>JAMXBD010002328.1:0-210217 GCA_024138025.1 Combretum micranthum | reverse complement strand
TTATTCTTACACAATTAATCTTGCTTAAACAAATATTTAATCAATCTATTGTCTTTTGTGTGATCTTTATCATCTACTAATACGATATTAGGTATACAATGACACGCGTGTTGTTTGCTTAAGATAGACATTCTCAGATGGACTAATTTTAAAGATGACCTAATAATTGAGTATATCGTTTGTGCTTGTGTCGTTTAGTCCGGGCTAAGGAGCAACAATCCTGCTAGATAATGCCAATACGATAGTTAGGAACTTAGGCCACACTTATTCTTATTATTGATATATCGTTTGTAGCTTGGTGGATAGCTAATAAGGCAAACGATACTAGGATAACGTCCATTTATGTTTGGTGAGAAATAATATATATATAGTTCACGACTATAGGTGCCGATTGAGCTGCATATCAATATGGACTAAAATTAATGGAGATGCTTAATGGCTGTAAACCCTATATTCGACCTACCTTAGTTAACCCCCTGAGTAGTTGTTGTTACTTAGGAACCCCAGATTCTCATGGCTTGTTGTTCAAAATGTGAGTACTCTCATGTTGTTTGAATCACCTTAAATAATAACTATAAATTGTTCGTTGTTGTATGGCGTGTAGTTTAGGTGCATGTGCCATATAGCATATGTTTGCATTGCTTTGTACTAGGTTTCAACTCACTTTTGTTACTTTTCAGGTACAGATGGTTCTGATAGCAAGTATTATGATGATTTGGGATATGAGACTAACTTTAAGAAGCTTCTTGATGAGCTCAGCGATTAGGAGCAAGGTTTATATTTTATTTTAGACACTACTTATTTCAAATTTTTTTTTGTTATCTTTTACACCGTTCTATAAGCTTTAATCTTGTATTGAGTTTTGACACTTTTTAGATATCTTTATGGTTGCTATCTTCCATGGATTATAAGGAGACTTTTGAAACTGATGCTATCATATATTGTCTTTATTATTACCTTTTTCACGAGAGTAGCCTTTTTATAAAATATTTTTATATAAATTACATTTCCATTGCATCATTCAATGTTTTCAAAAACTAAATAAATAATTTTTAAATATAAAATTTGTTAGCAAACGAATTAGATAAACTAATCTTTTATGTTTGCCTTTGCATATAATGCTTTAGCATTATACGTAACGAAATCAGATATGCGTTAATTCTAAACAGGGCGTGACAATATACATATATGTTTTATATGTTTAGCTTTTCTATATTTACACACATATATATATTAATTCTTAAAATTTATTGATAACTTAATTGAAACAATTAATTGTTTAATAACTGGAAAAAAGCAATTAAAATACAATTAATAAAAAAAAAGAAGATGAAATCACGCGATCAATGTGGGGATGGAGTATCAGCTCTAGGTCCCAAGAAGTCGTTGTTTGCGCGTCATACATCGATGCCTTCGGTTTTGACATTTGATGGGGTTCAATTCTCCAACCTAGGGATACAAATGAACTAAATCGGTTCACAAACTACTCAAATTTGATCGGTGTTTACTCAAATTTGATTTAAGAATAGTTGAGCTTAGTCAAGTATAAATATCAATCCAAGTTAAATCAAGTTTATGTATTAATATTATTTAAATTAGATGTAAATATATTTTTCAATAAATTAAGATCAAATGAACTTAACCAAGTCAAGCCTAAGCTTATGTGGTATTACTTCAAGTCGAACTTAAGCTGAAAATTTTAAGATTGGTCAAGCTTGAATAGAGTTCAAACTTTAAAATTTCAAGTCGAGTTCAAGATCCCTACTATGCAATCTTGACTCAACTCTTTTATGATCCTACTAAAGGTGTGTGGCTAGTTCATCTCTAGATACTTGGTGGCAAATGGTGGTAAGGTGTTGTAATACGTGTGGTTTGAGTTCAGAAAACATTGGTGATAGTTAGTAGTTCAAAGTTCATAAGATGCCAAATTGATAAACCCATATTAGACATTTCTTTCGTGTTTTCAGATGAAAGATTACTACTTTTCAAATCTATCTTGCTTTGTTCACTTTAGTTTTGTCTCAAAATTTGAAGATTTCCTTTAGTGAGAGAAATTGATATGTTAATAAACTATTATAGAGAGGGAAATTGAATATTCCACTTGCTCCTCCTCCAAGTCCTACATGTCACTTATACAACAAACAACCATAACCATGTCAAAATTCAGTTATATTATCAAGTTTAGTAGCTTATTGTGCTTAGTCTTGCACCTCTACCTCTTGTTCCAACTAGAAACCCAAATGAGGTCTTCCAAACTCTTTTAATACCAAAAGTTTAACTATTTCAAACATATTCCTATGTAACCAAGTGAATTTTTGTACTTAAATTGGCATAAAACTCTCAAAAACACTTTTAAAATTAGAGGACTTACCTTAAAACAAGTTTAGATGAACTCCGAGTAGCTTCTCCCTCCTCGTTTCCTCTATTTCCTAGCATTAAACTATCACCTAAGAACAATATAATCACTAAAAGAGCTTATTAAGTGATAATATAAGATAGAATTCAAGTTTAGTATACTTTTCTTACCTTAGCTTTTTGTATTACGAATCTTGCAACTCTTAAGCTCCTTGGATGTTTATTTCTTCTTCATTCCTAGGGAAAGAAAAAAAGGAAGAAACATCAGTCATAACTTAATTTTACATTATATTAACTTAAACATAGACTAAATGTGCTTAAAAGATAGGTTATATAGACGTTTTATCTTATATGGGTCTTAGAGAGGTTTTAATGAAGAAAAACTAAAGGAAATGAGAAGATAAGAGAGAGAGAGAAAAGGTATTGAGGTGAAGGATAGCCATATGAATCTTTAAGGATAGGGGAGGTATAAAATTCCATCTTTACTAAGTCATGCCATGTGGCACGATCATAAATATGATTTACTTTTACACACATGTATTAATTTGACGAGTTTATTTTATTGATTTTGCTTGTAAAGTTTTTTATCTAAAAATATTTCTAAATTCTATTTTACCATATTTGATATTTTTGAATATTCAAAACTGGAGTTCCAAATTGGGCATAAATGGAATTTTTAAAAAATCTAATAGTTTGAGCCATAAATTGACTTTGATTGATTTTAATTACTTATAATCAGTGTCTGGATTATTTCAACAATGATATACTATACTTGATAAAATTTAAATATGCTATCCCAATATTAGGCGCATATATCAATTTTTAGTGCTTCTAATCAATGCATTCTTAATTACATAAACCAATAAGCAATTAGGTAATAAAAGTGAACCAATATGTAAGATAAAGAAAAAAAAAATGTTTAGAACGCTAGATTTTTAAACCCATAAATTAACTTATTTGCAGATACACCATAATAATCAAAACATGATATTACCAATCCAATTCTATTCTCACGAAGAATATATATCAATTTTTAATAAAATAATTAAAAGAAAAAAAAATATGTTTGAGTTTTTTTTTTATTTTTTTAAATATGTAAAATAGTTTGGTTTAAGGTTCCAAATTGAAACTGAAACTATTCACTTTTCATTGAAATGAATACTAAGCTGAACTTTTAAAAAATTGAAATTTTGATTTGAAAAGGCTACTGATCAGATCTGATCCTCTGTTACGTGACCTAAATGTTTTCAAAACTTGGAAATATATTAGAAATTGATAGATTTTTTGAAGTAGATAGAAATCGATACAAAATTTGCAAAATTCCTAGTTAAAATGACCAAGTTATGGCCGTTTTAAGTTGGAACTTCCGCAAATAGCGAGAATCACGATTTGCTTAGTTTTGATAGATAGTTTGGATTAGTTAAGTGATGGAGTACTCATTAGGATATTCTTCTTTGGTAGGTGATCTCGAGACCGACGAATCCATACCACCCAATTATTACTACTAAGAGACCGACGTACCATGACCGAGTGAGTATCACTTCCAATTTCAATTATTGCTTGTGATTGTATTGATAGCTAAGGGTGGGCACGGATCGGGTTGGTTCGGTTTTTTCTAAAACCAAACCAAACCCTAATTTACAGTTTGGTTTTTTTTTTTTCCATCCCAAGCCAAACCATTAAGTAACGGTTTGGTTCGGATTATAAATTTTTAAACCATTAAATAAAGGTTTGGTTCGGTTTAGATTACGGTTTAAATCAAAATTCTAGCTAAAAATTTTTTTTGTTTTAGTTTTTTTACATTTGTGTAGATTTTTAAATATTTATATTATCTTACAAAGTTGATATTATAAATCATAACAAAATACTTTATAAATTCATCATACTTTTAATCTATAGTTCTCTATAAAATCAATTATCCACCAATAAAATACATTCACTAACCAATACATAGTAAGTCATAATTTATGATTTTTAATATAACCATCGTGTGGGTATGAATCCGGATGCAACGAACACGTGCGTGTCGCGTGACTATCGTGCTACGCGTGACCTAGGGAAACAACACGTGATAGGATGATCAAGAGATTATCGTGTAGGGAGGAGGAGTAGGCAATCTAAATAGGCTCTAACACACGTGTGACAAGTGAGGGAGCTAAATAGCATCAACCTCACTGAGTACTATGGATTCGTGTATGTTCTTGAGTAAATCAAGTGTTTGATTCACCAGGACGGAAATCCGGCAGCACGACGGCATTCGTCCAAGATTTCACCTTGTCTAAATGAGGTAAGGACTAAGGTATTTATAGAGAATCTAGCTGTCGATGTCGTCCGTCAGATGAGACAGACGACCGACGGCTAGGATGAGTCCCTCTCATTATGGATATGGATGTGGGCTGCCTTATGGACCCAGGCCCATAAGGCCTTCATTGTAATGTGTGTGAGCCAATTTGAGAAAGGTTGGAATTGGGCAGGCCAATTCCAACGGACCCTACTCCAAGCCTACCATGCCAATTCTCCCATGATCATCCCAATTGAATTGAGCCTAACTCTTTAAGCCTTGTTACATCAGCCTAAAGAGTTAAATCCAAATAAAAATTAAGCTCAAGGCCTTTGTAATCAAATTTGTACATCTACATTTTGCCCTGACCAAAGTCTTTCGAGCCATGTCGAAAGGATTTGGGCATTAATCAAGCCCTTTCAAATGACAAAAGTCTCATCCAGCGCATGTGCGCTATAACTTAGCTGCACTGCTGCTTGGTGTGTTAATTTCTTAATGGCTTGCAACGTAGGAATCTGGTGCAACATCGTCAAATAAATCTCCTTCTTTAGGAACAAAGCCTGAGATACTCGACAAGCTGCAGCTTGCAATAAAGGCTCTTTGTCGTTTTTGGACCAACTTTCCAGTAATTGTTTGCATTTGAGATTGTTTAATTCTAGATTTAAGCCTTCCACTTGAGAACTCTGTTGCACCCTATAGGAGTAGAATCTTGATAGAAGCTTAAGACCATCTGTCCATGGCCATGGCTTTCACACCCTTGTTATTCACCGCATTGTTTTCATTCGTTTGAGTGATCTTGTTCCTTTACTCCCAAAACAATATGGTATGCTTGTGACATGAATCTTCTTCACTTACTTTGCACGAATAGTTTATACTATCATAAATTGAGCCTGATTGAGCTTGTATCGAATTTTTGAATCTTCTTGCTCTTCTAATAAAGACTTTGCTTGAGTTGGGTCTTATGAAGCCCTCTACCATATCATCATTCGTACTTGTCTCAACCGTATCGAAGTGAAGAGCAATATATGTCATTCTTATAAAGTAGGGTATCGGAGCACTTCTGGCTTCTTCCAAAAATGATGTTTAACGTTGATCTTCCATAAAATATAGTCCCATAATATGTCAATTATAACTTCCACCATTGATGTTTGTTGGAGAAGATTATAGAACCTTCCTGTAAAACCCTAGAATATATAATATGCTTTTTTTACCAAAAAAGGAAACCTATCTAAATAATACCTAGGGCGAAAATAAATGAATGGACGAGATTAATGCCATAGACGGCATATAAAAAAGATTATCCTATGAAAAGATATGACATAAAGAAAAGTTACTAAAAATAGTAAAAACGCGGTTTTGAGGGCCTAAACGAAGAAATTTGACCGAAAACCGGCTTGGGTCACAAGCATAGCATGTGAGTTCTGCTCGTTGGACCGTTTCACTTCAGAATATGGTCTTGCTCGGTAAAAATCCAAAACTCCCTAAAATTACGAAACTGCCATCGACACCTTTCTAACAATATACCAGGATTTTCTCCACTACTTTTTTTTGAATTGTACCATTCGAGGACAGGTGTCACTGTCTTATTGTCATGGTACAAAACGGTTAAGGATCATGTTTGTTTTATTCCAATATTAACAAGGACAAAATCTGCTTATTTTGGGTCATGATATGGGGTGTGTTTCTTTTATTCCAGCACATAGGACTTCTTGCAGACCTTGCAAACAGGAACGACCTATCTTCTTCCTCTTCTCATTTTCTCTCTTCATTTTCCTTTCATGTTGTAGCTCTACGAGACAGAAACAAATTCCTCTGAAGCTTTGTTATCTAAGGCAGAAAAAGATTGAAGAAATCCCTCCTCTGAAGCTTTGTATTTTGATGTTCATAGCTCAATCCATGGCGATTATACTCGTAGATTGGTTGCTTCAAGCTCCAACTAGCCGGAGTCAGCCATTGAAGAGCTTTGTCCATTGACATATTAAACTTCTAATTGGTTGGGATTTCTTACTCTTGGCCTATAAATTATATTAACTCAATGACAAAGGAAAAGTTATCAAATCCTCTATGTTGCGGTTGAAGGATACGAGCAAACATACTACAAAGGTATCAACATCTATGTTTCCTTTATTGAGTTTCACAATTTTTTTTTTTAGACTCCTACCCCGATTCTATTTTTTGCAGATTTCTTACAACAGTGAAAGCAGGACCTTCTACTAAAGTGTCTTGCCTTAGTAGCTGACTTGAGCTTGGTTCTTGAATCTGCTAGAGGGAGATTCGGTTCAGGCTAAACTTTTAGGTAAAACAAGATCTGCACATGGTCTTGGATATTTTCTATGAATGCTTTAGAATAAGCAGCTTCATTTTTATAAACGTGCCATTCATGGTTTTGGTTGCTGTATTATTATTACTATTGTCCTTGGTTTGTTTGGATACATAGTTACAGAGAGTTGAGCAAATAATTGCAGGATACATGAACTTCTCTCAAAGGAACCACCATATCTGAAGGTGGGAGCGGTTGTATACAGTGAGTACTTAGACTTGAAGAGCATCAGCCATGAATTTACCTTAGTCGTTCATTGTCCAAGAACGACTTGCATAAAAAACCTGGACAGTGGATATGTAAATACCGCAGCCAACCAACTAAAGAAGTCTTGGTTTAATGCAGAAGAATCATGACAAAATATGACATTGATACATTTGTAATATCTCAAAATCTGAAACATAAAAGTTGTAGATCTTTCCCTTAGCTTTCTATATCATTTTAAATCATCTCAATAGGAGTTCTTATGAGAGAGATATCCACATTTTCGTGAACTCTGTCAAATCTGGAAAATCAAGGATTTTTGTGTCATGCAGCAACTTCATAATAAAAACTGTATCGATTCGTTTTGAATCCACCAAAACTCGAAACACGAAAGTTTTAGATCTCCCTCTTATCTTTCCAAGGAATTTTGAATTACCCCAAACGGAGTTCATATGAGAGAGATGTGCATAATTTACAAAACTATATCAAATCACAATTTTGAAGTCACCGCACACTTGTAGTGAATTCATGAAAATATGTTGATGTGTTGCGAATTCATAAAAACTCAAAACATGAAAGTTTTAGATCTCCTCTTCTTTCCAAGGAATTTTGAATCACCCCAAACGGAGTTCATATGAGAGAGATGTGCGCAATTTACAGAACTACCTCAAATCTGCAATTTTTGAAGTCACCGCTGCACTTGTAGTTTCATGACGAAAACTGTATTGATGTGTTACGAATCCATAAAAACTCAAAACATAAAGTTTTAGATCTCCTCTCTTCTTTCCAAGGAATTTTGAATCGCCTCAAACGAGTCATATGAGAGAGTGTTAGAGCTGTCCTGTTTCATCTTCTAATGCATGAATAACTTCTTGATATCTCACCAAACACATCATAAAGCTCCCTATTCTTTTAAATAACAATGACTTTCTTCGACTAATATCTTAAAGATAGAATCAATAAATGTATTGTATGTAATCTTTTGCTTGCTCAATGCCTTGTCTTGTAGAATCATCATAAGTGAGCTTGATACTTGTCAAAGAATATGTGTACTTTTAATGTATATGTCTTCATGATGATAAAATGCTGCATGAGTGAAACCCTCTTGTTTGTGAAACTAACATATCTTACCTTCTTATTATGCAGGTGATATATTTGATCTCACTCCTATCACATTTTCTCTCCTCTACTTTTGAAGTGGTGGCACACCAATACTCTTTACATCGCTTGCATTGTTTTCTTTGGAAATGAAGGTGAGTAAAAGGATGAAGAAGAACAAGCTGAATAATGCGAGGAGAAGTGAAATATTAACGCAATCAGATGGTAGTGTGCCACAAGTTCCATCACCACAAGATGAATGGGTTGACGCAACAATTTCAAAAGACTTCTTTTGGGTAGACATACGAAAACGGGACTTATTTCCACGTCAACCTGTGGATGGTGAGTTGCGCTTCATAAGTCAAGAATCTCGTGCAGGAAGTAGAGCGCTCATAGATGCATCTTCCATATTGCGATTCAGAAATGAAAGGAAAGAGCTGCCTCTCTCGGAATGCCAATTTCATTGTCCTAAACAATTTGTACAAGTATGGGGTCCTTGGGTAGGACATATTATTAAGAGATATGGAAGCATCCTACAACAAGCGGGGGTGTATGATTCAATATGGATTAGCTCAAAGTTAAGCTTTGCTCGCACCGCTGACACAGATATGTGGCGAGCCATCCTTTGTCGATGGAGTATTCAAACACACAGTTTTATCACATCTTGGGGTGAAGTTACTCCTACTTTGGAGGATGTATGTATGCTACTAGGCTTGCACGATGTAGGACTAACGGATATCACTACCGCTGAGATTTCTGAGGAGGACAGTAGCTTGATAGACTTGTTAGAGACTCATATGGGAGTAGCTGTAGATAGTCGTAGACAGCTTACATTCTCCTCATGGCTTAAATACTTCTTTGGGCAAGAGAAGGGAGGTGAGTTTACCCACGGGCCTGGCTACAATAGCAAGTAAGTATCCTCGTATCATTTCATTAGCATATACTATTCTTTTTCCAATCATGGCTTAACTCATCTTTTTTTTTTTTTTATTGTCCTAGGGAGGAGTTAATAGCCTTTCTATCATTGTGGCTTTCCTTGTTTGTATTCCCTGGCGGTCCTGAAGGCAGTATTAGTCCTCGCTTCTTCCACTTAGCGATCCGTATCTCACGTGGAGAGCGTTTCGCGTTGAGCCTCTTCTATTTGGGGTCTTTGTATCGACGATTAGATCTTTACCATGAGTCCTCGATACGATCCAAGGGACGGTACATGGTGGTATGTTATGTAGATATGACATTCTTGCAATTATTTTTTGCTGAGCGTTACAAGAAATACTATGATCCACCACTTGAAAAACCTGATATAGTTGAACCACGAGCTTGGGCATGGGTGAACAGAAAGCCTTTGGGATTGCTAATTGATGTGATAGATAATGTTCAGGAATATAATTTCCGCCCTTATACTAAGGAAGTGGCTGGTTACGAATGGTACCCAGAATTTTATCCTCGAGGTTCTGAAGACTTGGTTAACTTGGTAGAGAACAGAGACAATTTGTCTACTGCTGAGGTGGGTTTTATCATTTGGTGCACACCTGGAAGTCTCCCTTCACTTCATGACTGGTGTGACTCTTCTGAAGAATTTCTTGAGTGTAGTGTTGTGGCATATCTACCCCATCGAGTTGCTCGTCAGTTTGGATTTGATCAGGGTGTTCCTCGTAGTATTGAGATTACTGGAGATTTCAATGAATGTTGTAAGGAACTTCATCCAGAAAATTGGAAATGTATTTATCCAAACCTCAGACAGATCTTCTTCCCATCTAGTGATCGTATTGGCGTCATCTCCAATGGGTGGATGACTTACTGGACACGTTGTCTGGAAGAGTTTAAAAATTATATTAATTCAGAGATTGAAGTAGCACTTCCTGAGCCTTCTATACACAAATTTGAGTTTTACTTTCAGCTTTCAAACAAAAAGGCTTTCAATCAAGTCCAGAATCAAAGAACACGGTCTCCTATCAAGGTCATCAGGCACGTCAAACGTTCACGTGTTCATGAGGTACTAACACTGACTGACTGTATCATTGATTCCTTATATGCTTTTGATATATCATTGACCCTCTTTTTTTTTTTTTTTAGGATGAGCTGAGGACAAGCCAATCCAATATCACGAGCCAAAGTGAGGTGAATAGGGATGTTTCTAGTGACAGGAACATCGGCACTTCCGAAATATTTGTTTCATCAAAATCTTCTTCACCAAACATTTGCCCTTATCCTAATCGTTATGGTGTTGGGAAAGTACTGCAAACAAGGGGTGATGGTGTAGTGACTGATGAAGATGATGAAGACGTGGTTGGTGAAGAGGAAGCTTCTGACGGCTCTGGAAGTGATAGAAGCGATCATGCGGATGAGAGCATACAAGAGGAAGACATTGATGCATATGCAGATGCATTAGCTGCGGAGATTTGTGGTGAGGGAATTGATGATGTCCCTTGTAATAATGCCTCTGAACCCCTAGCACACCAGGATACTACTCTTGCTCTTCCAAGTAATGAAATACCAGACAAGTTGGAGGGGAAAACACACCCGCACATGATAACTTCAGGGGAGAGTGTTTCCTTTTATGAATTCCTGGTCCCCCTATTTACTTGGAGTCATTAAAGAGTTGCATGCACGTGATGGGGATTTTTGGGCGGGATCAATTTGTCCTGGTTCTGAAGTCACAAATGCTATGGTTGTGATGTTAGGTCGGGCTTGTATGCTGCTAGGTAGACCATGGAATTCATTTTCTTCAGACTTGGAGTTATTGGTACAAGCTTTTAATAGTGCTCGTGCCTTGGGGTTTAAAATTGATAGCTTGGAGAGTGTTGCTAGCAAGGCGCAAAAGATATTGCACCATCGACCATTAATCCAACGTTACGAGAGGCTCAAAGCTGAACTTGAGGCGACACAACTCGAATTGGAGAATTCTCTTGAGGGTCTTGATACTGCTTCTATAGCAGAATAGATTATTACATTGGTCATGATACTTTTTTTTTCAAGGATTGCGTTAAGTTATGTAACTTCATGAACTTTGTCTTTGTTTTGTTTCATGTTTCATGCACAATATTTCACATGATGCTACTTTCTCTTAGTTTTGTTCCCTTCACTTGGTATCGTATCATAGTACGATGAACTCGTGCGCTTTACAGAATGTAAGATTCATGTAGCGGCACATTATATGTTATGACTTTGCGTTTAAATTATTATTTCTTTCGCGAGCAAAGACTTCTTGATTTCACAAGAATTGTCAAGGGGGTATTACCCACTACTTGACCATTCCATCAAATGTGATGGTTAACATAACATACTTAGGAAAAAATTCATATGCATGTATTATGCCACGCGCTTAGTAAATTTTAACAATTACAAGCTGCATGTTGTAACATAAATAAATGTCGCGCGCATAGGAGACAAGTCTCTTACTAAGCAGCAGCAACATACAAATATAATCATATAACCAACCCGATTGATCAAATAATCATGTGAAAGCAAGCTCATATTATTCAAGCTATCATCATCACTGATCATGCTATTACATATGAAACTTCTTTACATATTGAAAATTTATAGGAGCTGTAATAGCATCAGTCTTTGGATTGAGGAGCTTGCAATACCCACTATCATGGACTTCATGTATAATGAAGGGACCTTCCCATTTTGGCGTGAACTTTGGCGCAGGTATACTTCGGCGCACATGCTCGGCTGCACGAAGTACAACATCACCCACTTGAAAGGACCTTTTCCTCACCAACCGGTCATAGGCCAGACCAAGCTTGTGTTGGTAGTTGATCAAGTTGTTTTTGGCTATATCTCGTCTTTCATCTAAGGCTTCCAGATCTATTGTGCGTAAAGCATCTGGCTCAAGCTCAGCATTGATCGCCAGTCGTGCTGAAGGGATCAGAACCTCTATGGGCACAATTGCTTCGGCACCATACACTAGCGAAAAAGGTGTTGCTTGTGTTGGTCGCGCTTCGAAGTCCTATAGGCCCAAAGTGCTAAAGATAGCTTATCATGCCATTCTTTATGGTTGTCATGTACCATACGACTGAGAACTTTCAAAAGAGTCTTGTTTGTAGCTTCCGCTTGGCCGTTGCCCTTAGGGTAATAAGGGGTCGACTTCACATGATCAATACTATATGATTCCAACAGTTGTCGAACATGCGAATTGATGAAGGAGTGCCATTATCTGAAAGAATGCGCTTCGGAATCCCGAATCTGCATATAATGTTCTCCTTAATGAAGCTTGCAACTGTTGGTCCCGTCGCCTTCTTTAAAGGAATAGCTTCCACCCACTTAGTAAAACATTCGGTTCCAGCTAGGATCCAAATACATCCTTTAGGGCGGGTGAATAGGACCGATTAGATCAAATGCCCAAGTATGAAAAGGCCATGGTGTTGTTAGACTATGAAGTGCGACCGCAGGAGCGTGGATCGCATCTCCATGTTCTTGGCAAGGAACGCATCGTTTAACAAAATTGGAACAGTCTGATTCCATGGTTGGCCAATAGTACCCCATGTCAAGTAATTGATAATACAACTTCCTCGCACCTTGGTGTTCACCACATTCTCCAGCATGTACCTCAGTTAATATTTGTTCCGTTTCAGGAGATGCAATGCATCTGAGAGGCTTTCCCATAAATGAAACTCTATACAATTCATCTTCATGCATTAGGTACTTGCGCGCCTTCCTTTTTACTAATTTGGCATCCGTATTATTAGTTGGTAGCACATTATTCTTCAAGTAATCGATGTACGGACGACCAATCTCCAGCACTTGCGACAAAATTACATTCTTTTGCATCTGGTAACTCAGAGCACTTGGGACAATGTGTTTGCACCTGAGATGCATCCTTAGCCATTGTGGGCCAGTAATACCCTGCACGTTGAATGCGACGATACAAGGGAGGTCCTTCTTCCCCACACCAGATCTTATGATACTTGTCCAATTTTAGGCGAGCCTGTTTCGCACAGATGCATCGCGATAGAACGCCCTCAGGTCCTTTGAAGTATAAGGCGCCATTGATGTGAACAAAATTCTTCAAGGTAACTATGGAGGCCGCATTGGGTTGCGCCAATTGGGCCTTGATACCAACGCGCCAGTCATCTCCTGTTTCCTCATCTTCTTCTAACAATTGCAAGGCTGTGCAAGGAATGGTTTTCTTGATAACTTTAACATCTAGGCTTTCATCTGAAGCATGCATCGGAATTTTGGATGCTAGTGTTGCCAATGCATCTGCATAACGATTTGTAGATCGCTTGGTATGTTCATACCTTACGACTCCAAACTTCCCAATTAGAGCTTGCACTGCAGCCCTATAAGGCGCAAGTGCTGGCTCCTTGAGGGCATATTCACCATTAGTTTGCTTAATGATCAAATTTGAATCACCACGAATACACAGATGGTTTGCTCCAGCTTCCAAAGCAAAGACGATCCCAAGTAACAATGCCTCGTATTCAGCTTCATTATTAGTGCAATGAAAGTCAAGTTTAAATGCCAAAGGTATTTCTTGGCCATTGGGTGATGTCAATACAACTCCTGCTCCCCAACCTTGACTTCCCGATGAACCATCAAACTGGAGTGACCATTCTCCTTCTGTTTCAATCATGAGTGAGTCCTCATGGAATTCCGCTGGTATACTTTCTGTGATCACATCTTCACTTTCATTCGGAAAATGAGCTAGGAGATCAGCTAAGGCTTGTGACTTGATAGCTTTAGGAGCCTGTATTGTAATATCAAACTCTCCGAGAAGCAACAACCACTTCGCTACACGCCCAGATAACGCTGGTCGTGACAATAAGTACTTGATAGGATCTGATCGGGTAACGAGGTTGACCTTGTGCGCTAGAAAGTAGTGACGCAACTTTTGGGTGGCAAACACCAGCGCGAGACAATGCTTTTCGCAAGCTGGGTATTTGACCTCGCTTCCTTGAAGCGAACGACTCAAATAGTAGACCGGCCGTTCTTGGCCATCTATTTCTTGTGCAAGTAAGGCTCCGATGGATCTGCTAGTAGAAGTAAGATACAATATCATCGGTACTCCCTTCACAGGCATAGTCATGGTGTGAGAAGAAGTGAGAATTCCCTTAATTCTTTGAATTGCATCCTCATGGACTTGGTCCCATTCAAATGTGACTCCTTTCTTCATGAGTTGATGTAAGGAATATGAAATCTCTGCAAGTGCAGGTATGAATCTCCTAATATAAGAGACCTTTCCCATGAAAGTTTTCAATTCTTTCAAAGTAGCAGGTGAAGGCATAGACAATATAGCTTGTATCTTTGCGGGATCAACATCAATCCCCTTCCTATGGACTACAAATCCAAGAAATTTTCCTGAAGCAACTCCAAAAACACATTTCAAAGGATTCATGCGAAGCTTATACAATCGACATCGTTCAAAAACCTTTCGAAGATGGACCAAATGGTCAGATGCATGTTTTGATTTCACAACTATGTCATCCACGTAGTCCTCCATGAAATCATGCATCATATCATGAAATATAGCTGTCATCGCTCTTTGATAAGTAGCGCCAGCATTCTTGAGTCCAAAGGGCATGACAGTATAATAGAAATTCCCAACAGGAGTTCGGAAGGCAGTACGCTCGGCATCTCCAATTGCCATTTTAATTTGATTATATCCACTGAAACCATCCATGAATGAAAATAATTCATGACCTGCAGTGACATCCACCAAGGTGTCTATATTTGGCAAAGGGAAATCATCTTTAGGACAAGCCTTGTTCAAATCTCGAAAATCCACGCAAACCCTTATTTGACCATTCTTTTTTCTAACAGGTACGATATTCGCGAGCCAAGTAGGGTGTTCGATTGGTCTGATAAAGCCTGCACGAAGCAACTTCTCAATTTCGTGCTTAATTTGAACTTCCACCTCAGGACGGAAAACTCGTTGTCCTTGCTTAATAGGAGTCGTGCCTGGGGTAATATTTAGTGTGTGCACTACAAGGCTAGGGTCCAGACCTGGCATCTCATCATATGCCCAAGCGAACACGTCTCTATATTCTCTTAACAAATCAATAAGAGGACTCTTAACTTCATGTAACAAACCTTTGCTGACAAAAATTGGCCGCGGCGACTCTCCTGGTCGCGCTAGATCCAATTCCTCAATTTCTTCATTTTGTGGCTTTATTTGATCTTGCATTTGTTGAGGAGCGGGCTGAATTTCTTGAATTGGTACAGGGTCTGAGGAAGAACAAACTTCCTTAGACCCCGGAAACCGTCATAAGAGATATACTCTCCGCCCATCTTCTCTGACGTAACTTTCAACAGCATCAACCTGCTTGTTCTTCTTTTTACCGCCTCGACAGCCACGCATCTTTCTTTTCTTTTGTTGGCCCTCTTGAACTTTTTCCCAAGTGGGTAATGGCACACCTGAAGCTCTAGCAATAGCTGTCTCACCTTCATCGGCATACTCATTGAAGAAGGTAGACTCAATGAAATATGTCTCATCATGCTCAAAAGGATTCTTCGTAGCAGGAATAAATATATCCTTCCCTTTCCAATGTCCTTTGATACATTGATGCATAGTCGACGGTACTAAATTGTGATCGTGCAGCCACTTCCTACCTATCAAGAGATGATAGGACACAGGCGCATCAATCACATGAAAAGTAACGATACCACGAATAGGCCCAATCTTAAGATCAACATTAACTCTTCCGATCGTCTTCGTTATAGTATGACTAAAGCCATTAACTGAAATGGGTTGCTTCACCAAACGATGATAGTCGATACCAGCAGCTTCCAATGTAGTCTTAGGCATGATGTTGAGAGAAGAACCAGCGTCAATGAATGTCTTCTTAACTGGGTAGCCATCAAGTATGCCCTCCACATATAATGGTCGATTGTGATTTGGACTATCTACACACATATCTGCATCAGTGAACAAGATTGCATTTTCATGCGCTCGAGCCATTCTTTTGACGGGCTGCACTACATTACACTCGGCATATTGTCCCTCAGAAATTTGCGTGAGTGCAGTTGCTGCTGCAAGCTTCGCCTTTTCATTAAAACCAAGTAGATCAAAGAAATTTCTAAAATTAGAAGTTTTCAAAAGTGCCGCAGCAATGGGAACACAATTATTTTCCTCAACTTCATGTTGTTTTCCTTTCGCGTTACTTGCCTCGGCAAGTGGTGCATCATTGGCTTCTACTGTGGCAGGATCATGAATAACGACGTTAACGGCACCACGCTGATTATTATGGGTTGGAAGTGGATTGTTCCTAACGTCGTTATTTTCGATAACAAGCTCTCCATTCTGCACTCTTTCATTGAAAATCCTCTTCAAAGTAAAACAATCCCTAGTAGGATGCCCCACAATTCTGTGGAACCTACAAAATTTAGGATCATTCTTCTCCTCCTGAGTTGGTAAACGCTCTACCCTTGGGAGTTTGAGATTTCCATCTCTCAACCATTGATCTAGCATAGCGTGCACCTTTCCCATTGAGCAAGGATATGTTAGCACTTCCTTTGTTCTCTCACGTCCAGACTTTTCAACTCTTCGTTTCTTCTCATCTTTGAGATCCTCACTTTGAGTTGCATTCACTGACGGTCCTCTTTTGTTAAACTTCACATTTCCTCCTCTTTGTCGCATGACAGAATTATTAGTCCTTCGCGCATTCTCAACCAAAGTGGAGAATGAGGCTAAAGAGAGATTTTCCAGATGTACCGCATATTCGGTGAACATGCCTTGGATGCAAATTTTCACCAGCTCTCTTTCGTCACATATGTCTTGGATGTCTAGTGAACGTTCCCTGAAACGCTCAATATAATCCATCAAGTCTTCCTTGGGCTTCTGGCGAATCCGTCCCATATCAGTCAAGGTCACTCGTTCCTGTGTGGAGAAGAACTTCTCTAGGAACATCTTGCACATAGTTGCCCATGAATCTACTGATCCAGGGGAAGGTTAACGTACCATGTGTACGCTTTCTCTGTAAGGGACTTAGAAAATTCTTTCAACTTGAGATCATCATCAAATCCATAAACCTCTAGCGTTTCAATGAACTTCAACAAATGTTCCTTGGCACTTCCTTTCTTACCATTGAATAGCATGAATTTGGGACTCACATAGTCTTGAGGATATGGCTTAGCAGCAATACGTTGATTGTATGGGAGCTTGAGATCCAATACTCCCACATCAGACTTAGCTTGTATTTCCCTCAAGTACATGTCTAGATCTTCTTTCGTGACGAAAGTAACTTTAGGAGTTGAAGTAGTAACTTCAACTGGTGTAGCTGGAGTGACAGTCTGGAGTGGAGTTGTATTTGGTTGAGCAGCAGGTCCACCAATGACAATCTGTGGCGTAGTCTGTGAGGATGAAGATCCTCCGGGTTGAACATGTACTGTAGGCTGGGAGGTTGAGGGTCCTCCTAGCTGAATTCCTGTGTTCACTACCTGAGGTACAGGCAATTGTGTAACTATAGGCTCCAACGGAGGGGCTTGCTCCCTAATTCCAATAGTGTCATGTTCAGGAGTAGGAAGAGGATCAACAGGTCGAGGTACTTGAAGAGCTTGTGAAGTTTGAGGAGCTTGAGGCGCTTGAGGTGCCTGAGAAGCACGTTGCTGCGCGACAATGGCAGGGGTTGACGAAGTCGCGCCTTGTTGCGCGGCAGCAATAGCGGCTATACCAGGTAGGTATTGAGCAAACATCGCCATGAATTGTTGAAATTGTCTTGTAGACTCTTGTATTGACTGGTTGACCTGTACGGTATTTTCTTGTACAGCGCAAGATCGCAGCGTTGTCAGGTTGAGCCAGTAAGTTGGTTAACATCTTCGAGTGCTGGCATGTCATGCTCAGTAACCTCAAGATTAGTATCAGTTTCTTGAGTCACACCCTCAGTAGGATCAGTAGGTCTTTTTCTTGGAGGTGCCATCACACAAGTATTGATTTCCCTATCCCCAGTGGAGTCGTTAAAAATGTGTGGGTATGAATCCGGATGCAAGGATCACGTGCGTGTCGCGTGACTATCGCGCTACGCGTGACCTAGGGAAACAACACGTGATAGGATGATCAAGAGATTATCGTGTAGGGAGGAGGAGTAGGCAATCTCAATAGGCTTTAACACACGTGTGACAGGTGAGAGAGCTAAAATAGCATCAACCTCACTGAGTACTATGGATTCGTGTATGTTCTTGAGTAAATCAAGTGTTTGATTCACCAAGACGGAAATCCGGCAGCATGACAACGTTCGTCCAAGATTTCACCTTGTCTAAATGAGGTAAGGACTAAGGTATTTATAGAGAATCTAGTTGTCGATGTCATTCGTCAAATGAGACAGACGACCAACAGCTAGGATGAGTCCCTCTCATTATGGATATGGATGTGGGCTCCCTTATGGACCCAGGCCCATAAGGCCTTCATTGTAATGTGTGTGAGCCAATTTGAGAAAGGTTGGAATTGGGCAGGCCAATTCCAACGGACCCTACTCCAAGCCTACCATGCCAATTCTCCCATGATCATCCCAATTGAATTGGGCCTAACTCTTTAAGCCCTGTCACATTAGCCCAAAGAGTTAAATCCAAATAAGAATTAGGCTCAAGGCCTTTGTAATCAAATTTGTACATCTACAACCATCATTGTCAATTATCTATCAATAATTTAGCTAAAATAAAAAATCATCTATCAACAATGACCATCAATGAATAAAATGACCAGCTGACAAAATATATTAAACAATTAATATATAATAAAAGTTTATAACCGAATAAATAAATTTCATACTCTATAAAGTTAAAAGCTATTAAAAAAAAAACAATAGTTCATCATCAACAAAAAATTACATATCATGAGCTTAAAAAATTTTTAAAAAAGACAAGTTGATTTTAATTAATATTCACCAAATAATAAATATAAAATGAAATCATATAAACATATGGTAAAATATTATTATATTTTTCTAAAATGGATTGGTTTGGTTTTACGGATTGGTTTGGTTTACCTTCCGAACCAAACCATAAATTTATGGATTGGTTCGGATTTGAAAAATTTTAAACCAAACCATGAAAAAAACCATATTTTTGGTTTATATTGGTTTAGTTATGGATTAGTTTGGTTCTGTCGGTTTTTTTGCCCACCCTTATTGATAGCTGCACTAGTTACTTAGCAAAGATAAAATGAATATACATGATGGGGTTGAATGGGAATTATAATGTCTGATGTTGTTATGTGAAGTTGAACTTAAAGAATATCGAAGCCGGGTGATAAATCGTTGCTTGTATAGATGAGTTAGGACTGATTGTCTGTGGAAATTGCTTGATCACCTAAAAGAACTGGTATAATTGATTGTCCGATATTGAAGATAAAATTGAACTCATTCATAACACGATGGGGATGGAGCATTAGTATTTGTTGGTTTTTCGTGATCCATAAAACGAATATAAGTTGGTTAATCGTGATCCATAAAAAATATGAGTTGGTTAATCGTGATCCATAAAACGAATATGAGTTGGTTAATCGTGATCCATAAAACGAATATATGAGTTGGTTGACCGTGAGCCTAAACGGCATCGTACCGCAGGATTCGTTGATCTGCTAACGCGGGATGGAGGGCACAAGTCCATCCACATATGATTTCGGCTGGTCATATGTTTGTTGAATTCACGTGTTTGATGCATACCATTTGACTGATTAATCACTTGCTTGATTGTTATGTTTTAATTGCAATATGGAAGTTTTCACTCGCTAAGCTAGTGTAGCTTACCCCTATAGTTTTTATTTATTGCAGCATGAGTTTATTCGGCTTAGGCCAAGGCAGGCTACAGCTCAGGTACAAGAGCTAAGAGTTTTCTATAGAAGTTGTATTCAGTTTTGTTTAGACTTCCACAGGAGACCACAAGATTCTGGATGACTGTAATAGACTTTTAATATTCTTTTGCGGGGAAATGCCCTTAGACTCTGTAACTTTTATGTATGCGTTTTGATTTATTATCTAATGCTATCGAATGTCGCATTAAACTTCTTAACTCCATTGAATAGAGTATTCTATTGTCGTAAAGGGATGCCTTACATCTATACAAGACTCCCGAAAAGACTTGGATTGTAATTCGAGAGTCTTATATGGCATGTGGCGGACTGTTATGTTTAGGATACCCCTCTAGGGCATGACAATAGGTCTGTGGGTCAGTGATGGGTCATGTTATTGGACCATTCAATTCTAAGTGAGACCTATACTAACAAAAAAAAAAAAAAAAAAAGATAGAAGGTGCAAGCTTACTTTCCACATCATCAATTAAGTAAGAAAAAAAAGGGAATACATTAAGGCCTAGTGACTAGGCCAGCTTTACACAGAAATAATCAATTCATAATAGAGTGGATTGACAATGTTACCACTTTAATTTGAAAACTTAACTTCTCACTATAAAAAAAAATATTGAAAATTTTAACTTTTAACCATAAATGGTTAGCTGTACATGTAAATATTACGTTTACTAATGGAATTGGAAATTTCAAACATGTGATTTGAAACATTATCTTATCAGGCATCAGTAAGAAAGGTGGAAGTGCCAATGAGTGTTTTGGAAAAAATTAAAGATGCTTCCTTCTTTAAATTTGAATGTTTAGACTTTGTTGAAACAAACAAAATAAAGCAAGTGCCAGCAAATATAAATACTTGCTTGGAGTTGGTTATTATTATTATTTTTTTCACCACAAAACATCTGAAATTTTCAAAGCCTCTATTATACTTTGCCTATTGTTCTGTAAATATAATGCTCTATGTCTACCATTTTGTATCTTCATTTACTTTAACATTATGTGGAGATTTCTTATATGAACATGTGCACAAATTTTTTTTCTTTTACTATTGTTATTTTGGGAAGGGTAATCTCATGTAAGGATATATATTAATTTTATTATAACATTATCTTTCTATTTCTTAGTAGGTAATTTGATTACTTTTACTTATCTTTTCACGAAGTAAAATTATTGAAGGGGTTTGGTATGATGTCACTTTTTGTCGTAGTTCATCTAAAAAAATCCAGCGATAGAGGTAAGGCTACGTTAACATCATCAGAGTTGAAATAGAGACACAATGCCATGGATGAAGATCTTGAATTCTTTGATTTCAATGATCAAGGTGTAAGTGATATCTAACCAATTCAATATCCACTATACCCTTCAAGTTTTGAGCAGAGAACCCTACATTATAATCCCATTGGAGGAGATGAGATATAAGAGCTGGATGAAGTAAATGAATAACAGGAACCGGTTAGAGCTTCAAATTCTTATAAGCTATTTCTTCCTCTTAAATCATCAATTTTCACCATCCATTTCAAGAAAGTCAAGGTCTCAACAATAAGACATAGGACCACTGTAATTATTGCATGACCAATATTCTTGGAAGGTTGGGGGAAGATTATGGTTGCTTTGCTAAACATATGCAGACAAAGCATCCAAATGAGTTCAAAATTGAAATAGGTCAGCAATAGTTGTCAAGTGGGGTTAAAAACAATAAGAATGAGGCAAAATCTGTTTTAGGTAAGTTATACAATCAGTTTACCTTTTGTTATAATAGTATTCTGTGATTGTACCAAGACATTATCTCTAGTGTACACCACAACTGTTCATATACTTTTTCTTAAGGCTTTTGATGTGGTAAGTACCTTAAATAGGTTCTAGTATGATTCAATCTTACAAATGAGTGCTAATGATATGACATGCAAGTGACTCTCTTAGTACAAACACATTTCAATGATATATATTATTGAGTGGGTATTAAATCCACGCCTTAGGGTTAAAGGTCTTAGGGGAATCTTACAAGGGTATTACAAAAATATGGACAATTTATTGGACATACAAGATGTGTTTTCCATAAATGTGTGAGACGAATTTTTTTTTTTTTAGGTTAGTTGTACAACTAGTTTACTAATATGTACAAAGGTCAAGTCCGGTGAGTCCTTTGCTAACTACAGTAGGATCACTAAGCTATGACGACGTAACTCCTTGACATCTATACGTAATTGACAAATACCTTAACACAAAGTTTGAGTTCCATGAGAATACTGGTATGAAGAATTTTGACATACTAGACTGGTAGAAACGACACATGAACACTTACCCAATTCTATCCTGTATCTCAAGGGATATACTAGCTACATCAGCATCAACAGTTACAGTTGAATAGGTTTTTCAGCTATATAGGATATATATTAGATGAGAGCAAGGCTCGACTAACATTTGTTACCATTGAGGCATTGGTGTGCACGAATGATTGGAAAAGGTAGAAAGACGATTGCAAGAGATCATGGTAATGACTAGCGAGGAGGATGAATACTTTAGTGATTACAATTCTTTGGGAAGAATTATTGGATATTGATTAGTTTAGTACTTAAAAATACTTTTTGTACACACCAAAAGTGTTTTTGTCACATAGGTTAAGAATGCCACGTCATATAATAGTGTTAACTAATTAAATACAAGCATTATTAATATGCATGAAAAATTATTTCAGATAGTAAATTGATCAATTTTAAAATTCAAGTACTATTCACGATATTAATCTTTTTAAGAATATAGGGGCCGTTTAGATTCTTTAGAAAAAAATGGACCCAAACCGTGTTAAAAAATTAATAATAATTAGTTAAACACTTAAAGCTAGCATGCATTCAATTAAAATCAATGAACAAACTAAGTTTTTAAGAGAAAACCAAATAACGTAATTACGTCAAAATTTCAGATATGTAGGTATCTTTAGGGTTATTTTAATAAAACGTGAAAACTATTTGCCCTATCTCGGGTGTAAATTATTAATGGGGAAATTGCAAATTCATCCCCCTAAACTTTCATCTATGTGCAAATTCATCATTGAACTTTCAATATGAGTCTTTTGACCATTTAAACTTCAAATAATTGGCACAGTTAAGGATGCATTACCTTTTCCATTAAAATAAAATGGAGGGAGTTGTAAAATACTCCATCGAACTTTCACATATGTGCAGATTGACCTCCTAAACTTTCATCCATGTGCGAATTTATGCCCAAATCATAGAAAATATTAGCTGTTCTTAACTGTGCCAATTTTTAAAAGTTTAAGGGGTAAAAAATTCACTCCAAAAGTTCAGCGAGTAAATCTGCATATAGGTAAAAGTTTGGAGGTGAATTTTGAAAATTCCCCATTATTAATTATATATATAATTTTTTGGGATAATATCATGAATGGTACCTGAACTTTGATTAAAAATATAATTAGGCATCTGAACTTTGAAATTGGTTAATTTAATACCTAAACTTTGAAATTAATCAATTTAGTATTTGTAAGAACTTTTAAATTAAGCAATTTAGTACAAAAAAGAACTTGATAGAGTTACTATTGGCATGTATGATATGTTTTTTAAAATAATAAATTAATCAATTTTAAAGTTCAGATACTAAATTAATTAATTTAAAAATTTAGGTACCCGATTATATATTTTATTAAAATTCAAATTCCATTTGTAACATTAGCGAAACGTTTTTTTTCTTTCACTGCATATAACTGAGGTAAGATAAGGTTTTATGCCACCGTCAAATGTATATTGTATTTTTAGAAATTTATATGAGTATGTTATGATTTTTCAAAATGAAAATGTGCCTTATTTTTCTCTTTTACACAAACTAAATGGAGTCTTCTTTTTTTCTTTGACATGCAGCTAAACATCTTTTTTATAAAGCAAGATAATATGATACAGAAAAATTTATCCCACACAAGTTGAGAATGTTTATAGGTTTTATAAATAATTTTGGAGAAAGAGTTAAAAACAATTTTTTTCTTGTCGTGGAGACCGGGTCAGACCCGACTTGGCGATTGCCCTAAATGGGCTGGTTCCACGTCTTCATTTTTTAGCACTCAACGTGGAGGTATTTATAATATGATCCGTTTTTCTTCTAAATCTATATTTGCAAGAAAACAATATATATAAATACGTCTAATTTACATATATATTTGACCTTTTTATAAGAATCGTTATCTATTTTTTATTTATATCTATTTCTTGATAAGTAATTTATTAAAAAAAATTAAAGAAAAAAGTTTACATCTACCTTGGAATAATAAGATAGTTTGTTTTTTATTTGTATCTGTATCGGTATTAAAACGATAAATATAAATATATTTGATTTATATTTATATTTAATCTATTTGATATTTTTATGAGAATTACTAATTTTTTTATCTATATTTATTTTTTTAATAAAAAGTTTACTAGAAAATTATTAGAAAAAGTTTGATAAAAATGTCCTGCAAAAAGCTAAACCAACGGACCCATTACTACCCTGGAGCGTGGTTGGCTTTTTTTTTTTTTGGCTAAAAGAGCGCGGTTAGCTCAGCGAGCATGGTTTAGCCGGATCTTTCTAGGGTTTTCGAGTCCTGGCTTCTTTTTCTACCCCCGAAACCAATTCCTTGTGAAAATTAAGTAACGATTCAAGTCTTTGCAAATTCAGTCATGGAAGACGCTATTCGTACCTCCGGTGAACCCTCCAGCTCTTCGACTTTCAATACTGCTCCCGGACTATCTGCCACGTGTATGTTCATATTCTCCTTTTGACAATTAGCTGTGGTTGTTTTATTGTTGTATAATTATCATTCCATTTTTATGGTTTTTCTTTTTCTTTTTTTGTTTCTAAAGTCTGAAAAATTTGATCTTTTTTGGGTTTCTGATGCAGGTGTCATAAGCAGTTCTCACAGTACACTTGTCCAAGGTGCAATTCTCGGTATTGTTCTCTCCAATGTTACAAGGTAGGAGATACATGTTTGGGAAATTTATGCTGAATGTTCTGTATGTGCAGTGCTCCTGATATTTATTGAAGTATTGAGTATATTGCACTCAGAGCCCGTTTTGTGCACTTTGGGGAAGAAAAATGACATTTGAGCTTATTTGGTTACAAATGAGAGATCAACCTTAACATCATGCTTGCTGTCTGTGTTGTTTTTCGATGGCTTATCTTGTGTATAAATAAATACAGTTTAAAATGTTCGCGGTGGAGAAGTTTAGGAGAAAATGTTGATGGGAACATCAGTTGTGAAAAAATCTTGTGTATGAATATGTTATTCATATGTGCCAGTCTATTTACACTGTAATGGTTTAATGAAGTTCAGAAAACTACAGAAATACAGTCTATTTCTTTCTTCATGATTATATGGACAAGTTAACATTGTTAATTTGATTTGTAGATTTAACTCTTTATTCATATATTCCCCCAAAGTGACAAGTACTATGATGTTCCATTGATGTTGTCTGTGGTAAAATGCCAAGGAGAGTTCATTTTGTTGTTAAAAATACTTGGGAGGATGAGGAATTGGCTGTACATCCCTAATTGTTGCAAATCGATTGCAGTCAACTAGGTTTTTGCATTTTATCTGGATGTTGTGCTAAACCCTGTCGAGAAAAAAATTCTCAGACTTCTTGTTGCAACCATAGAGACAGCAGAAGATAGAAACATTATAATCAACTACAAGAAGCAAATTTTGTTTTGGTACTAAATTCAAAAGTGAGGAATTTAGACTATAAAACCTTCTATAATGAATAAGAAAATTCAATTGGTCGTATATACTATATAGCAGGGTTATATATTACAGGTTTTGCTGGATTGGTGAATTATAGTTAAGCGAAAATGTAAACTGATAAAAATGTCCGAAGGAATTGTTGAAAAAAGACAACAGTGGTAGGAAGTGTAGGAACTGGAATCTTTCCTTTGAACCTATAACTGCTACTCTCCAACCATATGCTCCACAATAGAAGGCTGTATTGTGGTGAGTATTTATTTGGAAATCTGTCCTTTACACTTCTGTATGGAGATTCTTAAGGTTGTTGGATTTGTAAATATGTCCAATGGATATGTCATGTAATAAATAGAGAGCCTGCATCATATCTATAAGTTTAAACATTCTAAATGGTTAAAGTATTAACTTAATTATGGTATCAAAGCATAAAGTTAGTCGTTATTTGATTCCTCTTTAATTAAATTATTCACTTACTGGGCTTTGTTGAAGGTAGCTTACAAGTGAAGGGGAGTGTCAAGTATCAGCATAAAGTCTGTACTATATCTATAAACTTTTAGATTAAATGACTCTGATGCTAATGTTATTGGATATGGTATAATGGTACATCTAAAGTTTACTTGAATGAGTTTTCCATGCGAGCAACTCAAAGAATGTAGGCAAAGAAGATGCTAGATGTAGCTAATTTACAAAATAATGATGATTGCTGTAATCTAATTTGTAATTTAGAATCTGAAAAGATACGCTTATATTTTAGTGAATGTAGGAGGGCCTTCATCCAACAGTCTCAGTCAGTTAACTTAAGGTTGAGATTGATAGCTTGTGGTACTTTGAGGTGACCTTGCTAAATTTATATCCTTTTGGAATTGTTTCCCCTGTATGAGTTAATTCAATCAAATTCATCTTCTGTTTGACGCAGTTTGGAAGTAGTCTTAATATTATTCATTGCAGCATTTTGTTTTCTTTAGAAACACAACTGTGTTTGGCTTGCTTTTTATTTTTTATGTTTGTTTGTACAAGCCTTCTGATTTTTCACTACTGGTGTTGAAGCTGGTCAGTCCAATATCACTTGTTTGAATTTTTATCTGCCTAACCACATTGACGTGGATTATGTATTTTTTTACAGTCTCATAGTCTTCGCTGCACTGAGTCTTTCATGCAAGAAAATGTGGTTCAAGAGTTGCAGCAAGTCCAGTCCAACGATGAAACAAAAAGAAAAATGTTGGAGATACTCAAACGTGTTCACGAGGAGGAGGAGGAGGAGGAGGAGGAGGGGGATGGCATGGATGAGGATGGTGGGTTACTTTTCCAGTAATAATTTGCTTGTGCTTACTGGTAGCTCAAGTATTTGTTATGGACCTACCTGGTACAAAGTTCTTTAAATAGTAGTACCTCCGTGTAAATTGTCTTCCCCTTGCTTTATTATTTATATATGTTCCCATTTGGATGGCGAGGGCTTGTAGCTGATGGTTTGTGGCAGGGCTTATGTACTTATATTTATTAAATTGATTTTGATTGAATATGAGCATCTTAGGAACAATTAATGGCTATGCAGTTAGCTCGCAGGGATTTTTAACATATTTTTCATCCCTTTTTCATGGTGATAAAGAGGAGCTTTTTTGCACAAGGATGTTAGCTATAATAGTAATTATGTTTCTATGAAAAGGAAAATCCTCACCAATCTTTTTTCTACCTAACATGTTGGTTTACCTAGTGATATTTTATTGACAAAGGGGTAATACTAGCTTGAAACATGGATGTGTTTCCTTGATAAATACATATTCGATAAATTAATAATCTTGATTAGATAATAATTTCGGTCCCGGCTTGGACCAACGTACTAAATTAATAATCTCGCTAAATGTATAAGGTAATAATTTATAAAAAATCCTTAAGGCCTAATGAAAATATAAATTAATAATTCGTCAAATATACTTAAAAATATTTTGTAACTCTCTATTTTCCATCCGCTCTAATTTCCAAGATTTAGATACCACAACTTTATAGTTTTTTGTGTTATAAAATTTATTGTTTTGTTTTTATATTTGTGCATTATGACTTTTGAACTTTTTATATATGCATTGTGTCAATATTTATTTATAGTTTTCATTGATATATTATATAAATTTGGAAAAAAATGTGTAAAAAATATAAAAATCTCTGTAAATTAATAAATATTTATCTATCGATAAATTAATAAATTATTCATTTATCAATAAATAAATAATCTATATAAAATAATATGTTTTATTAGTCCCAACAGTATTATTTTATAGAGGAAAGCATGGCTGTTGTGATACCATTAGAAAACTCTACGGTTAGATTCTGGCAATTTTTATTCTTGCTATGTTTTTTTTTTTATTCGTTTTTAGGATCCAGTGATCCAAAATCCATGATGATACTGTATCTTTTCCTCTCTCTCTCTCTCCCTCTCCCCCTCTCTCTGTTTTTATTTTTTTTTATTATTTTATTTTTAAATCCTTGTAAGTTTTGTCACTTGAAGACAACCTTCTGATACATGTTACAACAATCAGAGAGACGTCAGGCCTGTAATGAGACTCATTAGGACTTTTTTCCTTTTGAACAAGGAGCCCCTGAATCTTGCTTTTCCTTTCATGTAGGTTCAGGCTTATCTGAGGAGACCATGCAAAAGATTCTGTCAGGTATGTCGCAATATTTAATTATACCTGATAATTGGTAATATCAGAGAAAGCTTCTATCAATCTCTGTTTCGACCTGGCGTAGATTTGATTTTGACCCTTCTGGGAGAAACAAATTTGTCTCAACTTCGAGTTTCAAAATCTCAATGCTTCAATCTAACCAGACTTGTGCTATTTCACTAAGCTGATTTGGTTTCTTTTGCATATGCAGGTGAAGGAATCAGTTTACATGATCTATCTGCTGAGGAGAAGAAACGGTTCCAAAGAGCTATGGCATCTGGAGAGTTAAGCAAGATGATTGAACCATGGGAGCCATGGTGGTTGAAGCTTTCAGCTAGAAATATACACCTCAGCCAAGAAGGTACTCAACTTGTCCGGCCACTTACTGAAAACAAAGCACCAGGTTCACCAGAAAATCTTCCAGAAGGTGCAAATTCTGATGGAATTCCTCCTGGTCCTGAGAACCCATTGCCTCCCCTTTGTAAGATCAGTGCAACAGAGCCATCCCCTCTCCTAGCAGTTCACTTAGTTGATATTCTGTATGCCTATTGTTTCACACTTCGCTTCTATAATGGAGATTGGCAATCAGATGCCTTGGATTCAGCAGTGACGGTATTGAGTGTGTCTTGGGTTTTGGGTCAAGAAGGGCGACCTGAAAGTGTACTGGAAGCTATTTCTCATTGCCTCGAACAGACCTGTTCCCCAGCCTACAAGCATGTGGGCGGTCTACGATTAGGAATGGCGCTTGTTGATGACGTAATAAACATACTCTCGCTTGGAAGTGCTGCCTTAATTACCTTGCTTAATGATCTCTGGAAGCTCATTCAAGCTGCAGAAAGGGAGCTGAGACAAGAGAGATCAAGAGTAATGAGAAAGTCTGAAGTCAAGGCCAAGCTTAAACTTGCTGGCAGGAAAGTGTATTTTATGATGTGTTGGGTCCACGAACAGCCTCAGGAAGCTTGGCTGTCATTGGCAGCCATTGTAACGGCAGAGAAAGGTGTCAGTCAAGTCCATGGAGCATATGATAGGAACAGAAAAGTTGATAATAGAAGTGGTAGTGAGGGAAAGTCTCTAATAGCGGAGATCCGGTGATTGTATTACCGATTATGGCAGAACTAATAATTCTGTCACTTCTAATGTTTTTTTTTTTTAATAGTTACAATGAGGAGGGGATCCAAACCTATATTTCTTAGTTGAGAGATTCGAAGAGATGCTTGTATATTCCCTTATTGTGTAATTTAAGGTGGCAAATTTTTTAGTCCACGCTGCACAATGTTTCTCCTTTTTCTTTTGTAAATTACCTTCTTGGTAGTTGATATTTTTCAAACGGAAAAGCATTTATTTAATTCTGAACATTTCACCATTTTTTCAGTCTTTTATTGTTATCTTTTTCCCTCAACATTTTTCAATGTTAATAAATTGGGACTTATCTAATAATTTATTAACTTTTCTATCCACAATTGATACGTGGCATAGTGTTCATTTGCTTAAATAATTAATTTAAATTTATATAATTTATTTGAGTATAAATTCAATAAATAACAAGTTAATAAAAATAATCAAAATACAACCAAAAGAAAAAGGACATAATTTAACGTTGAGTTGTTTATTTGTTTATTTATTTTTACAACTCTCGGGTAATCAGGAATTAAAATTTTGTTTTTCTTGAACGATCATTTCAATGGAACTTGCCTTTTTTAGTTTAAAATTCCTTTTTTTTTTTTTTAATAAAAACTGGAAATCCCTATTTTACTTGCTTCGTCTTCATGGTACCATTGCAAAAAAGACCCAGACTTATAAAGTGGAACATGATGACAAGTTCATGTTGATCCAGCAAAGAGAACTGAGTGAATCATCTGATGTTTGACAATTCAAGGCAGAACAATGCTTCTTCGTCAACGCAGCATTTGTTTACATAGCAACCCAACTAAAATCCCTAAGCCTCTACCTAATTAAATTAGAGACAATTTAATAGAATAATATAATAGATGATAAATTATGAACATAGTTAGATAGTTAAACGGGTAAAATAAGTAAATAATAAAAAATGAATAGACAAATTGATATAATTAAATAAGTTAAATTGAGATTTGAGAATTTATATATCCTTTCCAAAATGTCTATTTTCTTCAATCTTCAATTTTATAAATTGAACTATTATATTTTGCTTTCATTTAAATTCCTTTTACCCCAAATTTGAATTCCTAAATCTTAAAACAAACATTTTATTTGTTTTGTGAACTCCCAAACCATAGGATTTTAGTTAACTTTCATTTTCGTAAATATTTATAATTTTTGAAATCAATGGCTAGTTCAAAAATATCAGTTATCAAATCCAAAATCAAATTAGATATCAGTTTATTGTAAAATGAATTTGTAGATTATGTTTTTAAATCAAGTTGTTAATTTCTATAATATAAACTCTCAAATTATTTTTTAATTAGTTTTGATACTAAAGATAATTATCTGAAAAGTTTAAATTAAAATTCTTACTCAATAATTATCCTAAAAATATCTTATAAAAACTTTATCATTTCCTTATTTTTCCATCTGCCTTTTATCTCTCTTTTCTCATTTCTCTTCTTTTCTTCTTTTACATTTCTCCCTCATCTTCGTCTCTTCTTCTTTTCTTTCTTAAAATCAACTTCCAAATCTCAAATTTAACAAGACCGAAAGAAGAATTGAAGATGGAAAACAAGATTGAAGTAGGGAAGTAAACTAGAAGTTGCTTCAACAACAAATGAAAGTAGTAGTAGAGAAGATCAAGTAACCTATGCATGCTAAACATGTAAGTTTGTTTATTTTCTTGTTTTGATTGTTTCTTATGGATGTAAATGTTGTATTAGAACTACATATACATAGAATTTGTGATGATAGTGATAAACCAAGGCTATATGAATATATTTGCTAAAACCTAAATATAAGTATACTTGTGTAGATTAAGTGTTTGATTAAATGGAATGAAAGAGTATGATTTAGATATGTATATAGAAATGTTAATAAGACAAGGTTGTGGATGTTTATGTTAATAACAAGTTGTTGTTGTTGTTGATGATGATGTATGTTGAAAGCAAGTAGTTAGATTAGTGTAAAAGTTAAAGAAAAAACGAAACATGTTCCCTTTGTTCATCACGATAGTAACACGGCCCATGAGGGTCATAGAAAGCAAAGTCAAGGGCGATCACAGGTGTGACGAAGACCATTATCTCCTTTGACCTTTATATAAAATGTGATAACAGGCATCATGTTGCTTGTGATCAAAATCAGACCTAGATCACGGCCGTGATAGAGGGCGTGATCTCCTTTGATCACAATCTTTAAATGTCATGACCTATATCACGGCGTGACAAGGGGCGTTATATCTTTGTTACGAGCGTGACAAGGCACGTAATACCCATCACGACCTCCATCATAGGCGTGATGAGGATCACGGTCCCCATCAGGGGGTGATCCTTGCCCCAGTGCTGTTCATAAAAAAAAAAGAGAGGAAAGAAAAAGAAAGAAAGATAAAATGAAATAGATAAAGATAGATAAAATGACATGTTAGTGTTTGTATAATTAGGAATGAGTTAATGACTAATAAGATTGGTAATTATTTTAGGTTAATATAGTTCTAAAGTATAAAATGAATTTAACTAGTTAACTTAAGTTTAACTTGACTAAATAGATTTCAATGAGCTAAAGTGAATTAGATTAATTGAGTTTAATCACCTTGGCTTTTAAATGATTAACTCTAATCAATTTGGTTAAGATTAAGTTAAAATAGGCTTAATAGCTAATAATTGGCTTAGGATGATAAGTTACGATAAACCATGAATCATATGGGAAATATGTTGTTTTAAATGTGTGTTTACTTAGGAAATGAATGTTTTTGTATATGAATGCTTTGTTAATGGTATTGTAATAAGAGACTATAAATAAAGAGAAAAGAAATGCTTTAAAGGCTTAGTTGAGAAGTCTATGTTTTATAATAAGCTTTGAAAGCTTTGTTTAAGTGAAAGTTCATCCATTTGTATGAGTGAAAGCTAGAAATATTTTATTTTGAAATTGTTTTCCTCGTCACAATTCCAGTTACCTTTATAATGTAATTATATGATTTTAGAAATTGAAATTGGTTAGCAACATTCAATATAAACAAATTCTTTTATTGGAAGCCTGAGCGTATAATATCTAAAGTATTATATGTAACAGTAATCGCGTTAATGAAATTTTAGGGCTTTACACCAACTATTATGTTGTTTGCCTTTTCACCTTTCACATTAGAATATATAGTGTCAATTCTCTCTCTTAATTCTTGTTTGACTTAATGTGTAAAGACCTGACATGTATATAATTAAAACTGCACATTGCAAGTCCTCAACCATGTATAATATACAAAAATATTATAGGTAAGGTTGTTTAAAAAGGAAGGAGTTTATGGAAATTACTTACTCAATCTGTTAAAAGAACTTTACAAAAACTACTCAATTAAGAGTAGATAAGTTTATATAAACACATGTGATGGTGCCAACAAACATGATACTTTAAAGATTACAGAACCAAACTTGAAATATACATGCTAGAAATGTAGGTGCTTAATATTACAAAATATAGGCTTGGAGATAGCCTTCGTTTATACTATTACATTAAACAAAACAAAGTCTTGCTTTTGTCTTTCCAATAAAACAAAGTGGAATATTCCATCACCTTAATCATCTTACTCATCCAAGAATGATTCCTAATTAGTACCATAACCCATATCATATAGTATTCATCATCATTGATACCTATAGAGGAAAAAGTGAGTTAGAGGCCTAGTAGATAGTAACACAAACAAATACCAGATGGCACATAATCTTAACTATGGTAATGCAAGAAACAATAGTGTTATTTATCTTTGGTTAAGTAAAACATTTCAACACTAGAGTATTCAAACTCTGATTTTCACTCTTTAGGGATTTGGGGGTCCTGAGTAACAGCAGCTGCTCAGGAGGTTGATATAAGTAGCTCAAGTACTTATATCTCCTACATAACTTTACAATTGATAATCTTATCTAGGATTCACAACCGTTACTCAATTTTACTTAACTTAATCCATAACATTACCTAGTTCAGTTGTCCCCATAAACGTGAACTAAATCATATTATTTCTTCTTAAGAATAAGCAAATGTTATATCGATACCGTTCCTCATGTCGATTGCTCGTTGAGCCACTTATGAAAGTTATTGCATCATGATAGGGTGTCCTAAGCTCCTAGTTTATCGTGTCAACCTCATTAATAGGATTATAAGCTTCCCGAACCGAATTTAACTGCATACACACACACAATTCACATAGATTTTTAAGCCAATCTTTAATTAAATTTGATTTATCAGATAAAAGACTTGTATTCAAATCCAGCTAGGTATGAGAATTTGTCAAAGAAAATTATTTCATATAAACATGTTAATTCACAATGAAATATTAAGTCATTAGATATTCATTAAACTTAAATAAGATTCAAATCATCATAACTTCACATTCACACATGTATCTATACTTACATATCTCATTTCATTATTCATTCATTTATTATTATTTCATTTATTTTTTTTATGTGGACAGTACTAGAAGATCTATTACGCTCGTGACAAAGGTTGTGATATATATCACAGGTATCATCACGGCCATGATCTTGGGCTGTAGTGTATCTTACTGCCTTGTCATGCCTATATTAGGAGATCACACCTCCTATAACGGTCATGATTAGAGCTAGACGAATGAGCCGTATCCCACGAGCTGGCCCGTTTAACCCGTTTTTAAAACGGGTTAGGGTTAAATTTTTTCAACCCATTTAAAAGCGGGCTAAATAAACTCAGCCCGTTTAACCCACGGGTTAAAGCAGGTTAACCCATTACGAGCCGGGTTAGCCCACATTTTTTTTAATGAATAGGTTTGCTTTACTGAAAACTTAAAAGTTAAAACTTTTAAATCAAAACCCTAAAGCACATAACATATGGATACCACCTGCCTGCCTCCTCTTCTTCTTCTATAGACACAACACAGTCGAATCCTCCTTGTGTCCTACTTTTTTTTGTCGTAGATTCATTGTTTGCTTCACTAATCGGCAATCATCATTGTCCACTAGTATGATTATTTTCTTCTTCATCTTTTGGTTACTTGTTCAAAATTCTCCATACCTACCTACATATAGTAATTATAAATCTTTTTTATTTAATTTAATTTGATTTCTTCTCGAGAGACTTATAAATTGATGCATGCATCTTTTATAGTATTAAATAGAATTATCATAATCATATACGTATATGAGATTTGACTCACTGTTATGTGAAAATTGTAGCATTTGAATGATGTTTAGAAGTTTTTGGGTTTGAGTTATGGTTTATGTTTTACAAAAAATATTATTTTGGGAGTATTTTGTTTATTATTATCTTATATGTGTTTTTCAATGGTTTTGATATTTGTTCTTTAACTTATGGAATGGACATTTGTACATGAAGTTTATCTTTCCAGAGGCATGAGTGATGTCCATCTTTTTTGTGGTTTCTTTGTCAATAGAAGGACATGAGTGATGTGGGAAAAATATGACAATTATCTCATGTTAGATTTTTGCATAGTATTTTTCTCAAATGGCAAATATGGGACGATGACTTATAATTTGTAGTTTGCTGTGAATTTACATTGGTTGTTGTTGTAGAAACAATATTACATTTATTAAACAGGTCAAGTTAGTGGGTTGGCCCATTTAACCTACCAGCCTGCATGGGCTGGGTTAGGGTTATAAATTTTGGCTTATTTATCAAGTGGGCTAAAATTTGTTAGCCCATTTAACCCGCAGACTAAAGTAGGCTGGGCCGGGTTAGCCCGTTTAACCCACTTGCCCAACTGTAGTCATGATGAAGAATATGCCTGTAATGGTCTTTTTCAAAATTTTTCTAAAAATCATTCGAGGGGATAACAACCTTTGTAATGGCCATAATCTAGGCCATGCCTTTTAAGAAAAAGAGATCAGAGGAGATCATGGGCTTGATAATGGCTGTGAGCAGGCTCTAAAAAATCACACAGAGGAGATAACGACCCTCGTAATGGCCCTGATAAAGGCCGTTTCATGTTTTAGAAACAAACAGAGAAGATTACGCGCCTCAGAACGGCTGTGACCATAAGGAAAACATGCTTTATGAACAAGGTCTGGGTCCTTTGATACTTGTTTCAAAATTTTTGAAGTTCTATATCTTCCATCTCCTTAATAAGACCTTACTTACTTATGAAAACATGTCAAAACTAACCTATAATCACCATATTACATGTCATCAAGATTACTTGCACTCATATGTTCATTTCGTATGTATTGTTCAATAATCTTAACCTAAAACATAAATCTGTCATTCATGCTTGTAGACTCTATTACCACTAATAATTCAAGTTCTATTCATTTATCACATCATAATAGACATATCCGTTCATCATAAACTCAAAATTCATTCTTCAAACACCTAGGTACAAGTGTCTATTTGCATTTTATTCTAATTTACATGTTCAAACCATCAACTTGTCTAAAACACCAAAGTTCTACTCCTATTCAACAATTAACATCAACTAAAAACTATAAGTAAACAAAACTTGCAAGAAATAATTCTTTACTTTTATGGCTACTAGAATCAACCAAGCTTTTCTTTACTTTTTCTTGATTTAAATCTTACTTCTACTTGTTCCTTGGATTAATTCTTTGCTTAAAAACTGGTGGGGCAAGATTTAGAAGAGATTTTGAGATGGAATTTGGGCTTATTTGTATTTGAGAAGATGACGAAGATGGAGAGAGAGAGAGAGAGAGAGAGAGAGAGAGATGGTTTGGGTCCGCTTTGAATTGATATTTTGGTTACCTTTTTGACTTTTGGGCAACTAAGAAGCTTATAGATAATGCTAAAACATAGGCTTGGGTTATGTGTGTATGGGCTTGAGTTTGATTTGAAAAGAAGATAGGCTTTGGGCTTTCTAAAAATTTGCAGCTAAAAAGGTCTCTCAATTATCACAAATAAAACATATCATACTATTTTCAATACAATTCCATTATATTATTACAATCAATTAACTTAACTAACACACATATAATTCAATTATAACATATTCCTATATTAATAATTTATCATATCATCAAATCAAATTATCATAACTTAACTATAACGATTTAAATCATGAAATCAACAATCAAACATATATTTAAATAAATTAATTTAGTAGGTTTAATTTAGATTATTTCATAAGGATTGAAATTTGTGGAAAAAATTTGATGTTTGCGTAATAGGTTTTCTGGTCTTCTTCTTCTTGTTACTCAAGCTGTGGGACTACTTTATGCATCCCTCTAATTTATTGATACCCTTTTCTCATTAATTTTATGCATGCAAAGTGACAACAAGAGCAACAACCATTTCAAGCCAACAAGTTTCCAAGGGTCATACCATTAGAGAAATACACTATAAATCATACAAGTTCATGAGGTAGATCTTTCCCAGTTATATATACAATCAAAGTTATCTATGTATGTAAGATTATACACTTTGATGGGCCTTCAGTTTTCCTCTGCGTTCGGCTTGTGAGGATTAACTACGTTAGCAGGTTTTTTGTGTTTCAACGACTCTGGGACATCTGGCTTGAATTTCGACGATTCAGCTAGCTTCTTAACAGCATCAGATGTCTCTTTGATTCGTCCCGAGATTTCCATCAGCAGTGAAGCTACAGTCAGTGTCGGAACAATATCCATAGAGGAATAATAGGCAGCGTTTCTTTTTCCTCATCTTGCTTGGTAGGGGCTTCCAGAGGTGAAGATGAAAGGCACAACGGCAAATCTGCTAGTTGGTTCTGAAGATCGTACTGCAAGATCCATTTCTTTTAGTAATGAATCAATCGTATTCGATTTCTGCATCGTCTTGATAGTTACGGCTAGCTCTCTTAATGCATCTGAAGATTTAGTGCTCACTCTTAAGCATACTCAGATAGATGGTTCCTCATCAGCTCTGGAGCCTGTTCAGATGTTTGCATTTATTAGCATCTTCAATGAAACACACAAGACATTATAGTACAAAAGCAGAACATTTTGAATTTGAAACTTCATGACGCTGTCGCTGATGTCAGATCATTTTAGTTGGAGCACCTTAATCAACCTTTTAAGTTGATAAGTGCAAAAACACATTAGAACAAGTGTTTTATACCTTAGTTTCGGCAGTGGTGCAGCTGCGAGAGCCTCCAAGCTGTAAGCACATTTACGCAAAGAAGCACCTATCTTAAGGTATTGTTCATGGGTAACCGAAGCCAAAACCGGCCATGAGGAGGTTCCCATCTAGCAAATTGGCCTGCAGAAAGTAATGCAATTTGCATATTTAACGTGATTTCAACTCAGAGAACACTCTGCTCTGGTTCTATTATGGTACCATTGATTCTTCTGCAGCCTTTGACGTTAGTACAACGTTGTATCCTGTCATCTTCTTAGGATCCTCATTTTTATTGCATTCTTCACCATCAAAGTGACGGGCTACACAACCTGAAATTATTTACAACAAACATTCTTCAGATGGATGCTGAAAAATTCTCTGGAAGTTCTATTTTGCAAAGTACTTACACTCTAAAGAATCTGCTAGTTTGTCCGTATTACGAATTTTAGATTATGCAGCTCCTGACCAGCCCAATAGGGCAAATGAGCATGCTATTATGATACATAAAAAAGTTCCAATGATGATGGTGGATATTCTTTGGTTGTGCAATGAAAAAGTTCGTTTACTCGATAACCGAAACCGATACCAAGCTGAAGGTGAGGATGAATATCATGGCTCCGTAATCAAACCGAGATTTAAAGATGGAATGAATCTACAGAAGGTGATTGCAGAAGCTGAAAAGAGATTAGACTTGTTACACAATGCTAATTCAAACCATACAAGCGTTGAATTTCCAGTTGTAGTTCACAGGAAAAAGATTTATCGGGTATTATACGCAAAGAAGTCCACGTACCTAGAAGAATACTGAAGTTCCAAGTATGGCAGGCTCGTATGTTTCTCCTGATTTATCGGCAAGCCAGTTAACTCCTACTCCGAGAAATCCAGCAAGAACTGTTCCGAAAATTCTATTTAAGCTTTTACTTATTGTAGCACCTGCAGGATAAGTAAAGCGTTTGTTTAGAAGAATCCATTAAAATGGTATCAATAGTTGTAAATTAAGAGTTATGGCCTCATGATTTGGTTTGTTTTTAGTGTACTTATGTTTCCAATGTTTTGGTAGATTATGTTATTGGAATTTTCTTACCAGGAGTTTGTTCAAAAACTACAACAACTGTCATGATAGCCCACATAGCATTCCCTCCAACGCCAGAATACAGTGGCCTCATATAGTAGAAAAGAGATACAAAAGTGAGTGCCACTCCTACTTTCAGACAATGAACCACTTTTCTAGGATCATCAACACCTAAATCCCATGCCTTCTTAAAGAACCTAGCCACTTTCCAACCCAAACCTTGTAACATCCTTTGAGTCCCATGCCAGGCTCTAGCGGCAAGTCCTTCCTGAGGAATCAGCACCTGTGAATCACCATTTTCCATCTTTATTCTCCATTCCAATGGACCGGCAGTTGGTTGCTTTGGCAATGCCATCGTCTGTTATTCAGCCTTGTGTATTGATGATGGGTCCGGATGGTAAGTTATTTGAGCTGACAAAGACAGGGTAGAGGCTTAAAATGGAAAATGGCAACGGTATTGCAATGCCATGCAAAATTTGAGAGTCAGCTAAGAAAGTTAGTGGTGGTTGCTGACTATGGACATCATGGAAATGGAGGTGCATATATAATGGGGGTGGCGTATGATATTCCTATTATAATATAGTGTGAAAGATAAGAGTTATTTTAGTCACACGGGATATCAATCGGAATACTTTATTTTATAAACTCCTATAGTTGTTCAATGGAATAGTATAGGGGAATCCGAATCCTATAATTGTGGGAAAAATATTTTTAATGGGTATTATATACCATTGTGTGTTTATACGTGATGGATAACAACTAATTATATTTTAACATATGTATAAAATTATGGATAATTTTAAAAGTTACTACTTCAATATGCCTGCGTGTTAGTGAAGCATTTCCAACTTTTTCTTTCTACCGCTTTCCATCGTACACTAAAATTGCCAAACACAACATAAGATTTTGGAAGCACTGATAAGCAATCAAACGAGCAAGGGGTCAAACAACACATGTTATAGTATGTGGCAGTTTCCTAATTTGTGTTGTTTTGTTGCGCAATTATCTCCTTTGTTTGGTTAATTTTCGAGGTCTCCCATGCATTTTTATGTTGGTTAAACTTTAGAGAAAAAGATCGAGAGCTGGATATGTTAATCCCAAAGGACTTTTTTTCCATCGTTTCTTAGAAGAGATTGCGAGTACGTTGTGTCATGCTATTATACATGTAATGTGTAATACCCATTGAAGCCGGTGTGGTTGCTTCTTCCTTTTTACTTTTCTTTTACCTTCTCCTATTATAGTATGTGATTAGTAATTACCGCCATTTTTAGAGAAAATTGTGATACATTATATGAGTGAAGTTCTATATAGATTGTGTTCATATTTTTGTTTTATATTGAATGGTATATCACAAATAATTAAGAAGATGATAATATTTATTAATGTCATTCTCGTGTCTTCATATCGTTGATTGTGAGGGAAAAGTAATCTTGATTTATAAGATTATGGTAGTTAATTAATTTAAATATTGACTATTTTTAAACTCGGTTATTAAAAAAATACATCACCTTAACATAATAAAATTCTCATAAATTTTTATGCATATATATTTAAACTACTCTTATTATTTGGTATTGAAAGTTATTCACATCAATTGTCTTAAATATTACGTGTTCATTCACTTTATTGTGATAGCAATTTTACTATAATCTTATGAGAAATTTTATGGTCCCATCATTATCCAACGGCTCGCACTATTCCCAATCATAATCTAACCGCTAAAATAGTTAATATTCCAATTACTATATTTATTTTAACGATTAGATGGTTGACTTGATGGTGCTGTCGACAAGACCGTAGAAGCTCTCTAGTCTTATTCCTTAATAGGAACTAGATGTTTAGCCATTCATTAATTATATTTGTGAATAGCAATTTAATGTTAGAGTTTATTTTTTCTAAAATAAATATTCTCAATTAAATAAAAAAATTTGTTAATTGAAAGTCCCATTTAGTTTTTTCTATTTCTTAATAATAACAATTTAATTACAATTTTATTCAATCAATGAAGTAGAAATGTTGTACATTGACTTGAGGACATGAAAAAATATATTATTTTCAAATTCACCGAATTCATGTAAAGGAATCGTGTCATGTCATGCCGATTGCATATTAATATATGATTTGTATGGTTTATGCTTTCATGTTCATACTTGCATGTTAGTATGCTACATACTCGATTCGTTCATGCTTGTATATTCCATGTATGGTGCCTTACTTGTTGGAATATGCGCCACTCACTTATTCACATGTTATGGCTCATGCTATGCATATGCCTTTTATAGTGAAGTGGATCCAATTGTAGTGATCATGTGCATGCAACATGAATCTCATGCTATGCATAACTTTAGAGGAATGATGTAGAAACCACACGCAACGAATAACTAAGAGTGAGAAGGTAGAGAGAAATAGTACTATTGACAAGTGAAGGAGCTATATGTCATTAACTCCACTATTCTAAAAGAAAGACCATGTGTTCTTTGCTCTAAACCCTGTTTGATATCATATGAGAGTATTTCGACAGCATGACGATATTTTTGTTAATTTCTAAATCCACCAAATAAGGAAGAGCTCAGGTATTTATAGAACTTAGATTTTGATGACGTTAGTTGTATTGTATCGATCGTCGATGGGTGAGATGAATCATCCTAATTATGGATTTCTTAATAGGCTTTTTGACCCATGGAAGATCTCCTTAAGTGCTTGAGTTCTCTGGAAAAGGTTGAGAGCGAATAAGTTGATTCAGTCTAATGATCTCTATTCCAAGCTCATCATACTAAATCTTCCTTAGTCATCCTAATATCTTGGGCTTGACTTTTTGGACCCTGGACTTAGCTTTAAATGTTAAACCTAAGTCATTGTTGGGCTTTAAGACCCATAATCCAGATTCAGTCCTCCCGCACCTTTAAGTGGGCTTAGTTGCACATGTAAAATAGTTATTCTCATGTTTTTTGGTTTTGACATTTTTCCATGGGTATTGTTATATTGCTATTTTTAATAATTTCAAAATTGACTGAATGAAGATGAAAAATAAAATTTAAAAAAAAAATCTTATTTTTTATAACTCAAATAATTAAAGAGTTATATGAAAATTTAAAATTAAAAAAGATATTTATTAATCCAAACAACTCAATAATTTAAAAATTATTCCTGCCTATGTGCTTTTATTCTTGTGCTTAGGCGCGTACCGCGTATCAGCCCATTTGTGTAGGGATGTAAACGGGTCGGGTCATTCTGTCCCAAACCCGACCCGATTATAAATTGGGTGTCCCAGAACCCGACCCGACCCGAACCCGACCCGTTTAATCTATTCCATAATTAAATGCATCATTTTATTATTTCATTAAATTATTATCGTAGTGAGGCATGTTGAGAGGGCAAAATTTTCAATGGAGTTGATAAAGATCCTAATTTTTATTTAGAAAAAATTAGAAAACGTTAAAGACAGTAAAAAATAATTAAATATGAAACTGAATATATAAGGTAAAGTTAGTAACTCATGACATGTCATGTCTAAATTATTAGAAGACTTACATATATCTATATATATATATAATACATCCAACTTAAAATAATAATATAATAATAATAATAATAATAATAATAATAATAATAATAATAAAATGATGACACACACGATGATCTATATATTCTAATTTATTTGTCATTATATATATATAATATCTATTTTTTCTGAGAAAATTAATTTTTATACTTTGTTGTGTTGCATGGGAAAGAAATGAATTTTGAAAAATGGGAAAGGTTACACATGGAAATCGATTTTCTTTGGATAATTGATCAGTGATTATTAATTGTAAATATAATTTATATCCTATCATGTGACTCAATACATGAATAACAAAATGATTATATGAAAAACATCATTCAACTAATGAATAAGTAAATTCCTTAAACTAAAATTTTTTAATTTTTTTTTTTTAATTTAAACGGGTCGGGTTTTCTCAACGGGTTATGAGTACAACCCAAAACCCGACCCTAAATCCTATAGGGTCTGACCCTATAGGGTTTTTAGCGGGGCGGGCGGGCGGGTACCCTATAACGACCCGCCCCGGTTGCATCCCTACATTTGTGCTTCTATTTTCTACTATTTTCGCATGCCTAGCCATACTCTCGCTCAAGCTTGCATGCCCACCAGTCCTCATGCGCATAGCCCAATTACGAGGCCCTAAGCAAATTTTTAGTTTCTTTCTATCAATTATTTGTTATAATTGTTGAGTGGAATTGTATTTAGATTAATCTCCTTGAAAATTAAGTTAAAAAAAAAAATCCTTGAAAATATTATTTAATTACAAAAGCCCTAGAACATCACATTCTCCTTTAGATAATATTTGATTGTAAGAAATTGATAAGATAAAAGAAATTTGGACAGTGTAATGTAAAAAATACTAGATAATATAATTTTTTATACCATATATAATACACATGGTATTGTATAGGATTTTTGTAAAGAAATTTTATTGTTATCCATTTATGATAATATACCATTAAATATCAAGAAAACAAATTTTAGATTTTGCTTGCTACCATCAAGATAGTTTTATCCAACCAAACATAGATATATAGCTTTCTACCTGGCCAAGATTGTAGTGGATGTTTTGTTTTCCTTCCTGCTTTCTCCCGTCATGGCATGTGTAATACATCTAAATTAAAAATATTCTGACCCTCCCAAGTCCCAATACCAAAATTTAGTTAAAACTCCTGAAACAATGACTGCCAAGTACTCAATTTATAGGTTGTACATTCCCGATTTGACATAGACCAAAAAGCCAAGGGAAAGAAAGGTTTTGTTTTTTTTTATTATCTTTCTTCTCGAATAGGACAATTTTTGATTCAATCTTTGACCGCATATCTTTAAATCTTCAAATATTACAAATATTTTTAAAATTTTGATAAATTGGTAGATAATTTTAAGAAATTACAACTCCCTAAATTTTGTTTTTTTTTTTTTTATAAAATACTCTTTTGCACTTACTAAAATTTACTTTAATATCTTTAAATTTTGATCTCAATTATTTTCACTAAAAAAAATCCATTATACGGTTAGGTTTCTAAATAATTAAAAAAAAAAAAAACAACAACTTCAAACCATTTTCAAAAGACTAGTAGTTGAAGTTGTATTGAAGACACATGTTTATTGAAACTATTTTGAACTCGTCTTTTTATAATTATAACTAAACTCTTTTTCTAAGAGACAGTTTATTACAGTTGAAACTCATTTATTTTAAAAATATGGGTTTTATTTGACTAATTTTTGAATTATTTTTCAAAGTGGTAGCATTTTTATAATTTTTTATTAAAATATTATCTTTTTTCTTTATCCCATCCTCACTTTTTTTTTTTTTTTTTGTTTCAGGAATGCAAAGTTAATTTAGAATTGCAAAGCATGTTCGGGATAACTTATTATTATTTTTTTGTCTTGTCTGGCTACCTAAATTTTTAAATAGTCATCAAGGGGACAACACCATTTTCATCACTATAAGCCAGCTATCTAATGGACATCCATTAAAGTGGCCATTCACATAGTTTTTTTTTTTTTTTTTCTTCTAGGAAGATCACATTAATAGTGGTTACTTGGGACCAGACATTAGAAACTCATTAGTGGTGTTCTTTGGTATTGAGGCGGTCCCTATACTTTTTACGCCATACCTTTTTTTAAAAATTGCATGCATCACCCTCTTGTGTGCTCTTCTCCCACTTTGTGTTGAGAAAGTAGGTCGTGATTAAGACAAACAATTAAGAAATATGATTCGAATCAGCATAACTTTCACTGGTGTTATGAGAAGGAATTAATTGGGTTTTCGATGATTTTTAGTTTGGAAATACAAGAGATTACTTATTTATATTGTGTTTGTGAAGAAGCTATAAAGGCTAACTCAACTATCAAAAAGTAGGCTTTCATCAGCCCACAAATCATCATTAAGAAATTGCATCCGGTACTTTTTACATGTACGAAATGTACATCCTGTCCTAACATAGATGTTAGATTTATTCCGACCTTGCCAACATCCAACAATTCACGTGCCCCTACATTTTCTCTTTTTTTTATTTTTTATTACAACAGGCATGGTTATAAAAATCACGAGTCAAATATACGATTCTACGAGTTTATGATTTTATATATTTTTTCTTAATTAAAATGATGAAAACTTATTCATGAAAACTTATTCAAGTGCAGATTTTAGGTAGAATCATGAATTTAGATGTACGATTCTGTACATTTACGATTATCGATTTTACATGATTTTTGACGATTCTTCCAATTTTACAAGCTCGGATGAATAGTAATACGTGATTTTGACAACCATGACAACATGAAAGGTGGTTTGGAGCTAATACATTTATTTGAGAGACCATAAGTGATACAACAAGGGCGATTGACCATTTTCTCTTTTAGTTACTAGACAAATTACGAGAAAAAAGAAAAAAAATGAAAAAAAGATTGAAAGAATAGGAAAACAAGAAGAATTGAAGAGAAAATAAATGAGGGGAAGGAAAAGGGTTGAAATAATTTTCCTTTTGTGTTTGATTAATGTGAGCAAGGGAAAAAAAAGGGTTAAAACTTAGTTATCTTTTTTCCCATGTATTCTTACAATTTTTTTATGTGGTGGAGGTTGTTACAACCCAAATGCATAACAGAAAAATGCTTAAAACAAGATTGCCAAGAGATTGTTATATAGAAATTATATTGTAACTGAAAGTAGTTGATGCTAACAAACAAGTAGTTGTAATAGTATAGCAGTTGTACAACAATTATAAAATAAAAATGAAAGAATAAAAGAGAACAAAAGAGTTTTAAGGCCTAAGATTGGGAGTAATAAGTGTTGGCTACCCAAACAACCTCCATTGCATTAACTCAAAGAATGCAAAAACAAATTAGGGCACAATTAGCTTAAGCGATAAACATGAGAGAGACAAAGGGAAATTAGGGTTCACTCTTATCTGTAAAAAGGGTGGACGAACATAATGGGATGAGTTAGAGAGAACAAGAGAGGTTTATATATGTGAGCTTGAGTTGAATATTAGTAAATGGGTTGCATAATAAAGAGCTAATAAATTTGGTGTTGTCGTTCTTTAGGCATAGCTCTCAAAGCAAAAACTCCCATCAAAATTTTGCTCATGTGCTGGTATGGAGTTCATAAAGGATACTTTGTTAGTAATGCAACATAGTTTTGATCAAATCATTACTTGTTTGAGTAAATTAAAGGAGAGTCAGAAACATAATAGTCATCAAGATAAGGATCAAATGTTACATGATTTATCATCCTCAAAAAGCATAGTGGCTACTAATGATATATTAAAAGGAATAAAGTTAAAAAAACCTAAGTTTACTAGCAATGATGTGTTTGGGATGGACTATCAAAGTTGAGCAATTCTTTGAATCCATCATATTGATGGAGATAAAAAAATGACAATGGCATCCGTTGCTATAGAGGGTGATGTGTTACAATGGTATGAATGATGTAGTTGAACAAGCAATTTTTAGGAGAAATTCATTAAAGATTTGATGAATAAATTTGGACCATCGGTGTATGAAGATGTCTGGTATGCTTTCAAAATTGACTTAAACTGACACGACAACACAATATCAGCACAATTTGAGGCTTTGTACAATCATACTGTGGGATTGGCTCATTTATTTTTGACCATTTATGTTTTTAGTATGAAACCTGTAATTAGAAAGGATGTCCAATTAGTAGACTAAAATATGTTAATAGATTCAATTTGGCTTGCTAGGATGTTCAAAGATAAACTGAATGATATTCATAATGCTTTCAAATCATCTTATTCTAGTACATTTTCATAAAACCATTCAATTTAGCAAGCTAGTCACTTCAAATACTAACATGATAGCAAAGTCAATACCACCTTGCCTATTAATTTTTCTTTTTTTTTTTTTTTTTCAATGATAGAGGGACATGAATGTATTAAGATTGGCTACCTCTAGGTATGTGAATTACCTTATAAGACTCATGTACTAAGTAAGAATAGCTTGCATTGGGACGAATCTTAGGGCGAGGCCTAGGTGGTTGCTCCTGGCATTCTAGAAATCGTGTGTATGTATAATGTAGGGCATATGATATTTTAAAATTTGAGATAAGATACTTGTGATGTTTGGTAGTGTAGTGGCTAAGGGTATGATTTAATGTAAGTAAGAGGTTCGATACTCTTTGTTTTTATTTTTGGCTTGTTTTCATCTTGACCAGCCACTTTTAATTTTAGCTTTTATTTTGTTATTTTCTTTTGATTTCAATATAACCATGGTCTGGAAAAGGATATAAAGAGTATAATAAAACCTTTCTCATTTTATTGATATTTGTATCTTTTTAAACATTTTCAAATAATTTAATAATTTTTCCTTTCGCAAGCTTATTCAAAATTTCCATCATCTAAAATTTCATATTTGAAAAGTCCAAGATGTCATAGATCACACTTAAACATTGCTTTAAAGGATTGTTCTAAATATTTTTACACATTTTTTATGTTAATTAATTATACAATATTAATAGTGAAAGCTTTATAAAATATGAAATGAGTTGAGATGTTTCATTTTCCATTTTATATGGTTGTTGAAAATTGAAAACACAATACTAGTAAAATATAGACAAAAGGGCTTAGAAGATCCCACTGATGGTTAAAATGTAAGATTATTAAACCATTGTCGTATTAAGAATTATACTATGTCTATGGCAAATTATAGTGGGAATTTTTCATTTTTCTATTTATTTTCTTATACTTAGGTTGATGTGTTTGCTTTTAAGTTTTTTTTTTTTTTATTCAATTAATGTTTTCTTTAATGATATGAAAGGAAATCTAATCATCAATAATTTACTAGATATATATTAAATATCATGAGTCTATTTAAGGGCAAAAGGCTTGCTCCACTGAAATCTTTACATAGTGCTTGTTAGTAAATATTTTTGTAAATTTATTAGTATCACTTATTATAAAGATTTTTGAAGTTATTAATCATGAAATGCCTCATATGTATTAAAAGAAATTTCTTGATATAGATTATGGAGAGACTAATTTATATATATCAATACTTTTAGAAGCCATTTTGGTGAACATTTCTTGCTTATACAAATTTTATGATATTGCTTATTTTGCTTTTACATTTTCAATAAACGAAATATCTTATAAATGTAGATAATCATCAAAATGTTACACAAAATATTATTCATTGTTCTATGTTTTAATTTTTTGAATTTATGATAAATAAATATTTCATAACATGTATTATAATTATAAGAAAAATCTAACAGATAAATCCAACATTGACTTGGAAAGGGAAAGAGTGGCTAAGCTTGCATTATGTGGGTACCAAAAAATGTCCATATTGGGTTTCGAACCAAAAAATTCAAAATTGTCATGGTGTGTCTTAGGCCTTAACTATTAGGCTAAGCCCTTGGAGGTAACCCGTAAGCTTATTAGAAAGTTATCACCTAAAGAAATGTAAAGATGTAAAGAGAAAGGTCTTTGTTCTAATTGTGATGAGAAATTTAGTGAAGGCCATAAGTGCAAATCAAATTTTTATTGATGTTGATGAATAATGATGTGGATGATGTAGAGGTAGTGAATGTATCCTAGATTAATATAGATGCAAATGATGATAATAATATACTTGTGCAATTACTTGTCGTGCTATGAGTGGCAATTCAGTATCATGAACTTTACTTTTGTGGTTACAATAAGAAACATTACAATTTCGATCTTATTAATATAGGAAGTACGCATAATTTCATTCAGTCAAGAATGACTAAACATCTTGGACTTAATATTTCTTCTTCCCCTTCATTTTAAGTAATGATAGGGAATGGCTAGAAGAGAGTAAGGGTTTTGTTTGGATGCAAGGGTGGATGTTCAGGGGCTTGCTTTTGTGACATCTTTTCATGTACTTCCAATATAAGGTGTCGACCATATTCTTGGTGTACAATGGCTTCAAGAAATTGGGCTAGTCACTATTGATTACAATGAATTACTCATGAAGTTTTCATGTAGGGATACTTCGGTTGGTTTTTTGGTGATAAAGTGGACATTAGTGGTCCTATCTCTCAAATTAGTTGTGAAGATTGATTCAAATGGATGTGGCCGCCACATGTTATCATTTGGTAACTTAGATAGGGGTTTCATAAGAGATTACTACCAACATTGCATTCATTTAGTTAATGGGGTCACTGCAATCAGCGTGAAGCCTTGTCACTATCCACATTTTCAAAAGAATGAAATCGAGAAACGGGGGCTAATTCAAAATGGTACTAGTCCTTACTCTTCTCTTGTTTTGCATGCTGAGAAGAAAGATGACTCTTAGAGATTTTGTGTAGGTTATAGAGAACTCAATCAAACAACCATTAAAGATGAATTTCCTATCCTAACAATTGATAAATTATTAGATGAATTACATGGAGTGAGCGGTGGTATTTTCAAAGTTGAATTTGCATGTCGGCTATCTTTAGATCAAAATTGCACTAGAAGATGTGAAAGAATGACCTTTTGCACATACAAAGGCCATTATGAATTTTTTTTGTGATTCCATTTTGGTTTAGTAATACCCAAGGCACATTTTAATCCATCATGAAGCATATTTTAAAGCTTATGCAAGTTTACCATCGTTTTCTTTTCTTTTCTTTTTTTAATGGCATTTCAGTATAAGAGACTTTGGAATTACATTTAGCATACTTAGATATGGTATTGCAAATACTTGTTGACAATACCCTTTTCTTTAAAAGTTAAATGTGCTTTTGGTCTGAAAACTATTAAATATCTTGAGCATATAATTACTACAAAAGGAGTATGCTAGACCATCAAAGGTAGAAGCGGTACAATCATGGCCAATTCCTACTTTAGTCAAGCAATTATGAGTTTTCTTGGGTCTTTGAGATATCATAGGTGTTTTCTTACATCATATGTCACTATGGTGAGTCCATCGATGGATTTATTGAAAAAGGATAATTTTTAGTGGTTAGAGGAGGCTACTAAAGCTTGTCAATGGCTTAAGGTGGCTCTTACGTCAACTCCCATCTTAGTTTTACTAAACTTTACTAAACAATTCATGTTAGAGGCAAATACATCAAGGTTGGGCATGGGAGCAATATTATTGCAAGATGATAGTCCAATTTCAATTTTTAGTAAAAAATTGCCTTCTCATCTTACAAGGATCATCCTATGTAAGAGAGTTGTGTGCTTTGGTTGAGGTGTACAAAAGTAGTGACAATATCTATTGGGATCGCACTTTATAATCCATATTGACTATCGAAGTTTGAAGGAACTATTGACTCAGGTAATTCAAAAAGATAACATAAATACTTGACTAATTTGTTAGGTTTGATTGCAAGATGGTATAAAAGGTAGGAAGTGAGAATGTGGTGGTTGACTCTTTGTCTCAGAAATTTGAGGGCACATTTCAATATCTAGCATACTTTGTGCCTCAGTTTGGTTTTGTGGAAGATCTAAAAAAAGGAGTTTGTCACACATAAAGCTTCCATGACATCATTGAGAAATTAATTAAAGGAGAGCAATTGAGATGGCATATGGAGTAGAGAAATGATATACTTTATTTTGGTTACCAACTTTGACTGTGATTTCGTATTATTACATGAGTTTCATTCTATTCTTCTACTGGACATTTGGGGCAATAAATACTTATAAAAGGTTGGCATCCCAATTTTATTGGGTGGGCATGAAGTATGATGTTGAAACTATTTGCAAAGGGTTATTGGTTTGTTAGCAAAATAAATCTATCATAAAAAGTCAAGTAGGGTTATTGGCACATTGCCAATTCTAGAGCAAAGTGCGGAAAGAAATTACAATGGAATTCATCACATGTTTGCCTAAATTTTGATTTAATGTCATTTTTGTAGCAGTGGACCGATTATTGAAGTATTATCATTTAGTTTATTAGAATCTAATTTCAATGGGTGTTTATGGACATGGTAATAAAGCTTCATGGTTTTCCAAGATTATTTCGGATAAGGATGCCGTATTTGTTAGTTGTTTTTAACGGAAGCTTTTTAAGCTTAGTGTAGATGTAAGGATTCGATAAGAGTGGTCACATACGTGTTTCATAAGTATTGCGCCACATGTAGCCTGCAAGGAGTGACACGTAATGACACATTAAGGATGATCAAGAGAGAAGTGGGATAGGAAGAAGGAGTAGGTAGTCTCAGTCATCTCAAATGCACTTGTGATAGGTGCAAGAGCTATCGAGCATCTAAACCTCACAAGTAATGATGAGCAAGTGTTTTGATCTCTTGAGATAGAATTTCAGTAGCACCTCGATGTTTTGATCAAATTTCTCTCTGACTTGGGATATTTATAGAACTTAGCCATCAATGTCATCCGTTGGATTAAGTTGATAGTAACGACCAAGATGAGTCTCTTTTAGTGCATGAACCAGACTGAGAAAGGTTGGAGGATGGATAAGCCAGTCCAATAGGCCCTACTCCAAGCCCACCATGCCAAATCTCCCTCGATCATCTAAATAAATGAACTAAACTTGTTGAGACCCATCACTTAGCTTGCAGCGAGTCTAGTTCATTTATTAGGATGGTCAAGAGAGACTTGGTATGGTGGGCTTGGAGTAGGGCTCATTGGACTGGCTTATCCATCCTCTAACCTTTCTCAGTCTGGTTCATGCACTAAAAGAGACTCATCTTGGTCGTTACTGTCAACTTAATCCAATGGATGACATTGATGTCTAAGTTCTATAAATATCCCAAGTCAGGAGGGAGAAATTTGATCAAAACATCGAGGTGCTACTGAAATTCTGTCTCAAGAGATCAAAACACTTGCTCATCATTACGTGTGGAATTTGATGCTCGATAGCTCTTCTAACTATCATAAGTGTGTTTGAGGCGATTAAGACTTCATACTCCTCCTCACTATCCCACTTCTCTCTTGATAATCCTTGATGTGTCATTACGTGTCACTCCTTACAGGCCACATGTGGCATGATACTCATGTAGCATGTACGTGACTACTCTTATCGAATCCTTACATTTACATTTTGATGACTCTACTAGGGACTGAGGAATTTGACACAGTCATGATGGCAACCTAAGAAGAAAGAAAACTAACATAGATAACAACGCGAATCAAGGTGTTGGCAACCCTAACCCCGACATGGTTGATCCAAACATGCTAGTGTTGGAAGACATCAACCCTAACATCAACACCAATCCTATTGTTGACATGCAAGGTGTCGTTTCTAGCAATGCACAAATAATGCGTGCCATACAAGAAAGCAATACACAAACCATACAAGAAAATACTCGGGCCCTAAACCAGTTCTTGATTGCACTCACTCGTCTCATACCAAAGACGACTGCTAATGCTGCTATGCTCTAAGGTGCAGCCTTGCTAGACTCCACCCTAGCTGTGTAGCAAGGTATCCCCTCTTTATCTTAGCTTGCTATTGCTCTTGCCATTCAGGTGAATATGCCTTAAGGGGTGAATGTGTAAACCCCATCATTGCAGGTTGTGACTAAGTAGGACCCAACATCCGAAGCATACAATGCAAGATTCCAGCTTGGGGGGTCATCATTCTCACATGTATATTCCCATACCAACCTGAGTAAGATACTCCCTTGCTTAATCCTAATTTTCCTCAAGCACCAACTCTAATTGCATTGGTCGCACCAACTGTACTGGTTGTATCAGCTGTACCTGTTGCACCAATTGCACTAGCTACACTAACCACAACAGTTACACTAGCTGCACCATCAACGTCTATGCCAAGGGAATCCTTTATAACAAAGGAAAACTTAGTTATTTATTTGAAGGAGATTCAATCTAAGTCTTCTGTGAGAGTACAAGACTTGAAGCTTTTGTACTACCGCTGAATTACTGTGAAGCCTTACCCAAAGGACTATGTTAGTCCTAAATTCATGTTGTTTGATGGTAAGAGGGGTAGTGCTAAATAACACATGCTAAAAATTCATTAAAACATCAGAAGTTTATGGGTTTGATAATGACTTGAAGCTGGAAGAATTTTCTAAGTCTCTGACTGAAAGGCATACACTTGGTATGTTAGTCTCACCCCAAGGTCAGTTGACTCATGGGGAACCATATGCAAGCTGTTCTTGGAGAAGTTCTTCCCTACTCAAGAGCGAGCCACCATCACCAATATAGGAAGAACACGATAAAAGCTGAAGGAAGATCTTATGGACTACATCGAGCATTTTAGAGAACACTCTTTGGATATTCAAGATGTCTGTGATGAGAAGGAACTAATGAAGCTTTGTATCCAAGGGATGCTCACTAAATACGCCATCTACCTTGAAAATCATAACCCATGCTTCTTTGCTGCTTTCATTGAGAATGCTCGATGGACCAACAATGTCGTATCTAGACAATTTGGAGAAGGTGGAAGGTTTGAAAGAAAGCTACAAATGTTAGCTTAGTCCAGGGAGAAGGTTTTAGAGACAGCAAGAAGCCAAGGAATGATAAGCCAAAGAGCACTACACCAGCGCTCTCATTTCCTTGCCCCATAGGAAAGATTCATGCTATGCTTGACTAATGGTTGAGAGATGGAAACATCAAGCTCCCAACGGTCGAACGCCTTTCCTAATGTAATCGAGAAGAATGATCTCAAGTTTTGCAGATATCACAAGACCATGTGTAAGCCTCGAAAAATTTCAAGTAAATAATTCCAAAATAAACATTTAAAATAAACTTCAAAAAATGACTCTCAATTAAAACTGAACTTCAACTAGTCCAAAATATTGAACAAATCCAGAAATTTCTTAATCTTGAAGAAAAAGAAAATCCTTAAAAGTAAAATAAGAACTTAACAGTTTTCAAATCCAAAACCACTACGTATAACAAATTTTATGCTTAACCCTGACTTATAAAAGCGGTAGTATAGAACTAAAAACAAATTATTTAGTAAGTAACGATAAACTTCAGTATAAAACCTAATTTCAGAATTTTGAAAACGTTAAAGATATTAAATACCTACGAAAAAAATTTTAAAATAAATATTCTAAAATCAAATATGTTGTATAAATATAAAACATCAGTTTCCAAATTGGCAGGGTTCTAAACGGAAGGTCAACCGAAAATCTAAGTCAACAATTTCCTGGAAACCCTAGTAGTTTAAATTCAACAATCTCGTATTCTAAGCCAAGGAGTCGGAATATGAGTAAAGAGTATGATTTAGGTCGTGATAATATTAGGATGTTTTAAATGATAAGATTAGCGGATTTTCGATTATTTCGAACCCGGTTGGGTACAGACTTCGAAAAGTACCATGGGATTTGAAATATTAAATATATGATATTAGTACAGACAGATTCATAATTTCATAATATTTTCAAATATATCAGTTATATAATCTTTCAGGTTATATGAAAACCCGATTTTTCTAATAACCGAGTAAACTTCGGAAATCGAAAACCAAAACCCTAAACCGGATTAGTTTAAGCTTGAAAGGGAAACCTAGGAACTCTGGATCCAGCTTTTCTTCGATTTCAACTAAAGGAATTTTTGTGAAATAATTTAATGTGGAATATCGTTCTAAAGTATATTTTGAACTATAAAAGTTCCGATTTGGAAAAATTTTCTACTTTGGGCCTTCTCGAACTCTATTATGGAAAAGCGAGCCCTGAAACTAGGAATTCAGAAAAATATTCCGGAATACGCTTTAGAATCGAAATTTTATAAGGGTTTAAAAAATATACATGTTATAATTTTTCGGGTTATAAAAATTACAGTTATAGCCTTTTTCCCGTATTTTCTTTACGATCGGTAAAGTAATTGTCTTGTTTACTATTTATCACTATTCACAAGTATAACCTACTACACACACAACCCATACCCTAGTTTTACATCCTTACAAACACTCAATTACATTTTATTTTCCAAGAAATTTTTGTCTCTTAACAAATTATTACATTTAATACTTTTATTACATAAATTACAATTTAAAACAAATTCAAATCCCTCTCTCTTCTTTCCCCTTGTGGCCGGCGCATAACCCCCCTATTTTTGCCTCCAATTGTTTTATTTTATCTACTTTTTATAAAGAAAACAAACCCTAATTCACTTAATATAAATAATCATTTTCTTTTCTCTCTCTGCATTTTCATTTCATTTGTTTCAAAAGCTCTCAAACCCTCTCTTTTCTCTCCCCTTTTGCCGTGAGCTTCCCCTCCCATTTCCTACACACACATTGTTTTTTCTCCAAATTTCTTACTCCATACAACAAATAGGTAAGAGATCTATACTTTAGGGTCTTGAAACATGTAATGGCAAGATCATTCATGTGTGATTCCACACAAAATCCCCATGAGCTTCAAGCTAGGGAAGTAGAAACACTTGAGCATGAGATACTTGCCATCACAATGTTATAGATCTTGTTATTTGAAGTTATTTTGCTATTATCTTATTTTATGACTAAGCTATGCTATTGTTATTGATGATTTGTGCATATATTCATCATCTATTCATGTTCACATAACCATCATAGTGTTCATGCATTTATAATTAGTTTAGTAGACTAGATCTAGTTGTTTTAAGTTCCTACATGTAGGCTTTTGTTTTATGTTCTTAAATAGCTTGTAATAGCTTGATGGTAGTAGGAAAGTGTTAGAAAGCTTGAGATCTATATTAGTTTCAACAAAAATAACTTTTGAAAATTCGGATAAAAAAGGAACCCTATTTAAAAAACCCATTTTTCAACTCCAAAGCAAGATTTTTATTAAAGAAATGGAAGCATTGATGAGTAGGTTTGATTAGGAAACAGTTTTTGAAAGACTAAATGAGTTTTACAAAGAAAACAAACTCAAATAAAATTTTCAAAATTCGGATTTGAAAATAAACATTATTTAAACACCTATTTCCAAATGCCAAAATGATAATTTTTATAGGAAAATGAAGGTCCTAGGGGATACATGTAATAAAGACTCAATTTGGACAAGAATAGGAGATGTTCAACACATTATAATCTTATAACAATAGATGGTTTCCAAGAATAGGTGAAACAATGTTTTCATTCCATAAAATTTTGTAAAATTCGTACTTAGGCAAACCACCTATTTAAACATCTGTTTTCTATACCCAAAATGAAGGTTTTTATTAAAATAATGAAGGTGATGGCTATATAGGTGATTAAGGTTAAGTTTAATGAAAGTAAATGGGATTTTCAAGAAAGAAAACCACTTTTCTTAAGCTTAGTAAGTTTCAAAAGTTTTACAAAGTGAAAAGCTTTCCCAAAAAGAATTATTGATACCATAACATTAAGGATATTCATGTAGATAGTTCAATCCATGACCTTTATGATAATAGCTTGTAGATATTGCATATATACATGAAGCACTTATATAAACAATGTTAGAAAAGTAGGGTTACATACTTCTCAATTGGTAGTATCCAAGTGCATGAGGAATTAGAATTCCCAACATTCATGAATCATACATTACATCGAGTTGTATATATGTATAATAGAGTCTTGCATGATATAGGATAGCTAAGTATATATTAAAGCTTTCTTATGATGTTGTTTTGAGATAGAGGTTAATGGTGGAATGGGAAATTCGTGTAGTAATCTGTACCCTACTGTTCATGGACCAACCGACCTCAATTGTGAAAAATAACTCTAGAAATATATAGCTCTCGTCAAATAGGTAGAAATCGGTATATAATATACGAAATTCCGAGTTAAAATGACCAAGTTATAGCCGTTTTAAGTTGGAATTTCCTCTTGGACGAATTTTAACGAACTTGATAGAATAGAATTTATGGGTTTATTCAAACTCTGTAAAAATACTCATTAGCGTTATTTCTTTTGATTAGAAATCTTGGGAGACGGACTAGACCTTTCCAGGGGCAATTACGATTAAGTGGATTTCCACGCCATGGCAAAGTGAGTTCATTTCTGAAATAGTTGTGCTCATGTATGTTCTTGTAATCGTAGTGGCATTAGAATTAGAGAAAGATAAAACTATGATGAGTGGTGATTGAATCTTGGTTGAATGAATGATAAGTATATCGAGATGAGATTTGATGTAAAATCATTGTTTGAGCTAGTATAGACTTGGATTGTTTGAGATTCTCTATGATCGCAATAAATCTACATAATTAACATGCCACGATTATATGAATAAACTGTTCATGCATATCATGAAGTGGGTCACATTGCATTAGCTAATATACCTTTAGTGGGACAAAAGTATATTAGCGGAAGGCGAGGGGCCTATGTTAACATTAAGAATGTGAGATTGCTTAAGTTAATGGATGTGGAGTAGGCACATAAAACTACTATAATAAAACAACAGAGGTTGTATAACTAAGAGAAAGAGATCGGGGTTATAGTTGCATGACTTATAGACCACCCCAATCAGAATTGGAATTTATGGTTGCATGTCTTATGGACCATCCTAACCACGAATGGAGGGCGTAAATCTATTCACATATGACTCCCGGAAAGTCATATGCTTGTATGCTCATGTGCCTGCGCATTTCATATGGATGTTAATAACTTGTCTATTATATTCTGTAATCGAGTACTAATTATTGGAAATGAAATCTCACTAAGCTCATAAATTTATACCCCAATAGTTTCCTGTTGCAGTATGAATACTTATGGCTATCTTCGAGGAACCGCTATCATCAGGTATAGCTCTTGGACACTAAGGAGCTTTTGATGAAGCCAAGACCTAAACGTAGGCATGGACTTCTAATTGAGTCTCCTAAATTTGTATTTGAAGGATAAAATAAGAGACTTTGAGAGTCTGAGAACTCTTAATGTTTTTGACAGGGGTATGCCCCTTAGATTATGTAATAGAATAAATCTAAATGTAACTGTTATGATTTACATTCTTGTTGCTTTGTATGTTTCCTTAAACTATTTCGAAGCAAAGTATGGTCCCTATATGTTGAACGTGAGCCTTACACCCGATTTTCAAACTCATGGAGAGGCTAAGGTTGTCTTACTTGAGTTTAAATATCGAGTGTGGCGGACTGTCACGTTTAGGATACCCTTTGGGACGTGACACCATAGGTCATCCTACTAAAGAGTGTTGGACACTCAAGAAGATTTTTAATGAGCCAGTTTGTAATGGAGAGCTCGTTATTGAGAATAGTGATATACACAATAATCCACTCCCTGCACTTAATGCTTAGTAGGGTACAACAAACGTTTTTAGTCATGATTTGAGGACTGAAGGGGAAAAAGCACCACATATTGAAGTACAAGAAGAGAAGGAAATGCCGATTGATCATGAACAAGGTACAGGCCTAACAGTGGTTGCTACCTTAATGAAGAATACTAACTTTAGGAAGGTTTTCGACTTACAAAATTTTGATGAAGAAGCAAGGCTTATAGCAGCAACTGCACTCACCCAGATCTTTGAAAAATAGTAAAGGGAATGTAGAATAGCGTAACGCATACAAAGGATGGCATGCACACATGAGAATGCAATACTATTTACAAAAGCATACATGTGCGAAGGAATCGTAACCACAATCGTCTACTATATGTTGAAAGCATTCTCAACGGACATCACATCAAGAGAACGTTCATAGATAATGGTGCCTCCATAAACATCATGCAATGTCTACATTTAAAGCTGTGAACACAGACATGAGATGACTGGTAAAGCAACCCATTGCTATTAATAGTTTCACTGACTCTACCACGAACACAATAGGATATGTTAATGTCGATTTTAAAGTTAGGCCAATTTAGGGCTCCATACAATTCCACGTGATTGACGAGCTCGTATCCTACTACTTGCTTAAGTGGCTGCATTATCACAACCTTATACATCCAATACTGCATCAGTGTGTGAAGGGCCATTGGAAAGGGAAAGATGTATTCATCCCCACTGTAAGGAGCCCCTTTGAAGACAATGAGTCATATCTTGTTGAAGCTAGCTTCTTTGGTGAGTATATGAAGGAAGGAGAGAACTATTGCAAAACCTTCAAGCATACCACTACTTACCTAAGAGGAGACTCAGGAGAAAAAAAAAAAAAAAACGTGGCTCTTGTAGAGGTAGGAAGAAGTAGAAGAAAGTTAATGAAGTTGAAAGTTTTGTTAGACCTAATGGAAAAGGTTATATTACTTACGATGGTCTATGAGATCTGAAGAAACTTTCATATCATCTTTAGATCCCATGATGACACAAGAAACCCAACCCACCCCCCCACAGCTGTAAGATTAGATGAAACCTTAAGCAGAGGAGGTTGAAGAGTTGTGAAAATAAAAATAAAGAGAACGATACTCATGAAATAATCTTGAAAAATATTAATATATTTTTTTTGTTCTATGTATTATACAACCAAAGGTACAAAATATATATACTTAGATATGAGATATTTAGGTATCGAAGCTATATATACCAATCAAAGAGTCAACCCTAATTAATAAAATAATCAACCTAAGATTCAACCCTAATTAATGAAATATTCCAAATATAAATGATCCTAATCAATTAGAGATTTTTGACTTGATTATTCCCTAATTTTGGGAAACTTTCCATCTTTCCAACACTCCCCCTCTAGTTGGTGAATGAATATCTATCATTCCCAACTTGCTCACATTTGACTCAAACTTAGGTCTCAAGAGAGCTTTAGTGAGTACATCTGCTTCCTGTAGCTTTGTTGGCACATAGGATGGGTTGATCCTTTTGCTTTCCGCTTTGGCCTTGATAAAATCTCGATCAATCCGACATGCTTCATCCAATCATGTTAAACAGGGTTTTGACCAATTGCTATATCTCATTTGCTATCATAGTATAGTTTCATGGGACCCTTTAAAGGAATATTCAATTCTGAGAGTAATCTATCTAGCCAAATTAACTCACACATCCCTTGTGCAATTGCCCTATATTCTACTTCGCACTGCTCCTTGCCACAACAGACTGCCTCTTACTTCGCCAAGTAACTAAGTTGCCCCATATCTTGGTACAATATCTAGTGGTAGACTTTGAGTCTTCAACTGAACCTACCCAGTCTGCATCTGCAAATCCCTCTACTTCTTCGCTATCATTTTTGTAAAACTTTAAATTTTATGCTAAGTTTATGTTAAAATCTTAGAATTATAAATCAATCGGAAACCCTAAAGGTCAAAGAAACCTATAGTAAAACCCTAGTGTTTAGATCTGGCAATCTTGCGCTCTTAACTCTAAAACAATGAAATTGAGAAAATCGTAGAATATGATTCGTAATAATATAGAGAAGCCTAAAACGATCAAATTCGTCAAAATTTAGTTTGTTTTAGACCCAAACGGGATAAGTTCTCGAAATGCATGTCTCGAGGCCAGGAAAAGCAAAAATATTCCGATGATACCGTTAGATTCTTAATAATACAAGGATTTTAAAAATATCAGTTTTATAATTTTTCGGTAGCTAAAAATATCAGATATCGCATTTATACGCGTATTTTCTTTACTATCGGTAGATTGTTAGTCTTGTTTACTATTCATTATCCTATTCTACCATTCATTACTATTTATCTATCTCTACTTTTTCTTACTACCTATACACCTATTTCTTATTTTTTTCTTTTCCAATACTACTTCACATCTCTCATATCTCATATCTTAGTCACTTTTCATTAACAAAAAAATAAATTTCACTCCCTCTCTCCCCTCCTTTATGTGCCGGCCACCCCTCTCTCTATCTCTATATATATTTTTTCAGTTTATTTAATTATATCTAATTTTCCTACACAAAATTCTATAAATACCCATTCTTCCTCCATTTCTTTCACATACTTTTCTTACATACTAAAACTCTACCAAATTTCCACCACAAAATCTCTCTCCACAATTTCCTCTCTACAATTTTTCTTCTTCTTCTAACCCATAGGTAAATGTTTTCTTTATGTTCATGTAACTTAGTATGAACTTAGTGTATGTTTTCTAAAAACCCATAGAGGTTAAGAAAGTAACAATAGGTTCATTCTTTGTTCTTGTTCATACATACATTCTTATATTTTTTAGATTGTTAATAGATTATTTCTTATGTTCATGTAACTTAGCATGAACATAGTATGTGTTTTCTAAAGACCCATAGAGGTTAAGAAAGCAACATTATGTTCATGTTTTGTTATTGTTCATATATTATGTTTTTATTATTATGCTTTTACTATTATGCTTATATTATTGCTCTTATTAAGCTTTTTCTTTCTTTCTTTTTCTTTTTTAGGACTAGTCTATTCTAAGTCTCGGGTTACCTTGACGAAGCTAAAGCTCCCAATACTTGACTATATTATTATGCTTATATTGCTTCTTATGTATATCTTTATCTTATTATGTGATATTATTCTCTTTCTCATAACTACATATTCACAAACATGCATGAACAAATTGATAATGTCTCAACAAAAATGAAAAAGAGTTTTCTTAAATGAAGAAAAATAAGAACTCTCTTTAAAGATAAATTTTTGTCACTTAGAAAATGATTTTTTCATAAAAACTTAAATTTTTATCTTAACAAATCCTTTCCAAAATTTAGATAAGTCCATGACAAGTTTTAGTAATAATAGTACATTGGATTTCATCAAAGAGTAAATAAAGTAGATTTATCACACACACTCTTTTCAAACTAATAAAATAAGAAGGTTTCTTTAAAACTCAATATTGTCAATTCCTTGGTTGAAAAAGGTTTTTCTTAAACTTATTTGTGAGGTTCTCACCAACACTCTAAAATACTAAGAAGTAGACATGTTTTACAAAATTATCTAAAATTAACCTTCTAGAGACAAATCTTGCTTAGAAAATAAAATTAGTAAATGAATTAAAAGATCATTATTATTTATTTTAAAGTGAACCTAACTTTAGAAAAGTTAAGAACATATAAACATGACAAGTAACTATATCAAGGAATTTTAGTCACTACCAAGAAATACATAAATAAACTTCCTTTTTCAACCACTAGAAATAAAATTGGTAGAAATCTTAAAGAGACTAATTTTTTTTTTTGGAAAATTAATTTATTCCTAAAAAGTTAGGAAATGAAGTTAAAAGAAGAAAAACACTCACTTATAATAATTCAAAAATTTTTCCAACAAACTAAAGTGAATTTTCAAGTCTCAACTTCTTCCAACTTTTAAGACACATTGCCTTACGAAAATCATTATTGAGACAACACCACTAAATTCATGCGTACAATATGAGTATATATATATGTATGTATTCAAAAGATTTTTCAACAATACAAATACCTATATTTTTGTATAAGGATTTTTGGATGGAGAAAAGTTTGAAAAATTGTGTTTTGAAGGCTGGGATTTTCGTGGTGACTTTGTAATTTGTTGATTGGGACCCAAATGAATTTTTTTGACAAAAATAACCTTAGAAATAGATAGATATTTTCGATTAGGTAGAAAATGACATATAATATGCGAAATTCCGAGTTAAAATAAGCAAGCTATGGCCATTTTAAGTTGGAATTTCCACCTATACGAATTTTACTGCAACTAGAAACTAGAGTTAGAAAATTTGAATAGGACTTCCATAGAATACTCATTTTGGGTATTTCCTTTGTTTAGAAAATGAAGTGGACAACGTTTGCTACCTCGGGGATTATTTTGATTAAGGGAGCTACCATCACAAAATGGCCGAGTGAGTTAACTTCCCCTTATTTTACAATACTCACGTTTGTGCTTGTAGTTTTGTAGCACTAGAACTAGGAAAAGATAAAATGAAAAAATGCATGCGATTTATATTACTTGGTGAATCTATATTAAGGATATCGAGTCTTGAAGTATTTATAATAAATTATATGTTTTACTACCATGTTGGAATGTCTGAGACTTGTATGATCGCCTTTTAAATGAAATAACTAAATGCTAGACTTTTAAATAAAAATGATTCATGCACTTCACGAGTAGAGTCTCATTGCATTCGCTATTATATGTTTGGTGCGACGATTGTATGATAGTGATGGTTGGTATAATCGGTAGTATGTACATGTAGCGAGTAGTAGCCGATAAGATTTACATATATTTTGGTGTCGTTTAGTAGCTTGTAAGAACTAGAAATTCTTTAGTTGGTTGTAATTGGATGGTATACCCAACCCCGAATGAATGGTGTAAATTCATTCAACATATGGCTCTCGAAAAACCATATGTTTTGTATGCTCATGTGTTTGTTGCCTTTCACTTGTTTGAATAATTAAACTTGTTTGACAATTTTTGTTCTGAGTATGTTAAACCGAGAATGTTCTCACTAAGCTTGTAACGCTTACACCCCTATAGATTTTTTTATATGCAGGAGCACTTGCTTTTGTACCCACGATCTCCATTTATAAGTGTAAGTCATCTTTTAGGAGCTTTTGGGGGAAATCTAATCACGGATTTAGATCGTACTTCCTTTAAAATATTTTGGTGAAGTTATTTGAGTTTATTGTAAAGACTTAGTGTTTATGTTTCGATCCTCAGACTTTGTTTAGCGGAGGAATGCCCCTAAGACTTTTGTAAATGAACTTATGAACCTTATTATGTGGGTTAATGTTGATTTTGATTCTTGTATGCTTATTATTACTTGCTTAAATTACACTTCCTACCGGCGTCTCCTAATACTGTGTTATACGGCTTACATATAATATCAAGACTTTTGCGTGACTACGGTAGTCATTCTTAAGTCTTAATATTGTATGTGGCAGACTGTCATGTTTAAGGTACTACTTGGGGCGTGATAATTTTTCTTAAACAGTAGCCTTTCCTCGGTCTCCCTTTTAAGTATTTTAGAATCTGGTCACTAGCTTCTTGATGCCTTTTGATTGGAGCATGCATAAACTGACTCACCAAACTGACAATGTATGCAATGTCAAGTCTGGTTAATGATAGGTAGATTAACTTTCCAATGAGGTGCTGATATCTTTCCTTATTGGTGGGAAGATCATCTTCAAAAAATTTATGCTCCCAATTTTTTTCTAAGGGTGTAGTTGATGGTTTATAGCCTTACTTTCTTGTCTTCTTTAATAGATCTAGGGTATATTTTCTTTTTGAAATGAAAATGCCAGTTTTGCTTCGGGCTAATTCCATCCCAAGAAAACATCAGTTCTCAAAAAGCGTATCCCGGAGCTTGAAATAATAAAAATATTTTATTAACACCAAAAGACTTGTAATTAAATAAGGATTTCAAAAATATCAATTTTAGATTTTTTCGGTAACTAAAAATGATAGATATAGCTCATTTACGCGTATTTTTATTACTATCGGTATTTTATATGTCTAGTCTACTATTCATAGTACTATTTCTACTATTCATTACTATTTCACTATCTCTACTTTTTCTTACATCTATTTCTTACTACCTACATACCTATTTTCTTACTTTTTACTTTTCCAATACAACTTTAATCACATCACACTTTACACATGACTTTTTTTATTACAAAACAAACAAAAATCATCCCTCTCTCTGCTTACAAGCGTCGGCCATCCCTTTCGCTTCTCCATATTAATTTATTTTCAATTTATTTTATTACATAAAAAATTCACTCAAAAAATTCTATAAATACCCCCTTCCTCCTTCATTTTTTCACACATCCACTTTACATAACAAAACTCTACCAAAATACTCTCTCAAAACCTCTCTCCAACCATTCCGTCTCAAAATACTCCCTTCCAATTTCTATTCTTCAAGAAAAATAACAAAACCCATTCATCTATTTCAAAATTCTCCATTAAACCTTAGGTAAAAATCCTACCTATATTATTTATCATGTTCATACAACTTAGCATGAGCTTAGTGTATGTTTCTTAGACTCATATGAGTTAAAGAAGCAACAATATGTTCATGTTTTGTTTTTGTTCATGTTCCTATTTTACATTATGTTATTATGTTGTTGTTATTATTGTTATTATTTTTGCTCTAATCTAACTTATATAATATTATGTATACTATGTATATATATATATATATATTTATTTAGAGCATATAAGCTCATTTGTTATCTATTTACTTTCATGTCTTGTAATTTATTTATTTACTTGTTTTATGCAAATTATTAAGACTAGTCTTTCTAGTCTTTCACTTGTCCATATCAAGTCAAAACGATTTTTTTCTTTTCTTTTCTTTTGGGACTAGTCTATTCTTAGTCCTGGGTTGCCTTGATGAAGCTAAGGCTCCAATGCATGATCGGGATACCTTGATAAAGCTAAGGTTCCCAATGCTTGACTATTTTATTATGTTTATTTACAAATATTTCTTTCTATCTTATTATGTATTATCTTTACTTTTACATTGCTATATAATCATATTCATATATGATTAAGAAAGTTGTTGTCTTAAATAAAAATAAAAATGGGTTCTTTCTTACATAAAGAAAGGTAAACTATATTTCTTAGCAAAAGGAATTTTCAACAAAAAGATCTAGGTTTTGTTTTTAACTCTTTTCAAAGGATAAGCTAACCATAAATTCTATAAGAATTAGTAATATAGATTTTTTCAAAATAATAAAAGGAATTCATTTCTTTTATAAATCGAAACTTAATACTTTATAAAGAAAGAATTTTTTTAGTATTGAAGGATCTTAACTCAACCATACCTTTTATAAAACTTAAATAGGTTCACTATAGACTTTGAAAATCACAAAATATAAAGTATCTTCAAAACTTGAATTTTTATTCTTTTCAAAAATTAAAATGAAATTTTACTAAGTTCTAATGTTAACAATTCTTTATTAAGAAAGCTTTTCTTATAAACTTATTTAAGAGAATTATTCTACCATTTAACAAATATTAAGAATAAAACACGTTTTTCAAACCAAGATAAAGTCAACTCACTATTTTGAAAACCAACTTAGAAAAATAAAATTTGCCAAGAAATTAAAGTTTTAAAGGTATATCTATTTTCTAAAGAAGAGAAATGATATAAAAATAAAAGGAAAATATATATTTAACACAATTTCAAATATTTGACCACATCAAAAACTTAAAGGATATTTTGAAAAGCTTATTTTCAATCAGTAGAAATAAAAGTTAGTAGACAACTCAATGAACCAAATTTTTGAAAATGAATTTACTTTTGAAAATGAGAAAATAAAATTATAATAGAAAAATATTACTCATAACAACTCAAATTATTTTAGTTTTCCCTCTAACAATTCAAAAAGAAGAAATTTTCAAAAGTTTTACCTTTTAAAACCCTTAAAAACAAATTGTTTATGAAATATCAATATTGAAACAACCCTACAAAAATCATGCATACAATATGAGTGCCTATATATGTTCAAAGTATTTTTCAAACCTATATATATATATCCATATATTTTTCTTAAAGGATTTTTGAGTAAAGTGAAATTTGGAAAAATCATATTTTGTGAACTATAAATTCGTAAATATTCTGTACGGTAGTATTTTCCAACCCATATGGCTTTTTATGAAAAATATAACCTTAGAAATGGATAGATCTTTTTGAGTAGGTAGAAAACGGTATATTATATGCGCAATTCTGAGTTAAAATGACCAAGTTATGGCCATTTTAAGTTGGAATTACCTTCTATGCGAATTTTAACGATCTTATGAGATAGTTTTTGATAAATACCATATCATTATGGGTATTCTTCTTGATTAGGTGATCCCGAGGAAGAGTATTCATACCCAGAGGATTATTTTGATTAGTGGATTTACCGATCGACTCATCCATAAGAAAGATAGATCCTCATGGCCAAGTGGGTTTATTTCCTACTTTTTACGTACATGGTTGTGCTTATAGCTAGAGGCAATAGAAGTAGGAAAAGATGAAAATGAATTATGTGTGATAATATTGATTGAAAGAATATTAAGCATAATGAGGCATAAATCATTGTTAATTAATTTATGTTTTACTATTATTCTGTTGGAGTGTGTGTAAATTCTGTGATCACCTTTAAATTACTCTAATCATATACTATGAATTATATTAATTGATTCAAGCATATCACGTAGTTAGTTTCATTGCATGAGCTGCTATTCTCGATGGGACAAGAGTATAGTAGCCTAGTGTGTAATAGCCAGAAATCTGCAAGATGGGCAATTAGGAGCCTGGAAGAACTATTTTAAGATAGCGATTAGGAGCCTGAAAGAACTATTTTAAGATGGGCGACTAGGCGCCTGAAATAAACTACATGAGTTGGATTTTAAAGATGGGTTTTAAATAACCTGAAACACCTAACCTTGAATGGAGGGGTAAATCCATTCAAACATATGATTTCTGGTAGATCATATGTATTGCTTGATCATTTGCTTGATGCATTCATATGCTTGATTAATAACTTGTTTGAAATTATTTATACAAGTACGTTGATTCAGGAATATTCTCACTAAGCTAGTTATGCTTACACTCTGATAGACCTTTGTTGTAACAGGACTATATCTTTTATGCTTGAAGACTTCATATACTCGAGTGGGATGATGTTTTAGAAAAGCTTTTGAGAATCTTTTGAAGATCTTAGGTTAAATATTATTTCATGTCTTTTGGTATTAGTATTGTTTTGTTGTGAGAAAGATTAAGTTGATATTATGATTGTTTGGAGAATTATAGGGAAAAACCCTAAGATGATGTAAGGATTATATTCTCTTAATGATAAATTGGATGATTATTTAGATTTTTGTATGCCGTATTTACTATCTCAAACTATACATCCCACCGGTGTCTCCTATTGTTGTGATAGACGCCTTAAATATGGTGTTGAAAACTTTTGCATGACTTCGGGAAGTCATTCTTAAGTTTTAATACCGTATGTGGTGGACTATCATGTTTAGGGTACCCTTTGGGGCGTGACAGAGCTTCTGTCCCACACACACACACACACTCACACACACAAATTTTTTTTCTTCAAGTTTCCTTCTCCAAACACTAAATAGGTAATAGATCTTGACCCTACCACCATAAAAACATGTAATGGCAATGTCATACATGTGTGGTTCCACAAAAAATTCCCATGAGCTTTTTATGCTAGGGATGTGGAAACACTAAAACATGATATCCTTACTATCACAATGTGTAGATCTTGTTATTAGAGTTGATATACTAGTATTTGGTATATTGTGGTTATATATTGTTCTTATGGAAATTTTGTGCTTATATTTTCATTTTTACTCTCATCTACATAGTGTTCATGATGCATTTACATTCATAACATGAGCAGTATAGTAGATCTATTTGTTTAGAGTAGTTAAAATGACATAGCTATTTGTTTTACATGCATATGCATGAAAGACTTGCTATATGATATTCTTAAGGAAGGTGTTGATCAAAACTCAAGATCCATTTTATTTCTATAAAAAAGTGATTTTTAAAATTCGGATCTTGAGAAAGAACCATTTAGAAAACATATTTTCCAACTTTAAAATAAAGGTTTTACATGTAAAATGAAGAGTTTAGGTGATAGGTATCATAAAGGAGTGATTTTTATAAGATAAGCTTAGTTTCATTAAGATAAATTTTCAAACAAGAAGAGGGTTATAAAAGTTAAGTTAGATCTATATTTCAACACCAATAAAAACATTGAAATTTGTAACTAGGGTGAAGTGCCAAGAAAATACCCATTTTCCAACCCTAAAACAAGAGTTTTACTAAAGAAATGAAAGCCTTAGAGAGTGCATTTGATTATGACCTAATTTTAGAAATATTAAATGATTTTTTCATAAGAAATAATCTCAAAAACAGTTTCCCAAAATTCAGATCTAAAAATGATCCCCATTTAATCACCTATTTCCAAATGTCAAAATGAGGATTTTAATAGAAAAATAGGAGTTTTAGGGAATAGATATAATAAAGACTTGTTTCTTATAAGAATAAATGTGTTTTATCAAAATAGAAACTTAAAACAAAGGAAAAGTTTTCCAACTAAGAGCAAACAAAATTTTCATTTCCAAAAATTGTGCAGAATTCGTCGCTAGGAAAAACTCACATTTAAATACCTATTTTCCAACCTTTAAATGAAGAAATTTATTAAGATAATGAAAGTATTAGGTATACAGTTCATCAAGGCCTTACCTTAGTAAAATTCTAGATTATTTTCAAAGAGATAAAGCTAGTTTTCTCAAACAAGTGTTCATAACATTATTGCAAGGTAAAAATTTTCGCAAACTTCTTTTTAACCACAAATCATTAAGGAAATACATATAGATAGCTCATATTATATCATCCATAATAATAGCATGTAGACAATGCATGCACACATAATATACTTGGTATAAATAATACACATTTCACAAAACAATTTCTGAAATGCAAATTTTAGTTACTGAACAAATATGGTCCGAAAATTTTGAGACCTAAACATTTTCGAAACTTAAGAATAAGAAATAGATAGATCTTTCGAAGTAGATAGAAATTGATAGCTCATTTGCGGAATTCCGAGTTAAAATGACCAAGTTATGACCGTTTTAAGTTGGGATTTCTAATTATCACAAAAATTACGAACTCAAAGAGTTTATTTGAAAAGTTGGAATTAGTTATGGTATGAAATACTCACTGGGGTATTTCCTTTGTTTAGGTGGTTTTGGAATAGGGGGAAATTCGTGTTTTTGGATCACTACCATTAGAGATTGAAGACCATGGCCGAGTAAGTTCACTATCTTTAAATTATATGCTTATGATTGTGTTTGTAATGATAGTGGTATTAGATTTAGGGCAAGATAAAATTGGAATGTGCATGTGAATTATATTTGATTGAATTGATGATAAGAATATTGAAATAGGCTTGTTGTAAATCCTTGTATGATTTAGTATAGACTTGGAGTATCTGCAATATCTATGATCGCCTATAAATCGTTAATTAATATGCCATGATCTTATAATCAAATTGACCATGCATACCATATGTTGAGTCACATTACATTTGTTATTATACCTTTATGGGAAGAAGGCATAATAACTGGGCAACGAGAGGCCTGTAAACTCTAATGTTGGCGTAATAGCCGGAATTGAAATGGTAGTGGTGTAAGCACTTGTATCAACTACAAAATTGTGTGTGGGTGGATACCTGTATCAACCACAATATAAATGAGAAAAATTGAAATATATGGTCGTATGAGCCTGAAACACTTAACACCGAATGGACGGCGTAAATCTATTCAACATAAGACTCCCGGAAAGTTTTATGTATTGTATGCTCACGTGTTTGTGCATTTCATATGATTGTTAATATAACTTGCTTAACATATTGTTGTTGTAAACCTTGGTATTCTTAGTAGTTCAGTAAACCCCGAGAGTTAAAAAGCGAAACCTTAATCCGGTCTAGTTTAAGTCTGGTGAGAGAATCTTAGAAACCCTAAATCCGGCTTTCCTTCGGTTTCGTAATAAAAGAAATTTTATAAAGTAAATGAATATGAATTATTGTTTTAAAGTATATTTTAACTTAGAAAATTTTAAATTTGGGAATTTTTCGATTCCGAGCCTTCCCAAGCTCAATTACGAAAACATGCCCCGGGACCAGAAACTCAGAAAAATATTCTGGAATATTCATTAGAACCGAAGTTTTATAAGGATTTCAAAAATAAATTTTAATTTTCCGGGCTATAAAAATATACAGTTATAGCTTTTTCCCGTATTTTTGTTACAACCGGTAAAGTAGATGTCTTGTCTACTATTCACAAGTACAACCTACACTACACACTACCCATACCTATTCTTACATCCTTAAACTACTTATTACAATTTTCTTTTCCAAGAAATTTGGTTTCTAATTAATTAATACAATTATTACATTTTATTACATAAATTACAAATTTTATCAAATTTTCAAATTCTCTCTCTCTCCCACACCACTTGGCTAGCGCACCCCTCCCCAATTTCCCTCAATTTGATTTATTTTTACTTCTTTTAACTTAACTAAACCATAATACACACAATTATAAGCTCATTTTCTCTCTCTCTCCTCATTTTCACTCTTCTAAATTTTTTGAAAAGGTTGAAAACTCTCTCTTCTTTTCCTATAGTTGCCGTGACACACACACACATACACACACCTCCACAAATTTATTTTATCTTCTTTTTTTCTTTAAATCATCCATTAGATGATGATTCCAAGCTTTGTTATTCCTAAATCTTGTAATGGCAAGACCATTCTTGTGTGTTTTCCACTTTTAATCCAATGAGCATATGCTAGGGACATGAAACACTAATACAAGAATATCAAGCCATCACAAGAAGTGGATCTAGTGTTTAAAAGAGTTTTTGTTGGAATATCATCTTGTTCATGCATGTAAAGTAGAGATCTTGCATAGAAAGTTATGTTCATGCCATGAAACTCATGATTCATGCACTATATGTGGTAGATCTAGTGTTTAGACACCCATACCTTCATTACATTTATGTTCATATGGTTATTTTGAGCTTTCATGCATTAATGATCATAAAAGCTTAGCCTTGCATGTGTATAGATGTGTTAGATGATAGATCTTCATGTATTTGAGGCAAGAAACTTGAAAAAGAAAAGATTTTTGCTAGAAATGTCTTATGGAAATTCGGATGATTTTGGAACCCTATTTTAAAAACCACTAAAACTACTTTGAAACTCATATTTTACATGAAAAATGAAGGGTATGTGTAATAGGTATCTTAAAGGAAAAAATTTTATAAGTTAAAGTGAGTTTAGGCATGAGTAATGTGCAAAACAAGTAGTGGAGTTAGAATGGAAAATCTTGAGATAGTGATTAGTTTGTTAAATTCGTAATTTGGATAAATGCCTACATAAACACCTAGTATTCAAGCTTAAATTGAATATTTTATGAGTTAAATGAAGTCCTTAGACAATAGATATAATGAAGCTTCAAATTTTGGTGCATTAAACAAGTTTTCTCATAGGAAAATGCAAGAAAAGAAAATTTCTAAAATTCGGATTTTTGTTAAAAGCTTGTTTAAAAACTATTTACCAAGTGAAAAATGTGGATTTTTATGCATATGAAGGTCATGGATAGTATAGATGTTAAGGACTCATTTTTGTTTAGATAACAAGTAAATTCCAAGAATAAAATCCTAAAAACCCTAGGGAATGCAAAGTTGGAAAGAATAGATTTTTAGAAGTGACCATTATGGAGTTTTATAATAATTAGGAGTTCATAAGAGTTCATCATCAAAAATCATCAAGACCATGCATATATTGAGCTCATTACATGACATTCATACTAGGAATTCATTCATATACCATCTATACATGAATCATCAACTAGAAACATTTTTACCAAATGCGAAACAATTTTTCGGAAACGGAAACGTTACAAAGCAGATCTGACCCCTCTGTTCCGTGACCTTAACGTTTTCAAAACTTGAAAATAATATTAGGAATAGATAGATCTTTCAAAGTAGATAGAAATCGATATAAAATTTGTGAAATTCCGAGTTAAAATGACCAAGTTATGGACATTTTAAGTTGGAACTTCCACAAATAGCGAGAATTCCGATTTTGTCTAGTTTAGATGCATAGCTTGAATTAGTTAAGTGATGAGATTCTTATTAGGTTGCTCTTATTTGGTAGGTGATCCTGAGCACGACGATACCCTACCACCCGACTACTACTATTAAGAGACCGGCGTACCATGGCCGAGTGAGTATTACTTCCGCTCTCAATTATTGCTTGTGATTGTAATGATAGTAGCATTAGTTGTTTAGGCAAAGATAAAAATGAATATGCATGATGGGGTATATGGGAATTATATGCTTGTCTGCTGTTGATATGTGAAGTTGAACTTAAGGAATATCGAAACCGGGTGTTAAGCTATTGCTTGTATAGCGAGGAGTTATAATTGATTGTCTACGAATAATTGTTGGTCACCTAAAAGAATTGGATTAATCTATTATTGGACCCCAATTATAATTGAACTCATTCATATCACGATAGGGATGGAGCATTAGCATTTGTTGGTTTTTCGTAACCCATAAAACGAATATGTTGGTTAATCGTGATCCATAAAACGAAATTGTTGGTTTTTCGTGACCCATAAAACGAATATGTTGGTTAATCGTGATCCATAAAACGAAATTATTGGTTAATCGTGATCCATAAAACGAATTATTGTTCAGTTGACCGTGGGCTTAAATGGCGTCGTGCCGTAGGATTCGTTAATCTGCTAACCCGGGATGGAGGGCGCAAGTCCATCCACATATGATTTCCGGCTGGTCATATGTTTGTTGAACTCATTTGTTTGATGCATATCATTTGCTTGAGTAACCACTTGTGAATGATTTGTCTTAATTGTGATATGGAAGTTTTCACTCACTAAGCTAGTTAGCTTACGCCCCTATAGTTTTTACTTGTTGCAGCATGAATTTATTTGGCTTAAGCCAAGGCCGGCTACAGCTCAGGTACCGGAGCTAGGAGTTTCCTTTAGAAGTTTATTTCGATTTTGTTTAGACTTCCGTTGGAAACTAAAGGACTCTGGATGACTGTAATGGACTTAATATTATTTTGGGGGGGAATACCCCTTAAACTTTGTAAATTATATATGTGTTTGGTTTATTATCTATGGCTAATGAATGCCACATTAAACTTCTTAACTCCATTGATTGAGTATTTTATAGTCGTAAAGGGACGTTTTACATCTATACAAGACTCCCAAAGGGCTCGGATAGAATTTCGAGAGTCTTATATAGTATGTGACGGACTGTTACGTTTAGGATACCCCTATGGGGCGTGACAGTTGTTAAAGTATTTAATTTGGGAAGTGAAACTCACTAAGCTAGCGTAGCTTATACCCCCACAATTTTCTAATGTAGTTTTCGTATATATGGCTGTGTCCCTGGATCTGGCCAAATCAGGTAATCCGAAGCTAGGAGCTGTTTCCTTAGAAGTTTATGATTAAGTTTTGAATGGTCTGATATAGTAAACTTTAAACAATCGGGTTTTACTTGAAAGATAATACTTAGACTCTTGTGTAGCAGGGGAAATGTCCCTTAATGCTTTGTAACTAACCCTGAGATATCTCTGGTTTATGTTTTTATGTTATCCTATCAAATTGAACCATCTATCTCCAACTGTTTATGTATTTATTGTCGTAAGGGAACGATTTGCATACTAATACAAGACTTTTGAATGACTGCAGTAGTGATTCTTAAGGCTCGTTTAGCATGCGGTGGACTGTTACGTTTAAGGTACCCTTTGAGGCGTGACAACTAATGACTAGGAAGAGATTCCAGTTGTTTGACTTGGTTTTGGACGTTAATGATACTCGAGAGAGACATTAATATATTTTCAAGAATTCAACAGTACAAGCATATTTAACAAAAAACTCATTGAATTTGTTTTCTAAGAAATCACATGATAAGAATTTTGGTAAAACAAGATCTAAGCTATTCTTTTCATTTTGAACATATCTTTTGCTAGTTAACCTTGAAGACTGTATATAGTGGTTTAGCTCTATAAATGCTTAGTTGGCTTGAGAACCCTATGGATCTTTGAGTTTTCTTAGACTAGATAATAGATGAAAGTGAGTAAGATAAGTGTTAACAATCCCTTGGAATACAACATAACTGTTCCATACTATTCTAGTTGAGACCTTTAACATTTATAAATTTTTTAAAGCTTTGTGTCTTTCAAGACTCTCCATTCCACACCAGTAATCATGTGAGAGATGGTGTCCCTAGGCTTCAAAGTGGCTAAGGCCATGATCATTGTGATAGCCATGAGACTTGATTATGGAGATTGATGGAGATGAGCGATTCGTCATGGAGTGTCTCGATGGTATAAGGGATATTGGTTCGACTATGTATAGTCGGCTTAGGGAAGATGTGGGTTAAACCTACAATTGAATGAAATTAATTTGAGCAGGGTCAAATTGATGAATTTAATGCTTAGGTCAAGTTTGCAGGTTGGTGGAATTGATGGAGATGGGCTCGCCAGAGGCCAATGGTGTGGTTGTCTTGGCAATGGAGTAGGTTCGCTTCAATGGTGAAGGTGACTCAAGTTAGCGGGGGAGATTTCATCGGTGGCAGTCTTGGATGTGGTGAATGGGTTTTGGTTTTGACAAGCAACGGAGATTGGTGTTGTGGTGTTTTGGATGTGCGGCTTGGTGTGGATGAAGATGTTCTATTTTGGTTGAGAGGGTGAAGGTCACACGACCGTGGCTGTGGGTTTGTTTTGTGACTAAAAGCTCGGTAGAGAGGGAGTAGTTGTGGGTGCTGTTGTGGAGTGGTTCTATAGCTCAAAGGTGAAAGCTTTGGATTTAGAGAGAGAGGAAGATAATATGCTTGTGGAAAAAAAAAAAAAAAAGATAATTAAGGTTTGTTTAACCTGTGCTTCGATACAATGTACAAGTATTGAGAAAATAATACTTTGTTAATTTAATCATAATATTCATTACAATATATATATGGGAGATTACAGTCATGAACCATAATACAATATGACTAAAATGAACCTTATATAATAAATATGAAATACAAAAATACATATACAGTAATAAAAACTATATTGATTCATTTGAGTCCCAAACCTATCTAAATCTATGTCTTCTTAGAAGCATCATCGTTGCTCTGTGCTAAATTTTGTTATTATTCGTGTTTAGACCTCCTATGTAAGACCAAAGAATTCTCAATAGTTAAGGTGTTGCGCCTTTCATCATCAAGATCATGGAGAGTGGAGCATTGTTGAATTAGGTCATGACCACATAAACGATTGCATGTACTCGGTAGTTCAATAACCAAACAATGCAAGTTTAACGGAAAAATCATATCCATATAACAATCAATACAACACAAGCAAAGCCAGCAGAATCAGTTAGATATGTTAGCCTACCTAGTACTTGCTGAATTATCTGTCCTATCACTTAATGTTACTATTAACAACTTATGGCGGAACCTATTGAACAGAAGAATCGATGGAGGGAAGGAGAAAGGGAAAAAAAAAAAAAAAGTTTTCACGGTATCTTCTACACGACTATCAAAGTCCTAATTCAAGCCTCTGCATCTATTTCTGAAGCTTTCCCTCTTAAAGGTTAACTTCAAAACCAATTTCTTGTGGCAACACATCCATGTTTGGTTTAAGTTCCATGCTGTTCTGCCCATTGTACATCTTTTTCGGGAATTCCCAATTCTTCTAGTAGCAGTTGGAAGAACTTTAAAGTTTTTCCCTGCAAAAAATCTGTTTTAGGCAAACCACTATTGGCGTGTCTCCACCATGCTGACAGCGTGCGGCAAGATGGGCTGCTTGTAATTGTTTACTAGATATTCATCATCCATAAGGTTACAAGGTCATTGATTGTATCTAGATGGTTGGTGGTTGTTTTCTGTAGCAGCGGAACAAGGGACCAAATAAGGTCCATCCTTGTAACCTGCCTGCTAGCCTGAAACATATTTTTAACATCAGTTTTTCACTAAATCAACAGTCATCGATTAGACATTTCACTTGGTCCATTGTCATGTGAAGCATACCTCGACAACGAAGTGTGACCACATCTTGCTCTCTCTCACTTCGATGACCCCTTTCAATATATTAAGGCCAAACCCGCGAATTATATCAGCTATCTCAAGAAATATTCCTTGATCATCACAGTGCATCTGCATTGAAAAATAAACATCCTCAGGGATCCCATTATAGTTTGATTACAATTATAAATATATCAGACTAAATTCTCTGGGGCAATACCTCAATGAGCATTAGTCCAGGACTGAGGTCCTCAACTTTAATGGGGCAATCATGCTTTGATTGCCAACTTCAAAGGCCCATGATGTGCCAGCACCACCATCTTTCACATTTTCAGTTGCTCCAGTATTTTCTTTGAAATTTACTCCATTCCCCTCGGTTGCCATCTGCTCAACAAGAAAAGTTTCAAAGTATTAAGATGATGAATGAATATGATATTGTACTATTTATTGTTTTGACACATCAATTGTTGTCGAACAGCAAGAATTTCAAGATCAGCAAGTTAGATATGCTATTTCAATGGGATGGATATGGATTTCTAATCAGGGACTAAAATAGACATGAACCTTTGAGTTTAGGTGAAAGAAAATTATTGGGAAGAGATTGCACCTTTGATTCAGGAGCTTGTTTTAGCTTATCTGCATGTTTTGTCACGTTTTGCAAGAACAACATGTGTTTGACAGTGCGGTCCAACAAAGCATCAATGCTACACTGAAACATCACGTAAAAAACATTTATTAGAGTTTTAATAACTAGAGAAACTTAACAGTTCCGATGCCAAGTTTAACATTCAAATTAATGAACAAGGACACCCACAAAATTAACAAATTACACTAGAATTATGTACCTTTGCTCCATTTGGGATGATTCCTCGCAGCTCTTTGAGACGATCTTGGATCTGTTGGCGGTCTTTGGGCCTTGGTCTAGTACTTTCTCCTGGCCTAGCCCTTTTCCTTGTCTTTGCAGGTTCTTCGGTTCTCCTCTGTTGCACAGTTGAACCCCCAGCATTGATGCTGTAACTATCATCAATCCATAAGCCCACATGTGATTTCGGTAGAGCCTCCTTCGCTCTTAGATCTTTTACTTTCTCGGACGCATGCATTGGCACATCAGAGCTCATGCTGCCAGCGCAAGAATGGTTCAAGGATTGTGCTTGTCTCATATTCCAGAATGGTGAAACTTCCATTCCCATTCTTTTCGCTGCAGAAGGAGATGGAATGCCCGATCTGGTAAGTGAATGCCCCATATTTCCCAACAGCTCTTCTAGTCCTAACTCTGAGAATAAGCCTTTCTTGGGGGCACTCATGGAGCAATTTTCTGGCTTTATAATGCATCCTGATGCATCAGTAAAAGCAGCCGGCTCAAGATCACCTGCAATAGGCATATCTATCTCTTCCCAACAATTTCCATTTACTTTGCACCCAAAACCCACTCTTATGTTATCAAAGAGATCTGTTGCTAAGCTGTTAATATTTGCAGGATTCTCTTGTAAGCTCCCTGGACATTCTTCGGGTAGATGCTTGGCTGGAAAGTCAACATTGCACTCACCCTGAACTAGACCAGATGGCAATATCGTAGTGATTGCAGAATGTGAGAGGCCATTTTCTGAAGAGGTTCCCATTTGCATGAAGCTAAGATCCGGTGTATCAGTGAACCATTGAGAAAAATTATCAATCAAACCTGCACTAGAAAAATCTATTGCAGGATCAACTGGTTTGAGGTCTTCAGCAGATCTTTTCACACCAGCCATCCTGGGAAGTTCATTGCCACTGGCATAGACTGATGGAATGAACTGCTGGTCGTTTGCAGAATCTCCTGAGCTCCTCTGCATATTTCTTTCGACCAGCCCCCCTGAGCTACACAAGGATGAAGTTGTAGATTCACCAGATGATTTCTTGGGGCTGGAGCTCAGTCTTGTGTCATGCATGTTAGAGGTATAAGGCAGTGCCACATCATATGACACAAGAGGCCTGAGTGAAGTTAAGACTGAAGTTTCACTACATGCACTAATGGAAGGAAATTCATTAGGCAGATCTTTTACTGCAGAGTTAATCAATGAAGCAGTATTCTGGTTGATGATGCCGCACGCGTTACCAAATACATATGGTTTTTCCAATTGTTCATTAAGATGAGTGAAATCTCCAGACATATAACTGGACATTGTATTTACATCTCCTGCACTACACGAGCTTCCCAGGAGCTCTTTTTGTAGATCGCTGTGAATGAACTTGAAATTGCCATAGGAATCACTGAATGAACTTATCGAAGCAAACAATTCATTGAGGTCATCAACTGTACTGTTCGAAGACGAAGAAGTATTTCTGAAGGAAAGCATCTCATTATTGTTTCCCATTTCGTAAAATGCAATTTCAATTTCATCCAAGAATTCCAAACTCTCAGGTATCTGCAGCAGTAAAAGATATCATTTATAAGGGAAATTCTAAAGAAACACGGCATACTGAACTGTTTTTCACTTTGATGCCACTATTCAACTGAGATTTGTTCAGTTGGACATCATAGCAAACCAATTATTCAATTAAAATTAACAATTGTACAAGTTCTGAGAACTTCCTTATTTGTAACAACTAACCTTCATTGTAGATCCAAATTGCAGAACACCCCATTGTTTGAGAGGAATTACTGCAATCGTCTGCAAAATTAAGCCCAATTCAATATCATGGTCAGAAAATACCCCATTAACATAACCCGATCCCACCAACTAGAAAGCAGGGATCAATAAGCTCAAAGAAACACTAAAGCTCCTCAACAGTACTTCACATGCAAAAAGTTTTTAAGCCAAAAACTCTTCATAATCCATCATATCTAAATTTTTGTGTGTATGAAAAGATACCCACCTTTATTCCGGCCAAAAACTGCTGATGAATCTCGAAATTACCCTGCACATGAATGATTTCACTACATTAAAGTTCATGAATACTCCTCCATTACAAAAAAGTTATATGACAGCTTGTACCAACAATTAAAAAAGTTAACATGGTCATGTTAATTGGTTTTACACATAGTATAAAAGGAATAATGATGTTACCTGGAGCACATTTTTACTTTGTACATAATCAAAAGAGCAGAATTCTTCGGTTTTGACTTCTGAGAACAACCATTTATGCTTTCCAGTAAAAGCAGCTTCACCAATCATTCTATAGAGAAAGAAAAAGGAAAAAGATGTGAACTTATCAAATTAGAAGCCTAGAATCTTAAAAAACGTAAAATTTTACATTATACTGATTATATACAGTTTGCACTCAGAAGTTACAAAAATTATTGTATAATTGCAAAAATCATGAACAATCTATCTATAAAACAAGTTTTTTAAACATACCCTTCACCCAGCATTTGCTGTTGAAGTAGAATACTTTCAATCACACTGCACATTTCCTTGACATGATAAGCATCTTGGACAGTCAACAGCCTGAAAATTACATTTCAAGTTCCCAAAATTTGAATTAGAAAAAGGCATCTACTAGACCAAATTAATCATATATTCATTAAAACTAATGAAATTCAAATTATAACACAAGTTAAAAAAAAAAATACATAGTTATCATTTTTCTAAAGCCAATGTTGACATTGTGTTTTACTAGCAATTTAAGATCTAGAATGTAACATAAAAAAAAAAAAAAGATATTTCATCTAACCCAATACATTTATTATGATAATAAGTATAAATTATGTTATCAAAAATTTACATACCCTAACAAAGAATATACAAAGAAAAAAAAAACTGTTTTTATAAAAATCACTAATACATTCATTGCCAACACATATATAGTATATATATATATATATATATATATATATATATTTAAGCGATCCATATAATATGTCCAATAAACTGTAAAAATGAAAAAAAAAAAGTAAAATAAATTTTTAAGAGAGAGAGAGAGAGAGAGAGAGAAGTTACATGGAATTTCTTTGATCAAAAGTCCAAAAGACACCGTAAGACCAACCATTTTTGCAGCAAAGAGACTCAAGTATCCTCTTAACACACGAAGCCATTTTCTACTCCTTGACAAACTGAAACAAAAACAAAAACAAAATCTCACTTCACTTTCCCTGTTACAATAACCCCATTCACTAGTTTCTTCAGCAGCTTTTCATGGAACAAGGCTAAAAAGGAAACAAAGGCTATGAGTTCCAGATGACAACGTATGTGATGAGAAAATGAAAACGGAGTTTTGGTCGGAAGAAATAAGGACGAAGAATTCAAAGGGACGTTTTGCTTATTCAAGGGAAGCAAGAGCTTTTAGTTTTCTCTCTCTTCCCTCTCCACTGAATCTGAAGCTCAAAGTGTCAAGAGCGTAGTAGTACTAGATATATAGATGGTAATATGTGTTTGTGCTTATATGGGTGTAAGTATATTCGGGTGTTTTTTTGGTAATATAGACGAAAACAGAAATCGGATGTACTAATACTATACTAGTGCTACATTACACTCTCGGACTTCATAGGAACACCGTGTCTTCAATATTTTTGTCCTCCTTCTCTCTCCCACCATGTTATTTTATTTTATTTTTTCAAGGCTAATTACAAAAATTATCCGTATATTTTGATCAATTTATAAATACATAATCCATATTATGATTTTTTTTGTTATTAATAAGTGATTCAAGTTTTATACAAATATATCAATATTATTTAATAATTTTATAATAACATGTGTTAATACTTTATTGATCATAAAAATTAATTTCACTTTTTTTTTCAATTTTCTCATTTTTTTAAATAAGTTTAATGTTTTATTCATTTCTTTTTATTATTAATCTTTTATTAAACTAATTTTTAGGTTAATTACAAAAACAAAACATGTGTTTTGACTAATTTACAAACACACGACCTCAAAATAAGTAACTCAAGTTTTATATAAAAGTGTCAGTATTATTTAATAATTTTAGAATGATACATGCTAATATTTTGTTAATCATAAAAATTAATTTACCATTTTTTTCAATTTTCTCATTTTCTAAAAAAAAATAATCTTTTATATTTTATTTATTTAATTTTTATTTGGTAATATTTTTAATTAAGTTAATTTTTTAGACCAATAAGACTCTACTACTTATTCCTCTAATAGTAATTAGTTATTAATTATAATTATAATTTCATATGAAACTCGTGTCACCTATTTAACAAAAAAAATTAACACAGGCCATGTGTTTATAAATTGACTATATTTGACATGAACAGCTATTCGATGTAAAGTTACTATTAAGATGTTCACTTTAAAAGAGTGACAATTCATAATGAATTGCTATTATAGCCATTCATGTCCTTACCTTATGAGTTGCTATCCAATGGTTTATTTTTATATTTTGTCATAAATACCCTTGTTTTGAAAATATTACCTATACAATTATTCTCTCTCTGTAAAAATATTGGGACATTATAAATATTTATTTACTTTTCTAATAATGGTCATTACTACTCTATTACATTTCCTTTTAATTGAAATTTCATTCTCTTTTTATTCCATATGGTGAAGTGAACGAGCGTTAATCTTTTATACCAATAAAACTCTAACATATATCCCTATGATAGTAATTAATTTTTTTTTTGGCCAAACTATGATAGTAATTAATTATATTGATACTTTTGTATAAAACATGTGTTACCTATTTATAAAAAAAAATAAAAAAATTAACACGAGTCGTATCTCTTTAAATTGACTAAACATAACATATATATATATATATATATATATTTATTTACTCATTACTTCTTATCTTCTATGTTATTAAAACAAATGGAATTTTGTTATTCAAAAAAAGTGGAATTTCTTATGAAAAATATAAGTTATTGAGGATGACTTTATATAACTACAGCAAAACGTTTCCTACTAAAATGTAAGATAGTTTCCTCAAATTATATGTGTTTTTATTCTTATTTTATTGTGTTTAAAAAATATATTGAAATGACTTTTTTTCGTTATTTGACATAAATTTATATAAAACATTAGTATAATGTGTAAATAAATATTATTTATACTAAAACTAGTTTGAGAAACGATTTTTTTTAAAAAGTGTAAGTTTTTGGCTTAAAAATAAAGGCTTTTATATAAGAAGGGAAATGTTTTCTCTTTCCACTTAAAAAAATGTTTTTGGTTTACCAAAATGAAAATTAGAAAAATGCTTTTCCAAGAAAAAAGTAGACCTATAGGAAAAGAGAACCAAATCTAATACACATTAGGTCACAATGGCCATGGCAATAATTGATTTACATACTTAATATTTACGATTTTCAATTATTAGAGTTGATACATATTTTGAGCAAAAGGAGCATGTCTCAACTATCAATATCACTATTGACAGTGTGCTTTATGCATACACCCATAAAACTATCTTTATCGGAAGTACTTAGCTTGGATATCGATGCGAATAATTGTCAACTGGCGTTGCTTACCGATAAGTATAGATGCTTGATGAAGCATTGTTGCTCTGTGACCAACTTTTTTGTTTAACTTTTTCAATTTGTTAGAATATGGGAGTCATAAAATGCATTCAAGCCAAACAATTAAAAATATGATTGTTGTGGCGAATAAAAAATTATTCATTCTGGCGAAAATAAAATTTAAACGCTTTGGCTAATGCACCTGCTGCACCAACTTTTTTTTTTAAAAAAATTTCTTTATCTATAAATATATAAAAATTTGTAAATCTCTCTCAATTCTTAAAATTCACCACAATTTCTTATCATTCGAAAAATCTCTCTCTCAATTCTTAAATTATGCTTATAATTCTCAAAAAATCTCTCATCCATAATTTCTTATATATAGACCCAAATAATTTTCAAAATTTGCCAAATGATGAATCACCAAACTCATAAAATTTTCGAATGCCATTATTTCACAAACTAGATCATACCTTCCATTTGGTGCATTTTTTCAAAGCATCCCTAATTTGCAATGTCCTCCAAATTTTCCAATTATGATCCAAAGCCCTTAAAATGTTGGTCATAATCCAAAAAGTATGACGACGACATATTCTCCCTATATTTCTCAGTTTTCACTTGAAAACTTTCAACTATTCAATGGAGGGGAAAATTCTCTACCCTAGCCGAATTTAGATCAATCACCATAAACACCAATTAGTATAAGCTCACAATAGCCACAATATTCTACTAAAAAAAACTTAGAAGATGAGGGTGATAATAAAAATGGCGGTGATTAAGCTCGTAGGAAAAATGGGAGTAAAATAATGATAAGCTTTTAATTTACGCATGGTTTAAGGTTAGTAAAGATCCACTCGTTGGGAATAATCAACTATTATAGGTATTTTGACAATGAGTTCATGAAGAATTTGAGAAGGGACAATTGTATGAGAAGGAGAAAAATCCATTGAGACAAACATGGCAACAATGTAAAACTCGGTGGTCAAAACTCTCAAAAGATGTCATGAAATTTGAGGTTTACTATGATAAAATAAAATGACGTGGACAAAGTGGAAAAAATGAGCATGATTATATAAAAGATGCTCATGATTTTTTTAGACAAAATGAGGATAAATTATGTTTCGTCGAGTATTGTTGTGTCATATTGCGTAATGAACCCAAATGGAGATCTGAATCAGAAATGCCAAAACAATAAAAGTAAACGCTCTAAGGTCAATAGCTCCAGAGCATATATCATCTCATCATCAAAACTGATATATCAACAAATAATGAGGCAAGTGAGGTAGGCATTCGTCTACCTAGTAGAGCGGCAGCAAAGAAAAGAGGCAAAGAAAAGACTAAAGGTAATGAGAAAGTGGATGAATTCATTCATGAGATACAAAACTTAAGCATGGTAGATCATGATAAAGTAGAGTTGCTATGTAAAATCAATGAATTGAAAGATAAAGAGATTGAAATGACAAAGGAGAGGTAACATCACAAACAAGAAAAAGAACGTCGAAAACAAATCGAATTGGAGAAATCAATAATAATGGTTGGTACATCAACAATGGACAATGTACAGAAGGAATGGATATAATAGATGTGTAGAGAGATCATTAAAACAAGAAGGAATCGTTAGTTATGAAAAACGAGACCCAAAATTGGCTTGCAGACTCGATCGAGGCCTAGGTCGAGGCCTCGATGTAGGCCGCGACCTATAATCGCAGCTAAAATTCTAACTTTGTAGCTGTGATATTGGGTTGCGGCTTGTGTTGAGGCCACAGTCGATGCCTCGACCTAAGGCTTGACCTAGGCTATGATCATAATTTTGTGTTGCATTTGTCGAAATTTTGATTAGTCATAACTTTTGATATATAACTCAGAATCCTTATTATAATATGTCCAGACGAAGCTCGTTCAAAGATCTATATAAGATATGCTATTTACCCCACAATTGCGAATTTAAGGAAAAAAAAAGCATCGTTTAAGTTCTTAAACTGGCATTTTAATTATTTTTTTGTATTTGATTTTTTTTATTATTATTTCATGGTAAACTAGCTATTGTAATTTGTAAAACTAGCTATTGAAGTTGAAGTTCTATAAACGGCAAACAAGTATGTCTTCATAAAATGCACTCTTCAATTTTCTTATTTCCAAGTGTGTACTATTCTATTTTTTATCTTATCAAAACATAATGTCTACTAATAGCTCAAGTTGCTCAAGCAGCTCTGATTCTAAGCAAAACAATTATTATAACAAAGTAATTGATGAATTTATTCTATCAGAGATGAGCAATTCGCGATTTGAGCTAATTGCTCATTTCTATCAAGTGATCTCAAAGATATGCGATAATTCCAACTCTATTAGAAGACGTAAGCTAAAGTATATAAATAGAGGTCATCTAAAAGGCCACAATCGTTTTTATAATGACTACTTCTCAGATAAACCAGTGTACACTGATGAGCATTTCCAAAGTAGATTCCAAATGAGAAAAAGTGTGTTTCTCCGCATTGTATAAGCATTATAGGATTACTCATCATATTTTACACAGGAAGGATACTGCTGGCAAACCTAGTGCTTCACCATAACAGAAGTGTACTGAGCTATTCGAATTTTATCATATAGAGTAGCAGGTGATACTTTAGACGATTACTTGCGAATGATTGAAGGCACAATCATACAATGTGTCAAAAAATTCATCCAAGAAGTCGTCGCTTGTTTTGGTGATGAGTATTTACACAGGCCATGAGCAACGTAGATTTCCTGATATGTTAGGAAGCATTGATTGTATGCACTGGGAGTGGAAAAATTATACGGTTGCATGGTAAGGCATGTATATTAGAGGAGATCATGAGTCTCTGACAATCATGCTTAAAGCTATCACTTCATACGATACTTGGATATAGCATGCATTTTTTTAACATCTTGAGTTCAAATAATGATATTAATGTACTGGAGCGGTCACCCCTATTTGATGATGTGTTAGAAAGATGCGCTCCAATAACACATACACCGTGAATGGTAAGAACTATGACACAAGATATTATCTCACCGATGAATATATCTAGAGTGGTCATATTTGTTAAATCTATTTCATATCCATGTGGTCTAAATGAATAGTTATTTGCTAAGCACCAAGAAGGATGTAAGAAAGATATTGAACGAGTATTTGGAGCGCTACAATCTCACTTTGCTGTAGTTCGTGGACTTTACGTTTTTGGAATCAAGAGGTTTTAGGGCAAATTATGGAGAATGCATAATTTTACATAATATGATTGTTGAAGATGAATGAGATGGCTACAGTTTGAACTTTCAAGTACCATATTATGAATTAGGAGACAATAGTGAACTAGCATCTCATATTTCTCATAGTCATATTGCGAAATATGCAATGTATATAGAAAAGAATATTTGACTCTGTAATAGGATTAAACATCATCAGTTGCAAACCAACTTGATTGGACCTTTGTGGGAATGATTTGGACACACTAGTTAACATTTAATTGTTACAATTAACTATTTTAAATTATATGTTGGTTTTTCATTTTTATTTCCTCCCCGAATGTTGGTTTTGTACTATTTAAAATTGTATATTGCTTATATTGATTTTAAATGAAATTATTGTCTTTCTAATTTATCTTAAAATAATTAATATTTTGATACTTTTTTTTTAATAATAAATTAAAGTAATTGTAATTTTTATATATTTTAAATTTATTTAATTTTATTTAACACAGTCAGGGAAATTTTTTTAATCTAAAAATGATAATATAATATAGAAACCACAAAAAGTATTAAAAATGTAAGGACCCGCTATCACCCCTATAATTAAATTAGACGATAACAGTTCCCCAACCATATATAACCTGTAAGATTATATGTAAGGTTATCTAAAAAGAAGTGTTTGAGGAATTTTTTGTCTAATTCCACATAGTTAATATAATAGAAACCATAGTTTTTCAAAACTTTTAACAAAACACACTACATCATTATCATATTTCATAAAAGAAATAAACTTAAGTCATACATAGCTAAGTACATATATATATACATATATTACATCCAAAGGCTTCTTACAAACCTTAACAAAATTACATATAAAATCCAACTAAAACCTTAAATACTATCACAAGACTAATATAACTAGTCTATTACAAAATTTGGATTCCATCAAGTCTAAGGTCATCTCTAGTCCTCCAAATCATCAAGAAAATCCTCGAAATCGGTTCCATACATCATACTTGTGTAAAACTCGTCAAATTCATCACCTGAAATGGTTAAAATATGAGCCAAAGGCCCAGTACGCAAGTAACGAATGCAAATGCAAAGTGATTCACACATGCTTAAGCTAAATACAAAATGCAACAACCAATAATTTATTGTTCAATCTTTAGTTAGTCATACTTCATGGGACTATTCAAACTCCGGACATCAAGGATCTAGTATCACGTCTCCCTCCTTGAGTAGTCCTTATATTTATACAAACTAAGCAGCCCCACCTTCCGGCGTAGCTCGTAATACTAGGGGATCTTGAGTAACGCATCACGATGCTCAAGGGGTTGATATAAGTAGCTCGGATACTTATATCTCCTAGATAAATCTATCTAATAACGAAAAAGTACCATGCCCTCAACTGAGCAAGGTGCTGCTCTCCGAATGTTCAATAGCGTAAAAGACAATCAACACTCATCAATTATTAAAATTTTCTTAATTTAGAGTAACTTGAAGCAATGCTTATCCTAACAAAGAAACAAGCAAGTTGCTACGTACTTGAGATAGCTTGGGAACTAATGGGGTTGGCCGAGCGAGAATCTATCACTGTTCAAGACAATATTGAATTTCCCACTTAGTTTAAGCACTAATTAACTAGTTCCAAATATAATTAATCAAAGAAATTCAAATAAATTATTACAAAGTCATAACAGAGCATTTGAATATCAATTATATCATACAATACTTAACAATTATTTAATTGATCATATATCAAGCTTTGGGAAATTTTGAAGAAAGTTTTTGAAAGTAAAAACTGCAGAAGACACGTCGGCCTTCAACGTCGGCGGCGTTGAACTGGTGCATAATGTACTAAAACTCAACACTTGCCAATATTGGCAACGTTTAAGGATATGCCGGCAGTCTTCATTCTACTCCGGCGGCCTTGAGCCGGTGTAGACTACAACTGTAATTTCCAAAAATTTTCTGAAAGTTCCAACATCGGCAGCTTATCCATGTACGCCGATAGCTTTGAATCCTATGCCGGTGGCCTTAAGCCCGGCGTTAAAAATTATGATTCTGTTCTCATTCCACACCGCCTCTAAGTCGGCGGTGTTGGAACCATAATAGTCGGCGTACGTTTTAAAAAATAAATACTGGCAAACTTTCCTTGCAAAAGATGGCAGCGTTTCAAGCGGCTTTAAGAAAATAGGTTTTGATCGCCTTCAACACCACCTCTACACTGGCGGTATTGAAGCACCAAATGCCAGTATACGCTCAAAAAACAGGCCCATTCGAAAATGTTTTGCTTCCCTTGTTTTCTTTACAACTTCAACTCTTTTAAAAAATTCTTCAAACTTATTCTAAGCTTCCCAAAACTTGTTATATGTTCTAAATACCATCCAAACAACATAAACTCTACTTCTAATCATCAAACATCCAACTACAAAATTCAAATACCAATTACACTTCAATTCCATACTTCAACTACTCAATTTAGTTCCACTACTCATCAACACTCCTTACAACTTCCCTAACACTTAACTAAGCTCACACAATAATAAAGCACAATCTAACATATATCAATGCATAAACCAATCAACTTAATTGGCATTTACTCATCCTACCATAAGTTTTACATCCAAATACAAGAAAGAAAATAAAACAAAGAGATTAGGCTTGCATTAACTTACATGAATAGGCTTTGGCTTGGAGTGATTTTTGAATCCAAAGGCTTGTTGTTGATTGTGGTTTAGGACTTATGGTTTTGAGATAGAAAGAAGAGAGAAAGAAAAGAAAATAAAGAAAATTCGTATGAAAAATTGGGCTGTCAAAAAGAGTCCCTAATTAATCAAATTTGAGGTCAATACTAATCCAAAGTTTGACTTTAGGGATATGTTTGACTTAGGGTTAATTTGGAATGCATTTGAGTTTAATTTGGGCTTAAAAATTAGGCTTAAACTTTGTAAAATTCTGTCAATAATTTTCTTAGATAATTCAAAAGTTGTTTGACAAATTCTAAGCATAACACGCACATATTAATTTATAAAAGACACACACATTCAATTCACTATGCACACATTGGTATACATAATACAATAATATTAATTTCATTGTACTATACACATACAAAATGATACATATTCAACACATGCACTAATTATATTGTTCATGCATCAACAAAATTCACATATATTAAATTTCAAAATCATGTGTATATTACACATTTATAAAATGTAAATTAGGAAATTCATGGCTATTTCAAAAAATTATGAAGAAACTTTGCTGAGTAACTCATGAATAAAGTGAAAAGTTACTTGGCATGGCATGTTAAATAACTCCTTTAAGCAACTTACTGATAAAGATGGTCTAAAAGCAAAGAGGTGGAGACTTTCGTACAACATGATGGATTACATATTGATAATGAAAAAATATTGTATATTTATAGAGATAATTATTTTTTGTTTACTCATCCACGTGAAAAAAAATTATACAAATATTAATTATATAAATGCCATTACAGTATGACATCTTGACAATGTACTATTTAAAATATAAGAGTGTTGCATTGTAAATGGGAAACTAGTGTAAATTATAGTATGTATATTGCATTTATATAATACGTCTGATACCATTGCTATAATGCACTTACAACATGCAATACGCTTGTAAAATAGGATATCTCATTTTCAAGATATAATATAATATTAGTATTTTGGTTTTTTTTTTTTTTTGTATAGTTTGTATCATGGTAGTTTTTCTTTAAATAATGATAGACATGAATGCTATCCTGGTTATATTAAGTTTAAAATGTATAGGATTGCCATGGGTTATTTTTTTCACTTTCCATTCATATGTTCTTTTGTTCGGTGAATTTTACATCCTTCTATTTGTTTATATATCTTTCTTTGTTTTATGATGCAATTGTATGCTTGTTAAATTAATAAATTTTATATTTAAAATGTCACTGTATAGTCACTGACTCATTGTCATAGCTATGAGTTTTTAATTAAAACAGGGAGACATTCATCACATTAGAATACATACCAAGTCCTAAGTGACAGTTGAAAGTTATCTTAATCAATAGCAATTTCTCTAATATTTTTTTTCTTTATTACAGTAGGAAGAGAGTATTTAAACATGATCATCTCATTTGGTAAATCAGTATGACTATAATAGACTTACGACCACCGGCAATCTCTTTATAAGTCTAGGAATGTGTTTATGGAGGTATTACTTTGTCAATGCCATAAAATTTTTAAAATTGTAAACAATATGAGTACCTATGAATCTAAACAAAAAAATTTCTAGTGAAAATAGATATTTGCATTGGCCATTGTCCACTAACTCTTTACTCACGAGAGACATGTCTTTAACCCTCTCATTAGAGAATTATATAGTGCCATCACACGTAATAAGAGGAATAAAATTTGAGGACATTAACTAATAGGAATCAAGTTAGATCCAATGAAAAGAGGAGCAAATCATAAAATAGGCCAAAACAAAGGTGTTATCATGCATAAAGAGATCTGGGAAAGCTAGATGGATCTAGTGAAAATGCATGGGGCTGACCCTCTCATCTGAAGCGCTAACAGTTGACGGCCTTAGGTCAATTGGCTTAGATTACAGGGAGTGTGTGTGTGTTCATTCATAAAGATATTTGGAGTTTAAGTGGCTAGATTAATTTATTAAAAAGCTATTTTCTATTTTGTTTTGGTTATTTTAAAACTCAAGGCATATGTTTTAAGTGTCCTATTTTATTTAGTATTTTATTATTTAACTAGATAATAATTTTTATTAGGTTACCAGTGCGGTTAGTATATGCACCCATAAATAGGCTAACTTATGTCACTAATGGGGTTCCATAAAGTAAGTTAAATTGTTCCCATATTTTTTATTATATTGTATTGTTTCCTATTTGAGTGATAAGTGAATATGTTATTCAGTTTGTGTTCTTATCAATCTATAACATGCATTGTGGTAAATACGTTAATTATATCCTTAATGCTTTTAACACCAATAGTAGTTTTATGATTTGTGGCTTCTATTAAATTATAATTCAAATTACAACATAGTGATTTGTGGTAATTGTTGAATATTAATTACATTCATTCCTAATTTCATATTTATCTTTTAAATCTAAAACTCAAAACATATTAGTTTTACATTAAATTGCAAGCCTTGCCAAATTTCATATTAGTTTGGTATCATAACAATGAGAGATTTATATTGGCTATTATTAAAATAATACAAGTCTTTATCAGTTGGTATTTGATCTATGCTTCATGGTAAGTTTTGTGAATTCCATCTTATTTCTTATTTCTAAAATTTAAGGTATTGTTTGTGGAGGTTTATGGGTGGTGTTGTGTAGTTGATGGGTACTGTGAGTGGGTTGAGTTGTTGTATTGAATTTATTAATTTAAAAATTATATGAATATTGGTAGGATGTTTATAGAAGGGAAGATAACATAAGAGCTGGCTTGATAATTTAGAGGAAAATAGGTAAGAGGTAAATGATACTTTTTGATCTTGCATGAGAAGAATTAGTTTAAAATCTATCACAAATTCAAACCTTTTTATACAAAATTAAATGAATCTAAAAAGTTGTTTAAAAATCTTTATTAAGGTAAAGGAGGTGAAGGAGGTAAACATAGAACTTGAGAAGATTGTTTGCAGTGATAAGAGGTTGAAGGAAAAATAGTTGTGAAAAAAGCTGTTAAAGTTGAAAAGAAGATAAAGATTCAAAATCTCTTAGAAGATAGATGAGTAGGTAGTTGAAGGGTGTACAATTGCAAAATCTAACAATGTGAAGTCCTACTTTGTGAAAATCATAGAAGAAAAGTGGTGCCTTAGCTATTGATAAGCCTATGTTGGTTACATTGAAAAATTCTTATTTGTTGGTAAAGGAAGATTTAAGCTAGAGAGAATTAATTTCAAGTTCATTGTTTTATTTAGGAGAAATCTTGAAATTGGCTATTGATGGAGGCAACTATACCAATGTGGTGTCATATAATTTTGTTTAGATAATGAATTTGCAAGTGATTCCATATCTAAAGCTATCCAACCTATGCTTATTGAATTCTCAAAACATCTTGCATGTGCATAAAAGGGCATGTGTTCCAATATCCATGGGTAACTACAATGGCATGATGATTTAAGATACAACGCTCAAGGATACCACTCATGTGATGCTAATGAGGTTTTAGTATTATGATCAGTGAGCTATCTATGATGGGTATAGAAACATCTATGAAATCAAGATAGGTGGACAAGATTTTATGTTGCTTTTAATAACTTTAGTTGAAGTCTAACAAGAAAAGCTCGAGCATGTTAGAAGAGTTAAATGTAAGATAAACTTATTCCTATTGCCAAACATATGATCTAAAAGAATCTACTGAAGAAATTTCAAATAAAGAAAAGCTAACTTCAAAGGTGAACTTTTTTAGCCCCATGACAATGATAGGAATCAATTTAAATCTAATGAAGAGCAAAGGAAAATGTTATTGCGTATAAGAGACCTAGGAGAGTGAAACAGGTGTAAGAAAAGCACATGGGGCCAACTTAAAAGGTTGGCTAGAGCAAATTGACTAAAAGGTTGGTGGTTGATTGTCCTAGGTCAACTGGCCTATGTTGTAAGGAGCATGATTTTGTTTGTTCGTGAAGATATTTGAGGTTTGAGCTACTAAACTGATTTTATATTTTATTGAAAGTCATTTTTTAATGTTTTTTCTAGGTTATTTTAGGACTTGACTCATATTATAAGTATCATTTTATTTAAATTTATTATTATTTAGTTAGTTACCAATTTTATTAGGTTATACTAAGTACTTATACGTGCCTATAAATAGTTAGAGTCATGTTGCTAATGAAGTTTAGTGAAGTAAGTTAAGTTGTTTTATTGTTTTTAGTATTGACATTTTGTCGGAGTATTAAGTGAATTTATATTACTTTATTTATTTGTTATGTATCAATTTATATTGTAGATTATGGCGAACACATTAATTAGATATTATTTTAATACTTGTGGTAGTTTCATAATTTGTGACATCTATCAAATTATAATTTAAATCACCACCTAGTTTGTTTTTAATATTTTTTGTGTCTATTAAATTTTAATTACATTCATATTCTAATTTTTATATTTATCTTTATAAATCTAAAACCTAAGATATTAATTTCTATATTGAGTTAATAACTCGATCGGGTTTTATATTTGTTTAATATTAATATAAGAAGGGATTTGTATCAATTAGTATCAGAACAAAGACAAGTCTCCATCATATGTATCGAGATCAACCATAAAACGGTGGTGAAGAAGCATGCCACAATACTTCTAGAAGCTTCGTTTTACTTTATTGATCACCAAATTTATTACTCATTACCCAGCCGGAGCCTATTCGTTAATTTTAATTTCTATCTTATCGTCTAGATACCAAGGGGCAAGGTTAAAAAGCTGTTAACTACTGTTTTAACAATTCTGCTGTTTATATACTCAATTTAAAACTATTTTTCTCTATTAGGCCGCCTAGACATTCGCCCCCACAACTACTCATTTTCTTTGGTCAATTGCTAGTGGAAAAGCATTACAACAATTATTCAATATTTGGGGGGAAAAAATCAATAGCTGATCTCACTGATGCAAGCAAGTCGCAAAAAGCAACGTAATAAAATCAATTATTTTGATTTTATGTACTATTTATTTTTGCCATTTCAAGATTTGAAGTTGAATAAACTTGAGGTTTTTCTTTTAGAGTTTGTTAAGATTGTCTTATTTTTATTTATATCTTATTTATATTTGATATGTATTTGTTTTTCATTTGTATGTTAGATCTATTATCTTTTTGTGAGTCAAAATAGCTATTTTTCATTTGGACGTGCTTCTTTATAATATCTGTTTAAAAATAATAGAAACAAGATTGTAAAATAACTAGAAATGATGAAAAAAAAAAAGGACTTTTCACCCTAAATTTTTGGAAACAACGATATAGAGTATCAACTAAAGTCATTTATGCTTTAAAATATATGAAAGGAAATTAAAAGCTCGTTCACTTCGCTGTATAGAATAAGGGGGGTGAAGAAATTCCAATTCAAAGGGAATGCAATAAGGTTGTAATGGATATTACTATGTTGACCTGGTATAAAAAGTAAAATAAGTAATTATTAAAGTAAAAAGTAAAATATCTATAATACCCCTATATTTATTACAAAAAGATGATAATTGTATATGTGATATTTTCAAGACAGGGATATTATGAGGTTGAGGACATAAATTGATATTCATCATTTTACGTAATAGTAATTCATTATGAATTGATATTCCCCTCACGTGAACACCGTAATAGGGATGAATAGTTATTTATCTCAAGTGAACGGACTATAAGGGTGTATCCTTAGAAACAGAAATTGGAAAAGTGAATGGTGGGTGGTAGAGAAGGAGTCCCCACATATAGTGGTGTGGTGTTAATTGGGATCAAATCTTGACACCTTCTTTTGCAATTGCTGCCTCTTTAATTAAGTATTACCTCACAAGCAAGCATTCAGAAAACTTAGACAACAATATATGGAAAATGTTGGATTTGATATCTAAATTTTAATAGATTGTTTAATTAAATATAAGTATTGTCAATTTTAACCCCTAATTAAATTTTTGGAAGTTATTTATATATCTATGTTAAGTCTATGTTGAGTTCTTTGTGTCATTAGTTTTCCTTACAATCATGAGCAGTCACATATTCTTATAACAATTATTTTAATAAATTTATTTCACTTAAAATTTATGATTATTTATAATTATGGACCACTATTTGTATTAACTCTATCTTGCCATATGCCACTTCCACTATTAATAAATATCTTAAGTAAAATATTATTATTATTGAAAGAGTCATTTAAGACACAAGGTAGTCTATAATTGTTTAAAGAAAAAAAAAAACTAGATAGATTTTTTGAGATGAGGCTAACACGGGTAGTATTATTTGATTGTGAATAGTTTAAACGAATACTAAAATTAACAATTTCAAAATATTAAAAAAAATTAATTAAATTATTGGTTAAAATTCATATACCAAATGTAATAGTGTCATCCTTATTTCCCTTCTTGCCATTCTAGTTATGGGGCTCATCATTGTATAGCGTTAGACAACGACTTCCTACTAGACCCACACATTGGAAGTCAAGTGTTTACTAGTGCATCTCCACTGTCGCTCTGAATTGGACAAGGAAGCCTATTAGTTGGTCGACTCGCTAGTTTTACATGGGAACGACCAAGTCTGAAACAAGGTTGTCACCTTTCCTATAGCTAAAATTAGGTGGACAATGCTCTTCCTATGGGTCATAGATTCACGCACCTTTAATAATGTCCTCCATTAAAAGAGTAACACTTATAAAAGAAGTTTCATATTGAAACCAGCATATGAGATCATTTCTCATCTCAGGACAGAAGGTGCTGCTCTCTTGTGTTCCATCATATGCCAACCGAATTCTTTTATCGTTGGAATTTCTAGGCTTGATACCCCTAAGTATATCATAATTAGCTGTTCTTTGTACTAAAAAAAAGCCCGGAAAATCGAATTAGCTCACCGATTGCTTTCGGGTCAGAATCGGTCTCTGAGCGTGTATAATAGATTGATAGTATGCTTTCTGGTTTTTAATTTTGATCTATATTAATGAGACTTTAGGATGATAATTAAAGGTGGGTAGGACACAAAGTAATACCGTATCCTATCCTATTAGGTATAGGGTATTAAACTTCATACATAGAACTTATCTCATAGTGCTTTGTATCCACCTTGTATCTTATATATTGTAAAACTTATAGGGTATATGGTATCCCATGAAACCTATAGTTTTTTCTTAATTGAAATCTATAAGATATTAAATATGTAACGCTATCATATTTTCATATGTTCAATATAAGCAATATGTGGAAAGAAATTTAAAAAGTAATTTATTAATATCACAAATTCCGTAATATATAGAATATGTTTATACGTGAAAATTAAAACTTACAATAAATATTTGTAGTACCTATTTATATGGTATCAAACAAAATTATAAAACTTGCAACACATTTTAAAATTAAAAACTTTTAATATATTATTTGGTTTTAGAAGATAAAAAATATCTACATATAATTTAGGAGTTCAAGTATATATTATATATATTCGTAGTTCTTCTAATATAAAAATAAAAAATCATTTCAAAACAAAATAGTATAAATTGTTCTATTATAAAAACTTCTGAAGATAGTATATAAATAATAATCTTGAGCATAAATGGTTGCAAAATAAAAAAAATGGAATATGATTATTTATTTCTAATTAACTTTATTATATTATATTTAATAAGATAGATATATGATACCCTAGAACCCATACCCTCTAAATAGAGTACAAGTGCCAAGGTCAGTATAGGGTATGAAGACCTTATCTGTATCATACCATATTAAAGTACATTATGAAAAATATGTATTTATACCCTACCTTATGACTCTTAATACCTATTTATATTATACCTGGTTGAGCAGGTACGAGTGGGTATCTCATACAACAGGGTTGTCCACTTAACTCTAATGACAATATAGTTAAGATGAAACGAATAAAATATTGGCTAATCAACATGATAAAACATGTTTTGAATATTAGACTTTGGACATGTCTAATTGTAAATATTTTTTGACACTTTCCTTTGCATTTTTTTTTCTTTTCTATTTTTTTAAAATTTTGATATATCTTATATTTATCATGCCGTAAGCAGTGGATAAATCATAGTTGAATTGAAATCAGAGTGCAGTTTACAATTTTCTTTGTAAAATAAAAAAACCTATTAATGGTTTATTTTTTAGTATGGGGTTGAACCTAAAATTACTTTTAAATAGTTCTATGTGGTTAGATTTATGGTTCAGATTGCATTTGTTTTCTATGGTCTCTGTTATTGTCTCTTGATGTATTTAATTTATTAGTTACATCAAAGTTAAACTTATTTATTTATTTTATCTTTTTCCCCTATAATGAATAAATATATTTACTTTTCCACTTAGGAAGAAATCTTTATACCTAGAGGTATTGATTTAAAAGTTTCAAGGGTTATTAAAAGTCATGAAGAAAGGGTTTCAGGAAAATCAAGCGTACGTATAAAAAGTAAAATAAAGACTTCTCTGTACAAGTGATTCTTTTTTATTAGTTCTTTCAACTAGGTAGATTGATTTCGTTTAAAGTGTATGGGTTTATTGTGTTAAACTAACCAAATCACAAAATGGTGCTTTTTTTGTTCCCTCCGGTTCATGATTCGGTTCAACAAATATTCTTAATCCTATAATTTTTCACTTGGGTATGTGTGAAATGAAATCAGGCATCTCGTGCATTCATTATACTGGTTTTTCACCTATCTTATCATCCTTTTTGTATATTGGAGCTCCTATTTTTGTTTTTTTCTTTTCGGTGCTGTTATCTTGTACTATAATTTATCCATAGGTGACTATCTTCATTAATAATTGTAATTATGGTGGCCGGTGGAGAAAAGATTTCTATAAGTAGGTGATATATATAATGAGAATCAGTCATTAATCCTATCTAGTCATAGCTGTGAGAATCTCATAATCAATCCTATCTAGAAATATTATTAATTAAAGCGCTAGAGAACAGGAATTAGTAAAATCAACGGAACTATTTAAAAAAAATGACTGAGTCGTGACATCAAGCCATGCTAAAGATTGTAAATTTTCTTTTGGAGTTAATTAGGATAAGATACATGTTTCACAGTGATGCCACTAACTTTGGCAAAGTAACCACGGCCAAACAGTTAAAAAAAAAAAAAAAAGTCAGGGATGCAGTATTTATTATTTTATTTGACATATTGTATATTACCTTAAGTTTGACATAAGGGTTTAGGAATGAATGAATAAGCTGGGGAGGAAATGGAAGGGAAAGACAAGAAGAAGGGAAATGAATGTAATATTTTGCTTAGGTCACACAATTTTATTTTTCCTTCTAAAATAGAGTGAATAAGAAGGGAAAGGGAACCTTTTTTTTTTTTTAAATTACGTTCACCCCTTTATTTTTAAATTACTTATTATCGAGACATATAAATAACTTACCATTATACATTATTTTATCTTTAATATTAATTAAAATTTCATCCATTTTCCTTGCATTCATTATCCAAACTAAGGCTATAAATGAGTTGAATCAAGATGGTACAGTGTTGAACTTGAATTCGAGTTTGATTTAAAATTTCAAAGTTTCAATTTGGCTCTAGTTTAACTGAGCTTAATATTTTAAGCTCAAGCTCAAGTTCGAATCAAAATAAAACTATATAATCTTAAGTTTGATTCTATTAAGCTCGTTTAGACTCAATTTATCAAAAAAATATATTCTAAATTTTAATTAAAATAATATTAATACCTAAAACTCGATTCAAATTAACCAATAGTCTTTTAGCTTAGTGGCATCTCTGTTGGTTTCTCAAATGAGAGGTACTAGATTCGAATCTCTCCCCACCCCCTTCAATATTGTGATGGAAAAAGAAAAATAAAAACTCAATTTGAATTGGATTAACATTTACGTTTAACTCAAGCTCAATAAAAGTTGATTAGGCGCTCGAACTAATCGAGATAAACATATAAAGTACAAGTTCAGCTCAATAAACTATTTGAATAGCTCGAGTTCGAGTTCGAGTTTGATTAGATTATTTTTGAATCAAACTCGAATAAATATCGAATCAAACTCAAGTAGTTTATAAATTGGATTGGTTTATTTGCACTCCTAATCCAGACACATGAAAGGTTTTAAATTTTCTAATGATTCATTCCATTCATTTTCTTTCCTTTCATAAATTTTTTTCTTAATTCATTTTATCCTGCCAAATAAAGTGTTAGAATCCGTGGATAATTTTAAGTTTTAGGGCATTGTTGAGTGGTGGGAACATTGACTTTTTAACCAAAAAGAATCAGGTTTAGCTCTTTTCTTTTATGGCAACAAAAAGAAAAAAAAAATCTTTTTTTTTCCTAGTGGTTGTATAATATATTAAAGAAAAAAGAAAGGAAAAACATAGATAACCTTTGAAATAAAACAAATAAAAACAAAAGAAAAGATAAAAAGATATATGGATTACCGGCTGCCCGACAACATACGTCGTCTTTGTATACACTTACAGCTAAACCTAGGGATCATTGCTAGGAGTGAGATTGGTTGGTTGAACGGAGACACTCTGACAGGTTTTTATTTTTATTTTAAATTCCTTTATCTATTCACTGCTGGGAGATCACCTTAGACTGCTAAGTGATAGTGTGATACTATTGTAGTGGACAAAGGTCGATGTATATGTAGACCTTTTTGACGATAATAGGGAAAAGGAAAAGGTTTGATGTAGTGGATGTAAAGCAAACTTAATTTTTGGGAGGAGAATAGCAATACAGTAGAACATTTTTCTGAAAGCTAAAGTAAATGTAGCGGAAGACTGCATTTCCCTCCCATGACACCTCGCCCATGGGGTTGTTAGATTTTGTGAACTTTCGACTATTTTTGGGACTGACCTCCCCTAAATTTGCTACTTTGTGTTAGACTTGCGGTTAACTAGTAGCTGCAATGTACGAGTTGTGATTTGTAATAAGCATGTACTTCCGTTTTTTGTACCTCTCTTCAGAAATTTGTATCTTTCCATTGCTAAGGCTTTAAAGCAGTATTATTAATCCATATCTCGATTTAATTAATCATTACAAAGTGGTATGTAATGCTCCATCGGAGGATTGTTGCTGAAGTAGCTCAACAATGCATGGCTATTTTATTATATTAATAACTCGCTTTGTTGGGACGATCAATCCACGCCCTTTTTGATATCTATCCACCTAAGTTTTTTGTTTTGTTTTGTTTTGTTTGGTTAGTTTGTTTGTTTGCTTTTTTCTTTTTTTCTTTTCTGGGTGTTCTTATAGAAATCCAGTCTTTATATATGTTGGCTCAATTTTCGTCAATTGCACAATTAATGATAACCTGTTTTCTCCAATCAATAATCAAATTTTTGTCAATTTCACAATTAATGATCACTTATTTTCTCCAATCCATAATCAATTTTTGGTGTTGAAATCAAATCCTAATTGAATCCAAGTATTCTTCTTGGTTCCATTTGTTTTGAGGAAAAAAAAATGTCAATGAAATTCGTCTTTTCTTGAAAAAATTTTCTTGAGAAGTAACATATTTTAATATGTTTGGCTAATTTTACAAAAATAAATTTTTTTATTTGTATAACTTCAAAGGTAACTTATATATTTTAAGAATAATAAAATTTTAAACAATACATATATTATAATAAGAAATAAATCTATCTAAAGAAAAAATATTTAAAAAATTAATAATAAATGCGTTTGGATAAAAGAATGATTGCTAAATAAATTCATAAATCGATGAAAAAATGACTTATGCTTTTATGTCCCATAAATTGTTTTCCCAAAAATAAGTTATGAATAAGTTTATGTTTTCCAAAACAAGGAAAAATATTTTTTATTAATTGTAGTATTTTTCCTTAAACAAACATAGTAAAATAAAAACCTGATGAAAAACATTTTCATTAAAATAAACGGAGCCAGCTTTAATTTCACTTTAATTTCATAATTCTCAAATCGAATGTTGTAACCTCTGCCATCGGTTTGTATCTTCACTCAATAACAACTAACAATTCATAATAAAGTGAGTGAAGATTCAACCTTATTCTTAGCTCGAAATAATATCGTGATATTCCACCACCCACAATTTCAAATTCACCAAAGATAAACGCCTGTTTGTGAGCAATCCATCATAATGTAGTCATAGTCAATCCATTATATCAAACCCTTCCATTCAACGATCTTATGACCTCATTCCATCTTCATAATTTTCTATCGGAAAGCATGTTTCACTATCACCTGTTTACTCATCATAATTTAGGAAATTCAAAGAGTAAAAGTTTCCTTAATTCTTATCTCATTAACTGATTCTGGCTTTCCTTAGATTTCAGAGAATATATCCGAACTCTCTAGGATCTTTGCAAAAGGGTAAAAAAACCAAAGGGAAAAGATTTGTAAAGATTAAATAGTAGGTAGGTCAAGTAAACTGTTGAATAAATAGATAAAAGTCTTAGTCAAATTATTTACAGCTCATTTATTTAATATGAATAATTATTTATTCTCTTATCATTCTCTGTAAAGTTACTATTAGAGAATCTTTATCTCTAAATACTTGCTGTAAAATTCAAGGGATATGGATGATGTAGCAGTTGCTTGTGCAATAAAGGGTTACCTGGTAACCAAAGTTGTATGAGTAAGCAATCCTCTCACTCTTCCTCCTATTAGTTATTTTATACTTATTTAATTTTTACAAAAAGTAACTCTTTCGCTCCTCCTTGCATTGGTCTTTACACTTATTTAATTTTTATGAAAAAAATATAAAGATAATAAAATTAAGGGAGACCTACAAAAATTAAAAAAAATATAGATAGTAACTCTATTGGAGTAATTAGGATAAAGTAAAGAGTTGCTTAATAGGTAGAGTTATTTTAGATGTTGACATAATACTTTAAGCAACTCCTTAATGGCTCAAAGAGTGTAATAGGGTTGTAATGGCTATTACAATAGTCACTTAGTGTAAAACTAAAACAAGTAATTATTAGAGTAAATTATAAAATATCTACAATGCTCTATGTATTTATTATAGAGGGAGGATAATTGTATATATGTTATTTTCAAGACAGAAATATTAATGACAATGTCAAAAAATAGAGCATTGAATTCATGGGTAGAGATATGAATTGTCATTCGTTTCAAGTAAACACTATAATATCAGCTTTAGCTTTAACTATAAGGAGCTTAGGGATGCTCTTATGTTGTTTACTTGAGATGGATGATAATTGATAATGAATTGTTATTACATAATGAATAGCAATTTATGTCCTCATACCTATGAATTATCATTCATTGGTTTATTTTCCAACTTTGTTATAAATACCCTTATTTTGAAAAATATCATATACATAATTATTTTTTTTCTATGATAATGCTAATGAGCATTATAGATATTTACATTCAACTCAAATAATTTTTTGTCTTATTTTTTATATCAAGTGAACATCATAATAGTTGTTACAATCTTATTACATTCTTATTGAATTAGAATTCAATTCATCTTTATTTAATACATCAAGATAAACTAATGGTTAATTCCAAAAGTTTTTTACACTTCACAACAATTGCAAGTTTTCCAACTATATCTTTGGTGTCAATTTTTCCTTGGACTTGAAACCTACAAATTTTATCTGAAAATTTGTACAATTTTTTACTCTTTAGTCTCCTGTAGATTTTTCATTTTTTTTCTTAATTTCTTAGAATTCCAAAACATGCTCTAATTATATATATATATATATATATATATTATACTAACTCATTAGTGCCATATTAACTAAATTACATGCCATTTATTATCTTAGCTTTTTAAGGGGTGTATTATAAACTTTTTTTTTAAAATATAATTAGGGGTCATGCAATTCTAGAATTTGAAATAAAATCCCTTGATTTACCAAAATAGTCATATGAAATTTGCTTTTAAAATTTGATAAAATTATTGATTATTGAAATAAATATAGTAAGCCATATATTAAGTATAATAGTGGTAGAATATCGATTATATATGAATCCAATTCAATAAATAATCGATATGGACTGGTTACATAAAAAAATATTATAAAACTATAAAATTTTCTAAAGTTTAATTAAAAAAAATGCAGGTATATGAGTAAACCACAATTTAGGAGTACAAGAAGGTATATAACTTATAAGGAAAATATAAAACAAGGGAAAAAATTATTGGCTGTTTTTGGTTCAAAAAATGGCAATTGTTTATGAAGAAATTTAAATCAGTACTTCAAATTTTAATCGAGCAAGTCTTCAAATTTATACCAAAATTTAATCAAGTCTGTATTTTTAAGGAATGATTTAAATTATATTAAATTTATGAAATAAAATTACATAGTACAACCATAGGAAGACAACTGACTCAATGGACTCACTTAAAAAATAAAATAATTTGATTATGTTTTTATATAAATAAGAATAATTCAAACAACTCAGTTAAAATAAAAAAATTTTGAACGACTTCTGTGGAAACACAGAAAATTTATAGCATAGTTTTAGCACCATTTTTCTTTTTTTTTAATCAATTTATGAATATTATTTCCCCAATATTATTTACCTATGCATAATTCGATCATAAAGCTATAAAATTTAAGGAACTATCTAGGCACAGAATTCCGATTTTCACCGACAAAAAATAAACTTATAATATTCATCACACGCCTTTAGGTCAAAGAGCAAAGCTCAATGAACAGTCACCATCGTCCTTTGGTCATTTCCTCAACAAGTGTAAGTCATTTACTTGTACATACCAACAAACAAGTCGTACTAAATCTAATGCGTATTCCTTCTTTCGTAGAATCCAGACGACTTGGATCTAGGGTCTCTCCATTACAACCCTATATAGGATGAAACATCATCCTTGGGTCCTCTCTTTCTCTTTCTCTCTCTCTCTCTCTTTCTCTTCTTGTTGGTATGGTGTTGTAGGGCATCCAAGGTCCCAACTAAAAGGTCTAGGGGGACATCCATTATATTCTCCATAATAGGATGAAAAGAATGTTGTTGTGGTAAGAGGGCAAGGATGGGTCCCCATGCTAAAATCACCTTCTAGTATGAGAATCTTGACTAGATATCCTCTAACCAAAATCACCCCTTAAAACCCTACCACCTTTGTAAATCATCACAAATATGTCTCAAATTGTTTGTGCCATTTTAAACATTATTGATAAGCACTATGAATTAGGATTATAAATCACTCACATGTACACGTTCATGTATATAAGTATGCATATGTATAAATATGTTTGTATATATTTTAATATAGAATATAATGAAGCGTGATGCTTTATCTAAAAATAATACAATATAAAGCATTTTTTTTTTAATTTTTAGCTAATTAATGCAAAAGGAGATGGTTTTTCACAGTTGCTACTTCTTTCAGCGTATTTGTCAACATATGCAATAATGGGTGATGAGGAGGTGCGGAAAAAACCCATCCAAAAAGGCAGAGAAAGGCACTTTAGGACGATAATTATAATGTATGTAGAATAACATATGGCATCAAACTATCATTTCAATGTATGGTACTTTTTCTTATTGTATATATATCTCATATATTCAAAAATTCAATTTCACACACATATAATCGCATTTCACTTGGAAAAGAGGGGGAAAAAAACGTTTTCTAAATAATTTTGGAAATGCAAACATTTTAAAATAATAACTTAAATTTGGCACTTAAAATATAATCTTGAAACATGATTTCAACTTACTAAAAAAATTATGTTTTAGATAGGATTGTCAATTCGAATCTGTATCAAATCGTGTCTTGGAAATATGATTCTTTAGTAAAATGAAATCATATTATAAGAAATGATTTTAAATATAGTATTATGGCATTATTATTGTTTTTTATATAGTATGAATTTGTGGTTTTTTTTCTTAAGTTACAATTTATTATTTTTTTCCCTTATATTTTCACAATCTTTAAACTTATTATCTATCTGAGTATTCAATATAAGCCCAAAATTATCTAGTACAATGATTCCAACTACATCCACCATTTCCCGAAGTAGTCCAGCCAATCTCCAATCCACAGATGGCAACACTATTCCAAAATAAGATCACCTAGCTAAAGGAACTAATTTTGGCTATTTTTTATCATGATTGATCTTTTGCTCAAGCAAAGCAATTTTATTGAGTAAAAATGATTGATAATAACTCGACTGTAAGAACAAAATTTACTGATCTCTTTGTTAATTGTTCGCTAACATGTTTGATAGTGTCTGATTTGGAACATCATTTGTGATATGTCAGGGAAAGCGAAGTGTGTGAGAGACAAAGTTAACTTCATATTTTGTTACAAAATAGATTATCATATTGTCTCTTACAGACGACACACGCTTCATCATGGCGTTGAGAATGAAGTCAACGGCATCTAAAAAGTCTTCATCCTTTCACTTTATTTTCTTTTACTTTTTTTTCCTCCCAAAAGATGGAAATTAAATCTAAGCATAAGATTTTGCCTTTTTTTTTTTTTTTGTCCTTGTCTTTTGCTTTTTGTTTCCTCATATTTTGTTTACAATAGTGGCCCACTAAAGTTAGGAGAGTTTTGGCGTGCTCTCTAATTGCTTTTTTTTTAAAAAAAAAAAGGTTTGGAAGTCCTCCCTCCATTTGTTGAGGTAAATAATGATACCTATGCCAAATACGATTGATTATAAATTGATCTATCCATTTACCATTGAATTGTTCTTCTTGCAATACAATCCGGTTGCATTTTATTGAAATTGAGAAAAAAATCCAAATGAATTTGATTTGATTTGATTTTTATTTTATTTTATTTCCAAAGTAACTCTCATTAGTTAGCACTATTCTGTTCAGATGTAACTCATTATTTTAGAAGTAATTCATCTAATTGGTTAGATCAAAATAATTGAATCCTCCTTTTATAATCTCCTATAGATATCTACATATTCATTAGATAGAGATACATTATACTCATCTTAAAAATCACATTTATAGCTTTATTGATGGACCTAATATGTCTAATGGCAAGCTTCTTTATGATCCAATTGTCTCTATTTAGATAGGCAATGTCAATGTTTGGTCCATCGAAGGTGCAATTCATCAAATTAATAAATTAGTAGGAATGGTGTACAAATAAGTATGGATTGAATTTGCTAAGTCAATTTAAGATGTAGAATTTCAAAATATTCAAGGTGAAAAATCACAAGCAAGGCTTCAAAAAATCAATTAATGTGGTTTATAAAGGTGATCCTCAAAAACCACTTGGAACACCATTATATAACTGAGTCCTTTAGGAATGTTTATATTAGTTATATAATGCCATTTACATATATGCTTATGCCTTTTTATATAAGCTATTTTTATTGAAATTTGTATTTTAGGTATTTTAATGGTCACTAACACAAGATGACATTTTCTTCATCAGTTAGTGCATTATGTGTTCAACATATGTAATGGTTATAGACTCAAAGTAAGTTTTGATCTAATAACTCTTCTAGATGCTTTATATATATAATGCCGTGATATGGTGTATATTTAACATTCCGGTAGTAACAAGAGACTTTAGAATCTACATGATACACTATCCCACTTTTTTATTGTCTATTAAAATGATGAAGATGTGTTAGACAATGATTTAACGATATTAAGTGAGGTAATATTTAGGAGCATGAAAAATTCAAATGGATATTAAATTAAATTTTTTAAAGTTTAAATACCTTATTGGTTTTTTTGTCAAACTTTAGGTACCAAATTGAGCATTATTCCTTAAGAAAATAGTAGAGAAGAATACAAAGTGTTTGTTACAAGAAAACCACGTAAGTTTCTTATACCGTTTCTATTCTTGGATGTAGAAAATTTGATAAGTACGAAGTAGAAAAGAGTGACATTGGAGTTTAAAAGGTATTTTGACTTGCGAATAAATGAGAACGTAGAAATGATGAAATCGTGGTGGTTATAATTTTATACTTTGGATTGCAGTAACATGATGAATTCAGATAGAAACTAAATATTTTTCTACAAAATAAAGTTTGGTTGATTTAATGCTAACTGGATTATAAAAAATGGTGTTTTCTTAAAAAAAGCAATGTATGCATCATGGTAAAAAAATAGTGAATTTAATACTTAATCAAACTTTTAAAAATCATTTTCACTATTTTTTAACACTGTTTGGTCTATTTGTTCACGTGAAAGAAACAATATATTATTAAACTTTTACTAGTATTCAAAGACTTTTTAACACTGATAGGTTTGTTCTTTAACGTCAAGAAAGAGCGAAAACATTGTTAGTAAGGTAGCAAAAATAGTTATGAAAAGTTTGATTAGGTATTTAATTGGTTACTTCAAAGTTTAGGTACATAATTAAATTTTTGTAAAAAGTTTGGTACCAAATCTGAAAATTTTCCTTTTAGTTGTGAAAAATGCATCTAAGTGACAAAATTGATTTTTCATGCAAAAATGCCATAAATATAATTAAGAGTGAATGTCATATTTGGTACCTAAATTATGTCAATTTATGTAATCAACTATCTAAAATTTAACAGCATAGATAAATTGCCTAAAACTTGTTTGTTTTTATAATTAACTACCTGAACTTTATCAAAATTTGCAATTAGTTACTTGAACTTCACTTAGTTTTGCAATTAATTATCTTTTCAAAATACGATAAATGAATTTGAAAAGTTCGTAGATAGTAAATTGGTAAAATGCGGGTACCAAATGTGACATTTATCCCATAACTATTGTGTGAACAAAATATGCAATCTTTGTAAATACAATCTTTGTAAATATGTGATTTTTATGAAAAAAAAAATTAGGTAGTTTTTGAAAACCATGTGTGCTATTGTAAAAAAATGTGAAAAAGTATGCGAATTTGTGATTATTTATGAGAATTGAAATCAACACATGTAACTATATAAATTTGAGGGTTAATGTTGTGAATGGTACCTAAACTTTGACAAAATATGAAATTAGGTATTTGGACTTTGAAATTGATCAATAGAGTATTTGAACTTTGGAATTGATCAATTTAGTACCTAAAAAAAGTTTTTACACATGCCAATAATACATCCGTGATATTTGTTAGCATTTTTAGGTACTAAATTCATCAATTTTAAAATTTAGGTACTAAATCGATCAATTTTAAAGTTCAGATAACTAATTGTATATTTTGCCAAAATTTAAGTACCATTCATAATATTTACCCTAAAAATAATTCCTAACATAAAGTGTATAAATTTGCAATGCAAAACCTGTTAGTAATAAAAATTATCACCAAAGCATGTCAAACACATTAAATTAGTAATAAAACACAAATTTGACATAATAAGGATATTATGATACAAAACTTTGACCAAATTACCAATAACCTAGAAAAACAAACATGAACTTGTGATCATGGAGTTGGTGTTGGCGATTTGAAGCTTCAAGCTTCTATCCTAGTGACTTCATGAAGTTTCAAAGTGAACTCTTAGAGAGAGAAGGATATTTGTCCTTGTTATTTTATGATTTTCTTCCTAAAAAATTGTATATAATCTTGTTTTTTGAAGAGTAATACACAAGTTTTTTTCCCTCTCTTTTTCAATTTTTGTACATGAATCGTAATAAAAAGGAAACCCATTTTAATTTAACTTTTGAATCGTCTTTGTTTTTTTTTCAAATGAATCTTATATGCATTTGTGAGATTTGTTAATTCTTTTATAAGATTTTTCAAATTTCAACAAAAAAATAACAAAGATTTAGCCAAGATTGACTTCCTTTTTTTTTGTTCTTTTTTTCCCTAATTTTCTTCATAATTCTATCTCTTCTTATCCTATCATTTTCTTCTCTCTCTCTCTCTCTCTCTCTCTCTCTCTCTCTCTCTTTCTCTCTCTCTCTAACTCACTTAGTAAGTCTTGTTTGCTAATAATAATCTTATACACATATGTTAAAAATATTTCAAAAGTTTTTTTTTTTTTAAATGACTAAACTACAACTTAAATAGTTAGTTTAAATTTTAACAAAGTACTCTTTGAAACCCCAATTAACTTAAAATTGACTATATTTCACCGTAAATAATTTTAATAAAATGGGCTATTATGAAACTTTGTAATTTTAGAACAACCTGAATATAAGATTATGTAATTAAAATGTAGCTTAGTATGCAATTAGGCCTTAAAATATTAGAAACCCTAATTATTTAACCTTTAAACCTAAAAATTTAATAAACTATAACGTATAATAAAATTAAAAACTAGAAACCTTTAATTAGAAATTCTAAGTATGCGATAGTGTTTTGGACATTTAATTTAGTAAGCACATAGATTTTCATGTAAAAGTATTAGAGGTTGGTCATTATAATAGGTCATCACTCCCTATACCAAATGGACTCGAGCAATGGAAATTATCTACTACCTTCATTACTCAAAGAAATAAAATCAACCATAAAAATCATTAAATTTCATTTTTCAATGCCGTTCACCATTTCACTTGCTTTTTCCAATCATAAAAAACCCTTCATTTGGAGAAAATGCTTTTCGATGAGCATTGTAAACCTTTGATATTCTAAAATCAATATCTCTCACAATTTTTAGTGATTCTCAAAATGTTAAGCTCCATTGGGATTGTGGCCTTATATCTTACAAAATAAGAGTAAGTTTGACAATGTTCCGCCAAATTCTAGTTTCATACAAACATAGATGTTCAATAACTCAACGAGAGCGCAAAATTAATTCATTATCAAGATTTTTATGTGAACTTCTAGTTTAAACTTATATAGTTGTATTCCTTAAGCATAGAAATGTTTTTCATGTAATTTAAGCGAAAGCTTCGATTTCTCAAGTCAATTATCATATTACTTTGAATAAGATGATATGAGGCCACAATAAGTGTGAATTTCAATGATTCACTACTTTTTCTCTATGTTTGACGTGCTATAATGTTGTTTATTTACCTATTATAGCATGATTTATGCCTTTTTCAAGTTATTGGTGGCTAATGGATTGAACCTATCAAAATTGACTTCAAATATTGAAAATTTCAGAAAAATTTTTGCAAAGAAGAAGAATATTAGCATCCAGTCAGTGTCTATACATCATGTCTAATTGTCTTTCCTTTATCAACTAAATGATTCACATCACCATTGTCCAGTCATTGTTATGACACTGTTTGATCAATGCCTCCCTTCAACCATTTGGCTAGTATTGTGGTCCGATCGACACCCAATCAATCCACTTTAGATCGATGAACAATTTGACCGACGTCAAGTGCTAAACCTATTCTACCTTTGTTTAGTTTTAATAAAAATAAAATAAAATACATTTGTTTTAGTTAGCTTAAACAAATATAACCCGAATGAGTGATGGGATATAGTCGAAAGTCAAACTTTGAATAATAATAATTGTTACTGATAAGATTATAATATTAAAAAAATATTCCTAACTTACATATTGTTTAGTGGAAAATGATAGTGATGAGAAGCCATAAATAATGATCTTATGGATTACACAATAGTCACCTTGCCAATCAAGGTTGTCATTTTGAAAACTATTGATAATGCTATTTTTGTATTTGCCAAAATCACTACTAATTCAAAGAAGTAATAACCAATGTTGTGTTTGATGTTTGTGTTTGACTCACTTGATTGCCTGCTTGTGTGTGAAGTATGTTTCTCCGCATGACCTTACCAAAATTGAATTATATATTGATTGATCACCCCTGAATCTAATAATGTCTATTAGATAAATAAAAAACCAAACACACTTTGCGTAGAAATTGCATCAATTATTACTGTCACCACCCGATGATGGAACAATAGGAAATAGATATAAAGTAAATGATTATAAATGATCTCTATTTGAATTTATAATCCATATTCTAGTTTCTAGCTTTGTGGAATGAACTGAAAAAATCAAAGGAAGTCATGAACTGCGAAGCCACGTTTGGACTATTGCTTTAAGTCTTATTGTAAGTTTTTAAAGATCTTGCCCCATAATGCATTTGAGGTATTCTATGCTACCTCCAAACCACAATTAAGGTGTTCGTGGGGTAAAGGAATCATTTGGACGATTGAACCTACGACAAATTTTACAATATCTTAGGTAGGGGGTACATTTAAGGAATCCTAAGGGTTACAATATAAGTGCATTAATATTGGGCAGCCTGACTGCCGACAAAATTGTATATTCCCTAACCTAAGGTTAAAGGGGGGGAGGTGTCAAACTTAGACTTTATGCATGTTACAAGATGGTTGCATGTGATGATTGCATTGCATATGTTTGATAATTTGTTTGTATTTAGTTGTTGATAAATAATAAGGAAATTGCACTCTTATTTCACTAAACCGTGACTTTTGTTCATCTACTAAAAGTATCTTAAACACTACACCAGTAGAACAGCCAAATAGCTAACTTTAATGTTGTTAAAACATCCATGAAAGTAAAATAGACTACCTATATGATGTTTCTTACCTTAAAGATAAGAAAATAGATAATACCCCTCTTCCACTTGTAAATCTAAACTCAAATTTTACTCGACCTCAATCTACCATCTCATCCACTAAATCTCTAATCAAACCTCTGCCCTCACAAGGCAAATAGTATGTTCAATCCACCATATTTGATCAATTTATCTTAAAAGCCATGGAAGAAAAACAATTTATGATCCTCCAAATTCCTCCAAAGCTACCTAGAAAGTTGCTCGCCTAAAAATTCATTCATTTGCATCTTGGAGTAGTAAGGTTAGCCCTAACCTTACATGACCATAAAAGTATGATGGTAGTCACCATAATTGCCCTACTTGACTTAAGGTACCTAAAGTACCCAAAATCATGCATTGGTACTATTGAAACCCCTTTGAATGCTAGAACGGTGTGTGTAATGTTGTTCACAAACTACACTATTCCTCTATATGATCGTATTCCCTAATTCCTTGAAAGTTCAAGTTCAAATACTTAGGGGAGTAATGAATAAAAGATCATTCATACTCCATTACCAAATGACGTACAAAGTTTAGAATCAAGCTTTTAATCTAAACTTCATGATAATGAAACTAGAGATGAGGCTCTGATCATCTCAATGGATACCAAGCATACCCATAAATGTATACATGCACTAAGGCAACTCTAGAGATTAGAACTCATAAAGCTTTTACTTAAGCAATGGTTAATGAGCTATGCAAAACATGAGCAGAGTACTATACCAACGTAATCTATAGACCTTACATTTTTTTGGAAGGATGATGATACCAATACCATCAATTTCAAAAGGAAAGAAGATAGGAAAATGACACCATTTATTTTTGCCACTTTATTCATGATCCAATCTATTAAAGTAGTGTTCTGACAAGCAAAAGATTATTTGGCTAATCCTAAGCCTAATTAGACACTCCAATGGATCATCCTATCCTTCATCATGAAGAATGCTAGTCTAGTTTGGAGCAAACTCATATAGTGGACAATCAATATTTCAACTTTGAATGCTTCTATGATGACTTTTATGTTGAGAGGAATTTCCTTGATGAAGATGAGGACAAAATAGGGAAAAGAAGAAAGTAAAAAAAAAAAAAAAAAGGGCTCTAATTCTACCTTTTAGAGAAGGGACCAACAAGGAGATCCTATTATGGGACCTCTTGGTAAAGATTATGACAAGTGGTAATATATGTTTTCTTATGAACCACCAAAGGAACTAAAGAGAATTCATCTATAGAGTCCTTTAAAGATGATAATAAGGTGATACCTTAGCCACCAAGGTATTGATCATTACATTCTCTTCAAAGATCCATATTTGACTTCTAAATGGATCTCTAGACGATTCATATAAGGGTAGAGGAGTGCATGATAAAACAAGTTGAATGCTACCCAACTCTTGAGCCTTTTAAGAAAAACATGATGAGGAAAAGGACTCAATGTCCAAGGGCCCAAAGAGAATTTACGTACCAAAAAAGAGGATTTCAAGCTTCCACATCTTGTTGCCCTTCAACAGTATCTCAATAACTAGTACAACCTTTTCGGGCAAAGAGTCAATGAGTGAAGGAAGTGTTGAGAATTTTTACAAGTGTTCTTGAGGCCACTCATAAATAAATTTCTCATCTAGAACCATCTTCATTAATCCCTTTCAAGCAGGAAGGAAAACAAACTTAGGAAACTCTATATGATTCAGGGAGGTCATGAAGAAAAAGAGGAGTTTCCTCCTCTTGATAAATATGAGCTTGATGAGTACTATAAAGGCATGCTCCCAAAATTAGGAATCCCAAGGGGAATAGAAGAAAGAGCAATGTAGTAGAAGATGTTCTTAATTGGTAGATTGATGATGCTCTGGAATAAAATATGATGCATGAAAGATTGGGTTTATTGAAAACATTAATTCAAGACTTTCCTAAGTAGAAAAGAGAGTGAATGAATCATCTGGAAGGATAGCCATAGTCCAAAGGCATATAGAGGACGTCAAGCAATCCTTACCAACTCTAGCAATATCACTTTCCAGGTTTGTTGAACAAAAGGAATTAGAAATCAGAAGGTTGAATTAAATCAATATGAAAATAAGTTAATATAGACTATTTAAGAAGATTAATCTCAAAATTGTCTTAAGAAAAGTATATTATCTATTATTTTCATGGATCAATAATTTTGAAAATCTGCCCACTAATCCTTATTTTTGGGATTCGAAGCTCTAAAATTTCAGGTTTTTTATTTTTTATTTTTATTTTTTATGATATAGATGTTGCCCCGACTTTTTAAAGATGACAAGTACTAAACTTTGGTTAACGTGACGTTTGATGAACATGAACATAGTATGCCATATGGGTGAAAAGGACTTTCACGAACAATACATTTTAAAAATTGCTTAGAATTGGTGTCTTTTCAAAAGGGTTAATGATTTAGCTGAGTGGTCTAACACTTTCGATGTATTTATATATTATTTTATAAATTGATGAATTGTATATACTTACGTAAACTTTACTGTTCATAGTTTGGCTTGTCTTTCTGAGAAGAAACGGGGCACATTCAAAAGAGAGCCGGAGATTGAATAGTCACAATACTATTAGTTTATAAAAAAAAAAAAAAATGTTATCAAAGAATGCAGATACTTTTGCCAGCTTGAATAGCTAGAAAGATAAATACATGAAGCAAAGACAATATAAATCAAGTAAAGAGGTCCTACATATATGATGTGAAGACACAATAAATTAACAATAAAGGATTTGCTTTAAATATATAATGATAATGTAATTGAATACAATCTTTAACCTTATTATTCTACCTGTTGAAACATGCTTGGTCAATTTGAATTTGGGTAAGGGAGGCAATTAATTGAAACGAGACAGAAATAATTATTAAAAGTTATTATGTAAACACCAACGGTGGAAAATATGATTACACCTGCCCTAGTCTTTTATGTTTGACTTGAATTGATAAGCAAAATTTCTGAATTTGATCTCTGAGATTTATCATTGCTGCTATGCGACTTTCGTTTCTGCAATAATTAGACAACCTGGTCAACTTGATGAAATAGACACCATTAATTTTGTTTTGTTTTCCTTTCGTAGGCTGGTTTGCACCAATATTTTTCTTTCCTTTTTTTTTTAAATATAAGTTTATGTATATATTTATTTTTATATATTTTGGGTCTTATTTATCTATTTGAATTTTGAAACATGGTATGCCATGATGCATGGATTTTTTAAAATATTTATTCACTAAATAAAAAGGATTTGAAATTATAAAGAATAACAGCAGAGAGATGACTACTATAGTATGGTAATTATTTTGAATGTTAAACTATGGAGAAAAGATTCTTTAAGTATAATATTTCAAAAATATTATCATATATTAAAATTTAGTGGTATTTATTCATTATTTATACAAACTCGTAGCAAGTAAGATCCCATCATTTTTTTCCCGAGAAATGGTGTGCATTTATTCTCAAAATGGAAGGTCATATATGCATATATACGAGCTGATTCTTTCAAAGGAGAGCAATATTTTTTTTTCTTTTCAATTCAAACAATTAAATATCAATTTTGGGAAGCAATTTTATCTATTTGAAAGAATTAAATCACCATATATCTTGTGTATTTTTGAGAATTAAGAAATAAGAAATTGAAAAAAGCATGTAATTAGCTTTGGATCTCTTGATATTTAAGGGTATTTAGTTTTTTATTAGAGCATTCAAATAATACACTTACAAAATATTGCAATGCGGATGCAAACAAGTGTGTTATTTCAAGAATTTATGATGCGGCACTCCCTATTAGTTGCGTAAAATAACTTGCTAATAATTGAGTTATCAACTCTTAAAAATAACTATTCTATTATTATATAATTAAGCACTAACTTTGCATTTTTTTACAAACAAATCATCAATCATCCTCTACAATAAAATAACTTATTCATCAACTGAATGAACATTTTATATATTTTCAGTTTTCTCTGTCTCGATGGTGTATTTTTTTTCCCGGTTTCCTCTTATTCCCCCAATCTACCTTCCAGAGAATCAATGGTTTTCCTTTTTCTAATTTTCTCATATGAAGGTTCTAATTTCTACAATTGATCAGCCAAAAAGGAGCTTTTCATTCATATAGTTAACTTGATTCATTTACGATAAAGAGTATATTATGTTGGAAGGCACCAATGATTAGGAATAAGTTCAAATAAAGTATCAACATTTCAAGCATAAAAGAAAAATCAATATTCACAAAAAAGATTAGGGGCCCGTTTGGTATATGGCAGGTGACAGATACTTTTTTCAATTTTTTTAGCAAATTGTTTGTTAAGAAATATATATCAATGAAAAACATATGACAGTATTTATAAAAATATCAAATAGACTAAATATAGATAAAATATAATTGTAAATCAGACATATTTACATATAAAGTTTAGATACATCTATAGATACAGATACATATGCTGATACTGATGAAAAACACACAATCCAAATGGATCATGAATAAGGAATCAATATTTTAAATGATTAAAAAAATTAACATTATATGAAGTAGTGTAAAAAAGAGGTTCCTTCTTTATGTTCATTTGCACCGACTTAGAACTTTGATCCATTTTTTAATCATTTAAAATATTAATTCTTTGTCTAATTCATCTTGTGAAATATTGATCTCATTTTTTAATTACTTAAAACCTTGATTCCTTTTTTTAACCTTATTTTCAATTTTTGATATACTTTGGTATAAATGTCCCTTATGATAAAATTTGTTTATATACAAAGTTACAACCTAGAAGAAGGAGAGCCTAAGACATTTCTTAGAAATATAATAATAACATATTGTAACTAAAGCTAGTTATGTGATAGTTGAAATAACAAGTTTTGTAACTAGATCATAATAGAAAAAAAAAAAAAAACAAATCTAACTAGATTTACAATGATTGTAAACAAGTATTATAAATACCAGAACAGAGAAGGGGAAATGAACGAAGAACCCTTTGGAATATTAGTTGTGTCTGGCACATATTAAGAGCTTAGCTAGCTCGAATCCAACCATTAGTAATCACTAAGTGTCCTTTATACATTTGAAATATTGTTAGGATTTATAATATGCCTTCAATAGGGAGAAATCCAATGAGCTTTGTGAAAGATTACACAAATGAACTTTAGACACCATCTACAGCCCAAAACCTTAAGGCAATGGGTTAATGGGTCTTTCCTCTTATAAATTTTTCACACAAGTCCCATATTTCCCATGTGGGATTCTCACACTTGCACCTAACAATCTCCCCCTCAAGTGTGAGTCTCCACGATGGGGTAGGCTATACTCCCCCTCAAAAGCTTATCAAACTGACTCCACTAAACCCGCTTTGTAAGTGGTCTCACCTACTCACCATGGGTTTCATAGACGAGTCATACCACAAAGCTCTTCTTTCCACATGGTAGGCTAACCATGGGAGATTTCTAGCCGAACCATCGGCTCTGATATCAATTGTTAGGGTCTAGAGTATACCTTCAATGGGGAGAAATCCAATGAGCTTTGTGAAAGATTGCACAAATGGGCTTTAGATACCATCTATAACTCAAAGCCTTAAGGCAATAGGTTAATGGGTCTTCCCTCTTATAAACTCTTCACACAAGTTTCATATTTCCCATGTGGGATTCTTACACTTGCACCTAACAAATATACAAACACTGTAGTCAATAGTTGATAGGGAAGAAGATACAAAGATAGTGAAGAAGAAAAAGTTAGGATAGAGAATCGTATCTGAGAAAAAAAGGGCAAACTGAGAGTGAGTGATCATGGGGATTAGGGTAATTGGGAAATACCTTAGTGGTTTGGGTTGGAGAAGAAAGAATAAGCCAACTCTAACATACTTCTTTATTTAATTTTCACATATACAATGCAGGTGTATGATTGCTAACATGTATATATTATTAAAGCAACTTAATGGATATAAATCTTATTGTATATATTCTGATGATTAAATTTTAAAATCCAAAGAATCATGACTCTCAGGACAATCCTGATGATTTATAATGTTGGAGTACACATATAGTCTAACTTCTTATTTTAATGCGGATTTTTGTATGAATTTAATCTCCTGATTTTCTGAACTTCTTAAAACCACAAAAGAGAATACCGTGTCGCTATATATCCTCAATGTGTTTTGGAAACTTAGAAAATAAATAAATGACTTTCTTAGGCAAGGTTGTACATAAAAGAATTTCATGCGTATTTCTCTAAAGCAATGTGTTCTACGATGCTCTTAAGCAATTCATTTCATATTACATGGTCACTAGGGATGCAACCGGGGAGGGTCATTATAGGGTATCCGGCCCATTCGAACCATTAAAAACCGTATAGGGTCTGATCCTATAGGGTCGCAGGACGGGTTGGAAAATTACTTGCTGACTCTATGAGGTTTCGGGGCGGGTTTGGTCATTAAAAAAACCCGATGGGTAACCCGAACCCGTCATAATATGAATAATTAAAAAAATTATCTGAAATTTTAAAATCACAATTATGTAATATATTTTTATTATTTCTTGACTTTTAACATCTTGATCTCCACCTCCATTGTATTTAAGATATAAAGTAGATAATAAATTTAAAAACATGCTTTTCTATTCTTGAGTCTTCACAAGGCACGATTCTTACATATATATCATGTATATTTATGTAAGTGAAGTAATGTCTTTTCATCTACATTTAAAAATCTTCTTATAATAGTTTTAAACCTTTATATTTCTTAATAAAGTTGTATCGTATCTTATAAAATTCATTCAAGCATAGTTGTAATTAATTATTGTGCTCATGTAAGATAAAATTATTGTTAAAAATTGTAATTTAACTAAGTATTGAGAAGAGGAAAAAAAATTAAGCAGGTCGCGGGACGGGACGGGTCAGGGTCAAAACCCTATAGAGGCGGGTTTTGGTATTAAATAGATAACCCTCTAGGGTATGGGGCGGGTTTGAAAAATCCTATTGAAAAGCAAGGCGAGTCCGAGTCTTATATAATCGATTTCAAATACGCTCTGGTTGCATTCTTAATGATCACCATTTTCTGGACTAATTTTTTTATTAACAAATATTCCACCGCCTTAAGGATATTTAACTTATTCTTCCTGTTCAGTTTTGTCATTTAGCGATGCTCTTGGCTCTCAATGGTAAAATCACAAAAGAATGGAGTTGTCGTTATCATAGGTGGCAGCTGGCCGCCCCATGGTGGGTGACTTTTTTCGGTATTTTACTTTTTAGTTATACTTTAATTTAATTAAAACAAGTTTAATAATTTAAAACTATAAGAATTAAATAAGTTTAATAATTTATACGTGCTATAACATCTTTAAAACTCTAAAAGACTACAAAAAGAACTAAAAAGTGACCAAACTATAAGTGTTTCTAAGCTAGGGTTTTGAGAAACATTTTTTAAGAACTTCATTTTAGAGGACCACAAAGAGGTGATGGTAAAAATATACATAGAAAATTCTAAAACGATGACCTTACGAAAAGCATACCAAAGATGTCTTTAAAAGACCTTAGATATATATGTAAACAATTATGGTGTCTTGTTTTTTTTGTATACAATTATACTTGTATAGTATTTTGAAATGAATATTTTATAACATGAGTACATCATAGATAATTATTATCTATGTTTTCGAAGAATTACATATTATCTATATATCTAGTATCTATTTATGTATAAAAATACTTTTTATATCTTTATGCGACCCATAAGTATAAGTAATATTCCAGGTTATAAACTTGTTTGGATAATTTGTAATCTATCATATTTTGATATAGTGTTTAATGGTATAACATCATTTTGAAAATGACCATGATATCACCCTTTATATTTCATATCTTACAATGTTTAATACAATTATTTTCTATAACAGAAATTGCAACTTTCATGATGCATCTCATAAAGGCTTAGCATGAGTGAGGATTTGTCATCTTCTGAAAAGCAATTAACACAACCTCGTTTGTTTCAAGAAAAAGTATTTGTTAATGATAATAATTTTTTTTAAAACATTTTTTGAAAAAATAACATATTTTAAATATTTGGCTGATTTTATGAAAATACTTTTCCTTTATTTATAGTTGCAAGGTAACTCATATATTTTAAGTATAAAAAATGAAAAAATTAAATATATTAAAATTGAGGAATAAATCTACTTAAAATAAAAATATTGAAATTAATAATAAATGTTTTTAGATAGTAATGATTGGTAGATGGACTTATAAATCGATGGAAAAATGACTCAAACATTTATATTTTGGAAGTCGTTTTTCAAAAAATAAGTTTTGAAAAGTATCTATATTCCAAAACAAGGGAAAATGCTTTTCATTAATTATCCTTTTTTTTCCATAAACAAACACTAAAAAATGAAAAGGTATTTTTTGAAAAATTATTTTTATTAAAACAAACGAGGCCTTAGGACAAATTCCCATCCAACCTCTCCCCACTAAGCATGATTAATTAGAGTTGTTGAACTTTAAGTCATACACTAAAAGACTCTCCAATCATTAAAATTTTCAACACCTTATATATAAGGAACTTCACAGCATCTTCCACATACAAAACTAATGTCCTTCTTAGTTTAATTATATTGGTGTAGAACAACACTAGGCAGGAATGACTTTCAAGATGCTTCCATACAGGTTTAAGAGCTGAGGAAATAGGTTGGGCCAAATTGGATCGGCTTGCGACTAAACGAGTCAAGAAATTTTAGCTCATTTAATAAACAGACCAAAATTTCTTGGCTCTAGCCTAACCTTCTCTAGCCCACTGGCTAGAGATGAAAAACTTATCAAAAGTATGTGGATTTAGAGTTAAAATCTACACTTATTTTCTTAATTTCAAAGTGTGCAATAAATCATCATTTAAAATTTAGTCCATTCCTTTTATGATTTTCATTTTTTTTTAATTTCTAGTTGACGTTTTAACCTTGGTTTTGGCAAAGGTGTGTCTATCCATGTCGTCTCTATTGTTTTATGTTAGTAGCGTAGTGTTACTAATTTTGTTCTGTTTGTTTTTCACTATAGGAAATAATTTTAATTTCTATTGCACGATGCCATATTTTTTTTCTATTTTTTGGAGTTAATTTGTCATTTTTATTTTTCTTTTGAATTTTTTTAGTAATTTTTAAGTTTTAACTTTTATTATTATTTTTATTTAGTCAGCAGGCTATCCCTCTTTAGCCTTCTGGTTAAATGGGCCGAGCTTTTTTTGCCTGTTTTTAAGTAGACTAAATAAAGCTAGTCATAACCCATTTTTTAATGGGTAAATGGGTCAGCTTATGGCCATGACCTGCTTGTATAGCTCAATGTTTAAGAGGTGTTTTGAAAAAAGAAAAAGATAATAATAATAATAATAAAAATTTTGAAAAGGCAAAAAATAATTAGATTGGATTCTCCTTTATCAAGCAATTGTACTATGTAATATTTGAGTTAACAAAATCCCAGTATTTTTTTTAATAATATGAATAAACCATGCCATAGTTCATAACCACTTAAAACGAATGTCAAGTTTTTACGTTTCGGCACTTGTTTCTCCTTTCAACTTCCCCACGAAAGGGAAAACGAAGAGAATGTCTCTTTTTTTTTTTAATTTTTGGGCAAGCCAGAAAGTGAAAGTGAAAGGACCATATCTTTAAAGACTCATCCCATTGGTTTTATTCAACGGAAAAGTTTCCGCCATGGAATCTCACCATCCTTTTCAGTGGTAGGATGACAAGGTAATTCAAATGCCACATAATCTTTCGACTGTCCAATAAATAGGAAGAAGAAATTATAAGCTACTGGTGTTGCTTTACTCATGTTGTCAGGGAAGATAGACGTTTAACTTCTTTTGGGTACAAATCTCTTTTCATTTTGAGGATTTGAGCATTTAACAATGGAAAACGCTACTAGTGCTCAAGCTACAGGGACGGACCTAGACTCTTGCTTTGGGGGCCGATCCATCCCCTGCTTAAGTTTATGTTGGATTTATTTGCCAATAGTTTTGTTGTTATTTTATTTTTTTTTAATTATAGTACATGTTATAAGATATTTACTTATTATAAATTTAGCAAAGAAAAACATATAACACTATGAGTAATATTTACTAAATTCTTGATGATATAAAATATGATTTTTTTGGTGGGTGCTTGATGCTCAATAAAATACTACCTATATAAAAAAGCAATTTAGAAATTGTTATAAGAAACTCTTGTTATATTTAATGAAGAATACCTATATTTTTAGGACATTTCTTTTATGGGATATATAAAAGGGAGGTAAGCAATATTATAAAATACTTCATACAAGCCAAAAAATCACCAAATGACTTTTGCATATTTAATATATAAAAAGAAAATCTCTGCACAAGTAGTTTTAAAAAAAAAGTTGGCATGCATGCATATATTTAAAATAACTATGAGGTGAGACTCGCTTTTTTGTCTACGACACTTGATCTTTATCCTAGTCAATAAACTCGCCTTTTAGCTCTTTTCTGCATGGAAAGGTAAGTCTCGTGCTCTCATTAGTAACTAAGATGGTGAGGTGAGACTTGCCTTGTGATCCTAGTTACTGACAAGATTTATTACATCCCCAAAAAGCTAAGAAATTTCCCACCTTTTTGAAATTTAATTGAGATGAATCTTTAATAAAAAAATTTGAGCTGAAACTCAACTCAACTAAACTTACATATACCTTGTGCCTTCTTTTTGTGCGTGGATCATTTCTTTATTAGTTCTCCTCTATTCTCTTTTGAAGTCTTTCTCATTTTTACAATGGCTTGGTTTGTATTTGCTATCTTTTAAATAATTAATATTTTTTTTGTTAATGTGATATTATAGGTGTTGAAAAGCTTTTATTTGACATTTTAGTGCAAATTCTTAGAGCATTTTTATTGACTTAAGGTTAGCAAAATAATTTACATAGCTATTGGTTTTGTAATTATTTTAATTTATATTTGTTAAAATAATCGAATTTCAAGTTTCAATGTAAAAATAATATTATTATATGTAATTATATTTCATTAATAATAGATACATATGAAATTATGATATACATGAGATATTAATAATAAATATAATATGGAGATATTAACATAACATATTAAATCTATACATTATTATAATTATGTTTATTACATATTTAATATTAACAAGTTCCAAAAAAATAAAAAATAAAAAACCTCAATAAGAGATAAGGCTAGTTTCTCACTAAGATAAAGAGGTGAATCTCATCGTATAACTTATGTGCCACAAAGTTTATATGGTAAGGTTTTGTAATTTATGTGGTAGTCCGAGGCAAGTCTCACCTCAAGTATACCCACATGTAAGAGAAAGATGAGAAGCGATTGGACTTGCTCTCTAGCCCTACACAATTTTTAGCATTTTTCAGTTGAAAAAATAGTATGGCTCCTTTATGCCAATGACATTTGTTTCAAAAAAAAAAAAAAAAAATTGAGTTGCTCTTTTAATTTCAAAATTCCAATCAATAATCACATGTTGAATCAAGTGTGATTAAATGGACATAAGGCTAAGTACCCGCTAATTAAGAGTCTTCAACTTAAAATAAACGAGTTGCGAACACATAATTCTCTTGTTAAGAGTGCGGAGGTTTCACATCTATTAAAAAAAAGTCATTTAAGTGTTATTTTGGTCTTCTTCTAGCTTTATATGCAATTTTCTCTAGAATTGCTTGTTTAGCCTTTTTATGTAGATGTTGCGATAACAAGCATAACAAAATGCATAAAGTGTGGCAATTAAGTAAAGATTAATATGCAAAATCAAGTACTTGTTTACAAAAAATAAAAAATAAAATTGAAAAAACGAAAATAAAATTTTAACTTCCATGCATTTAACCTTGTGCAAATTGTATAATTAATATTGGAAAGCCAAAAAGATTTTATCTAGGTCTTAATAAGTGATTGAAAAGCTTATTAACAAAATCTAAATTGAATATATACTAACTAAAACCCCACATAATACACAATTATTGATTTTAAAGTATACTTATTGAGGAAAAATATCTTAGTCAATTATTGCAATAAATATATAAACAATATATATTTACAATAATAACAACAATAATAATATGTGCCTACTCTACAGTTATTGGTACATGAACTTTAGAAAGTTCAACTTAATGCTTAATTGAACTTTTCAGGGCCACTATTGCTGCTGAAGTAACTCTATTAATTTGGTTTGTCTATGTGGATCTTGAAAGATTGGTTAGAGAGGGAGAGAGGGAGAGAGAGAGAGAGAACCTAGAAATCTAGAAAAAATATTGAAGGAAGAAGAAGATAAATAGTAAACTCACTCAACAATCTCCAATCAAAGTCCTTTTCTCTTTTTTTTCTTATTGGAAACTTAATGGGTCTTATAAAAGAATTAATAAAACAATGAATATATATATATATATATATATATATATATATAAGATTTTTCAAAAAAATTAAGAAACAAAAGAATAAAATATTCATGTCATATAAAATCCTAATATAGCTTTAGTAATGATATATGATATCTTTATAAAGGTATATAATATTTTATACATATATTCATTTATATATATATGTATACACATATAAAAGGAGGAATGATAAGTCGTGTGCAGAGTCGGTAAATAAAAGGTTTACGGCTACGGAGGAGGAGGGATCCCACGGCTACGGAATTGGATGGTGCCAGTCGCGGATGAAATGCAATTAAATACTTGCGCGACGCATTGCATAGGCTGGTGATGTAGAAACCAAGAAGTGAGGGCATTCGAAAAGTAGTAGGGATCAAAAACACGAGTACAAGTCTTGGCATCTGTCAGTGCATGTATTTTTTTAGAGCTTTTCGCATTGGATTTGTGGTACTCTATTTCCAATTTTGCAATATTAAACCAATCCATCGTAGCGACTTTAGGTCTATAATTAGAAGGCTTATCAAATCTCGATTGTAACAAAACTTCTTTCATTGAATTTGTGGCATGAAGTATTGCAAGGTGGTTATTTCTACTTCTTCTTAATGCCTTTTAGTTGTCTAGATTGAATAAGTGTCTACGCAAATTAAGTAGTTTTGAGATTTTATTGATATATTCTGTTTTGGTGAAGGATTAGTTATCTAATAATATAATTAGTGAAGAAGAAACATTATAAACCTATTATTTATTGATACTGGAAGTTTTTACAGTGTGGTCCCATGGTTTTTCCCTAGTTGAGGTTTTCCAAGTTAACTCTTGGCATGTATTATTATTATTATTTTAAATTTAGTTTATTATATTGATGATCGCTATAGGCAAGAAGAAAACTTATCTTGTCATTATAGGATATTAATTTTTCCTAACAAGTGGTATAAGAGCGGCGTTTAAAAAAGAAAAAAATATTTCTTACGTTTTAAGTATAGTGGAATTATTGGGTACCATGATAAAATTATATTCTTCAAATTATTCAACTTGGAAATCGATGATGGAAGATCTTTTATGTTGTAAAGATTTGTTTGTGCCTTTAGGAAGTGATAATGAGAAACCAAAAGATAAGTCTGATGAAGATTGGGGATTCTGCATAGAAAAATTGTTGGATATATCCAACAATGGGTTAATCATAGTGTGTATCAATATATTGCTCAGGAAATTAGAGCTAATGCTCTTTGAAAGAAATTGGAGTCCATGTATGAGAGAGAAACTGCCTTGAATAGAACCTCATTGATTAGGAGAGTAGTGAATTTGAAGTATAAGGATAGTTCCAATATGACAAAGCACTTGAATAATTTTCAAGTTCTTGTGAATAAGCTATCTGCTATAAAACTTGTGCTTGATGATGCCTGATAGTTGGGAGATACTTGTGGTGTTAGTTAGTACTTCTGCTCCAGAAGGAAAGCTCGCTACTACAATTGTGAAAGATAACTTGATGAATGAAGAAGCCTAAAGAAAAGAACTCGGTGCAAGTTTTGACACTAAGGCACAAGTTACTGATAAATAGGAAAGACATGGTAGAAGCTGGATTAGAGACTCATTTAATAATTCTGATATACCTAAAAAGTCTAAGGGAAGATCAAAATCAATAAGAAGAAATATTAAGTGCTATCATCGTGATAAGCTAAGACATTTGAATCGAGAATGTAGGATATAAAAGAGAGAGCAGGCAAAAAGTAAAAGTGATGACATAATTACTGCAGTAGCAGATGATTAGATTTTGATAGGAATCATAGTTCACTTAGACCGATGACTCGATCTAAAGCAAGAGGGTTGAAGAACTTAGGTTCGTGGATCGCTTTTAATGAGCTGAAGGAGGATTAGTTGGAATGTTTCAGTTGATATATGATGCACATTAGTGATGAGCATGATATGGTGTGTTCAAGAGTGGAGAAAGTACTCAATTTTAATGGAAAATCATCAAAGTTGCATATCACACTCGTGATGAAGCCAGTAATTGAAACAAATCATGAAAACCAAGTTCTAGCGGAGATCCCCATCCCCATCATGCTTGTGATCCAAGTGGTGATGGAGATCCCCACAATCATCATGCTGGTTATGACGATGGAGATAGCAATCCCCCTCTGTCACCTCATTATTTAGATGGTGATCACGGTGTCTACATATGAATATGGGTACAATGGAGATCACCGTCCTCATTATGGCTATGATGTTGCCCATGATGACCTAAATAACGCCTGTTATTGCTTGAATATGGAAGAAGAATTGTGATACGAGGAGATCACGACTCGAGTCACGACCGTGATCAACAAGGGGATCTTAGACCCTATTTTGCATGTTTTTGAAACGCTACTTTCCTATTTTATTAATTTGCCTTTTATTCCTACATATTTCCTTTTGCCTGACTTGTGAGTCTGTATAAGGGTTATTAGTGATAGGTTTAGTAGGTTTTGTTGCTTACTTACCTTTGGTAACTTTAAATTTCTTTTAAGACAAATTTGCCTTCTTTAAGAAGATTGACTGTTTCATCCAAGATTGTCTCTTGTTCTTTCTTGTCATCGTATGTAATATCGATTGATTAGAACAACTAGTTTGATTTTATTTTTGGTGCATCATATTCAAGTATTAATCGTTCATAACTTTTATTTTTTGTTTCACCATTCGTAAAACCCAAAAATATTCTATAAACCCTAAATCGCAATTGAAAGCACTATATTCGTAAATCACTTGGATTCTCCAATTCGTATTAGATTTTTGTTGCTTGGGATGATAACTATGTTAATTTCACATGTCATGATAGTGACTAGGTTATTGATTTTTGTACCTCCTTTTAGGTTACATCATATGGTGAATTCTTCTCAACCTACAGCGCTAGTGATTATGACATTGTTATGATAAGAAATTATAGTACATCCAAACTTGTTAGCAATGGAAATATTATTTTGAAAACTAATACTGTTGCAAGCTCTTTCTCAAAGATATTAGATATGTTCCAGATATTCGCTTAAACTTAATATCTATAGGAAAATTAGATGATGAGGCATATAGTAGCTATTTTGGTGAAGGACAATGGAAGCTCACTAATAGCTCTCTTATAGTAGCTAAAGAGAAGAAAAATAGTATTATTTACTTAATGTCCGTAAAACTAAATAAAGAAGAGGTGAACATGATTTATGAGTCATCAACAGAACTTTGGTACAAACAACTTGGTTACATGAGTGAAAAGGGACTACCAATACTTACTAAGAAGCAACTTCTATTTGATGTGAAAGGTATGCCTCTAAAAACCTTCATTGATTGTCTTGCTGGAAAACTACATGGAGTTGCATTTCATAGAAATCCACTTGCTAGGAGATCTTATATAGTTGACCTAGTCCATACAGATGTGTGTTACATGTAAGATAGAACATTAAGTAATGCCTTTTATTTTGAGATATTTATTGATGATCACTCTAGAAAGGTGTTGACCTTTACATGAAAATTGAAAGATCAAGTTCTAGATGTGTTTAAGCAATTTCATTCTAGAGTTGAGAAAGAAATAAGAAGACAATTGAAATCTGTCCAAGTAGATAATGGTGGTGAATATAGAGGTTCTTTTGAAGAATTTTGTAAAGCCCATGGAATTAAACTTGGAAAGATAGTTCCAAAGACCCATAGCAAAACAACATTGCAGAAAGGATGAATTACACAATTACAGAGAGAGTAAAGTGCATGTTATCTCATGCCAAGCTACTTAAATCATTTTAAGGATAGCAATGAGGGCAACAATTGATTTGATTAATTAATCTCCTCTTATGCTTGGATGGTGATATCCTGATCACTTATGAGTTTTTGGCTGCAGGGCATTTGTGCATATTCCAAAAGATGAAAGAGCAAAACTTAACGCAAATTCAAAGCAGTATTTGTCTAGGTTGTGCACATGATAAGTATGTGTACAAGTTATAGGATCCAATAGAGAAGAAAGTTATAAGAAGCTGGGATGTGGTCTTCCTTGAAGACCAGACTATTGAAAACATAGAGAAGATAGAGAAGACTAAATCTTTAGCCGAGATCCCAATCTATGTAGATCTAGTGACCTTACCTAAAGATTTTAGTAATGATGGGGGAGATGTACAAGACTTAGTTGAAGATGATAAGACATCTCAAGAGCCTGATCAGCAGATTGAGTTGAGAAGGTCTATAAGAGAGAGAAGGCCGTCTACCAAATATAATATAGATGAGGATGTGATGCTGACAAATGAAGGAGAGTCAGAATGTTATCAAGAGGCTATGTTATATGAGCAGAAAAAGGAATGGATAAAGCCATGCAAGATGAGATGAAATCCTCACATGAGAATAATATATATGATTTAGTGAAACTTCCAAGGGACAAGCTTAATTGTTGCAGATAGATAACTAGTGTGACGATACCTCCCACATGAGTTGGATGAGGAGTTTGTTGGGTTTTTAGTTCCAACCTATATGGGCCCATGTCATATAATAATAAAATCCTATTATATATTGTAAGGACCCGCTAGCACGCCTATATTTGAAATAGGCGATAAAAGTTCCCCAACCACATATAACCTATAAAATTATATGTAAGGTTGTCTGAAAGAATTGTCTGAGAAATTGTTTATTTAATTCCATATAGATAATATAATAGAAATCATAATTTTCTAGACCTTAAACAAAATTACACTACTTCATTACTACATATTTAGCAAAGGAAACAACTTAATTCCTACATAGCTAAGTACATATATATACATATATTACACCCAAAGGCTTCTTACCAGCCTTAACAGAATCTTCAAAACACCACCCAAACTAAAACTTTAGTTACATTACCAACAAAAAAAATCACATCTAGTCTATTACAATTATAGGGTTCCATTGAGTCCATTGTTAACTCTAATCCTCCAAACCATCAAGAAAATCTTCAAAGTTGGTTCCGTACCCTATACTCCATAGAACTCATCGGAGTCATCACTTGAAATGGATAAAATATGAGCCAAAGGCCCAGTACACAAGCAATGAATACAAATGCAAAGTGCAAAGTATGTCACACATTCTTAGACTAAATGTGTTATGCATAATCAATTGTTTATTGTTAAATCTTTAGTTAGTAAAACAACATGGGAGTATTCAAACTCCAGACAACAGGGATCTAATATTATGTCCGCCTCCCTGAGTGGTCCATACTGTTTATACAGACTTGGCAGCTCCACCTTCCGGCATAGCCCGTAATATTAGGGGATCCTGAGTAACGTATCACGACGCTCGAGGGGGGGGGGGGGGGGGGGGGGGGGGGGGTGTTGATATGAGTAGCTCGGATACTCATATCTTTTAAATAATTTTATCCATTAACGAGAAAGTACCCTGCCTCTAATCTGAGCAGGGTGCCGCTCTCCAAACCAGATTCAACGGCAGACAAGGACAATCAACACTCATTAATTAATAAAATTTTTCTTAATTTAAAGTAATTTGATTTGATGCCTACCCTAGCAAAGAAACAAGCAAGTTACTGCGTACCTGAGATAGCTCGGGAACTAATGGGTTGGTCGAGCGAGGATCTATCACTGTTAGATAATATTAAATTTCATACTTAGCTTAAGCACTAATTAACTAGTTGAAAATACAATTAATCAAAGAAATTCAAATAAATTAATACAAGGTCATAATAAAGCATTTAAACATCCTATTATATCATAGAACACTTAAAAATATTTAATTGGTCATATTCCAAGCTTTGGTAAATTTTGAAGAAAGTTTTGAAAAAATGAAAAGTGCAGGGGATACGCCGGCCTTCAAGTCAGCGGCTTTAAACCAGTGTACAATACATTGTAGTTCAACACTGCTAACATTGATAGCGTTCAAGGATACGCTGGCATCCTTCACTCTATGCCGGCGGCTTTGAGCCGGTGTAGAATGCAACTTCAAATTTCCAAACATTTCGAGAGGTACATGGGGTTGGTCCATGCCCGTGAATACCCCCAACACCGTTAGCGTATCCATGTACGCTAGCAGCCTTGGATCCTACGCCGGCGGCCTTACGCTCGACGTTAAAAATTATGATTCTGTTCCCATTCCACACCGCCTCTAAGCCGGCGGCTTTGGAATCTTAATAGCCATGTACATTTTGAAAAATAAACACTGGCAGACTTTTCCAGTGAAAGCCGACAGCGTTTAAGCAGTTTTAAGAAAATTGATTTTGTTCACTTCCAACACCGCCTCTAAGCTGACGGCGTTGAAGTACCAGATGCCAGCTTAGAAGTACCAGATGCCGGCGTACAACCAAATTTAAGCCTATACGAAAATGTTTTTGTTTCCCTGTTTTATTACAAAATTTATTCACTTCAAAATTTCTCTAAACTTAATCTAAACTTTCCAAAGCTTGTTATATGTTCTAAACACTATCCTAACAACATAAATTCTACTTCTAATCATCAAAACACCAATCACACTTCAAATCCATACTTCAACTACTAAATCCTTCAATCTTCCTAATACACTCATCCTCACATATCAACATTCATATAAGATATACACTACAACTCCTCTAGCCATGTATTCCTATTTAAACTACCATCAATGCACCAAATCAATCTCATACCAATTAGTATATAAACTTCATTTTTTTTTATCTAACCTTTACAAACAAGTACAAGATAGAACATAAAATAAAAAGATTAAGCTTGCATTTAACTTACATGATTAAGTCTTGGCTTGGAATGATGTTTAAATCCAAAAGCTTGTAATTTATTTTGGCTTAGGGTTTAGGATTTTGAGATGGAAAGGAAGAAAGAAAGAAAAGAAAAGAAAAGAAAAGAGAAGAGAAATTCGTATGGGAGGATTAGGGCTGCCAAAAAGGGTCCAAAACTTGTCCAAAATGAAGTCAATACTCATCCACAATTTGACTTTAGGGGTATATTTAACCTAAGGTTAATTTAGATTAATTTCAAATGCATTTGAGTTTGATTTAAGCTTAAAAGATAGACTCAAATTTTGTAAAAAAAAAACTGTCATTATTTTTAAATAATTCACAAGTAATTTTATTAAATTCTAACATAACACATACGTATTAATTTGCAAAAGACACACTTATTCATTACACTATACACACATTTATACATATAATACAATAATATTAATTTCATTACTACCCACATACAAAATAACACATATCTAACACATTAGTATATAAATTAAGAAATTCATAGCTATTTCAATATCTTTTATAAAGATATATGATATCTTATATAGATATATATGTTTATATATAAGGATGAATGATAAGTCATGTCTATACTTGTTGAATAAAAGGTTACAGCCACATATGAGGTAGAGATCCCTAGCCACAAAATTGGACAGTAACAACAGTGGATGAAATGCAACTAAATACCTATAGCGAAGGCATTGCATAGGCTAGTGCTTAGAAATCAAGAAGTAGGGGCATTCAAAAAGGAGAAAGGATAAAAAACTCACTACATAAATCTCGGAATTTGTCAGTACATTTTTTTTAGAGAATTTTGCATTGGATTTGTCGTACTCTATTTTTTATCTTGCAATATTAAACTAATCCATTACAATGATTTTGGATCTATAATGGAAAGGCTTATTAAATCCCGATTGTGATGAAATTTTTTTTATTGAATTCATGGATAGAATGCTGTAAGGTGGTTATTTCTATATCTTCTTAATGCATCTCAGTTTTTTGGATTGAATAAGCATTTTATCATTTTCGTAAATTAAATAGTTTTGAGATTTTATTGATATCTACCGTTTTAGTGAAGAATTAGTTATCTGGTAGTATAATTGATGAAATAAAAAATATTGTAAACCCATTATTTGTTGATAGTAGGGGTGAACAAAAAAACCAACTGAACTGAACTAATTCGTAATCGAACCAGTCCAAACAAAAAATATGGTTTTTTTTAATGGTTTAGTTTAAAAAATTTTCAATTCAAACAAATCTGTAAATTTATGGTTTAGTTTGAAAGGTAAACAAAACCAATCTATAAAACTGAACCAAACCGTTTTAGAAAAATATAATAATATTTTACTATAGATTCATATGATTTCATTTGATATTTATTATTTGGCGAATATTGATTAAAATCAACTTGTTCATTTTTAAATTTTTTTTAAGCTCATGATATTTATTTTTTTGTTAATGATGAACTATCTTTTTTAATAACTTTAAACTTTATAAAATATAAAATTTATTTGTTTAGTTATAAACTCTTATTATGTATTAATTGTTTAATATATTTTGTTAGCAAGTCATTTTATTCGTCGATGAATTTTGTTGATAGATAATTTTTTAAATGAGCTACATTTATTGGTAGATAATTGACTTGATGATTCTATTAAAAATTATAAATTATGACTTACTATGTGTTGGTTAGTGAATGTATTTTATTGATGGATAACTATTTTATAAAGAACTATAGATTAAAAGTATGATGAATTCATAAAGCATTTTATCGTGGTTTATGATATAAACTTTGTAAAATGATATAAATATTTTAGTATTTACACAAATGTAAAAAAAAAAAAAAACTAGAACAAAAAATTTTTTTTGTTAGATTTTTTATTTAATTTATAATCCAAACCAAACCAATCCGTTATTTAATGGTTTAAAAAATTTCTAATCGAAATCAAACTGTTACTTAATAGTTTGGTTTATAATGAGAAAAAAACCAAATCATAAATTATGATTTGGTTTTGTTTTAGGAAAAACCGAACCAAACCGATCCGTGCCCACCCCTAGTTGATAGTGGAAGTTTTTGGTGTTGCGGTCCTATGGTTTTCCCTCAGATAGGGTTTTCTATGTTAACTCTTGGTGTTTGTTTTATTTTATATTTCATTTATTACATTGGTGATAGCTAACAAGCAAGAGGAAAAATTATCTTTTCATTATAGGACATTAATTTTTCCTAACAATTAAGAAGAGAAAGAAGAAATTCATGGCTTCATCTTCTCTCTCTAATCACCATCAAAGTCTCGACAAGATTTCTCTCTCTACAAAAACTCGTTGCTCTCTCTCTCTCTCTCTCTCTCTCTCTCTCTCTCTAACTCAACCTCTCTACCTTTAAAAGCAAACCTATACTTAGGCAAGAACCACAATCTAGAAGCTAAATAAAAAAAAAAAAAAAATTGAACTACCATAGTGCACTAGATCCATTTATTAGTATTTCTACACCCTAACTCGTTGAGTTAACTTTTTTCATCTCCCTTACTAGATATACCTACTTTATCTTTGCAAAAAAATTTCCCCTCTCTCTAGTTACCTTCATGCCAAACCACATCATGACAATGCATTGGAATCTAAAAATGAGACTTGCACCTTCTTTTTTGTACTTGCATTCTTCTCTTTTTTCTTTTTCTTTCCTTTAAATCTTCTTCTCTAGATTTTTGGGATCTCTCTCTCTCCCCTTCCATCAATTTCTTTTATAGTTCTTGTACATATGTTAGAAGCTCATTGGCTTTTTGTATAGGCAAATGGAATCAATGGAGTTACATCGAGTACCACGTTTCATGATGTCAGTTGCATTGAAAATTTGTACGAAATTTATAATTTGCAATAAATGGACGTCACATGATGCATAGTTTTAAGAGGTACTATATTAGAAAGTGAATAGTTTAGTAGGACTTATTAATAAGAGTGAATGATTGTGATGCTATTTAATCGAAAATTGATGATTGTGTTGTAATGTGACCAACTTTTTGTTATATACGTGACTAGTAGTTGAGTTCTCCTCTTTGAATGAACATGTGGGATGGGTACCTAGATTCATTCCTTAATAGTTTAGTTTTTCATATGAAGATTGCATACTTAAATATAATCATTAACCTGTTTAGATTGTAGGATTTTTATCTGTATCGGTAACTTGTTGGTATTGGATTGGTGTCGGTTCAGTTAGTTTTATAAGTAAAAATGTCGGTTTTTCATTAGTATCATATCTGTACCAGTTCAATATCAGTTCGGTAAGTTCAATGAAAATAAAACCAAAACGAAACCAAACAGACTATCCAAATAGGTCCAAAATTATAAATAGACAAGTTTATAATTCAATAAGATATTTCAAATTAATATGGATGCATTATCATTTAGATATAATTTCTTAATAAAATGTAAATTTAGATATATGATTCTGTAAGTTTACCATTATATTATCAAATTTGTATGTCTCCACTCTTAATAGAATGATGGGTTTGGTAGCTAATGTTACAAATAAGTTGAGTCGATACAACATATTATTGAGCTTGATTTGAGATGACTTTGAATAAGTCAAATTTATTTTAGCTTGATTTTCTCCAAAAAAAATTGATTATTCCAATTGAAATAATTTTAATATCTCCACTTCATTTGAGCATGACAAATTTTTAAGACAGAGTTGAACTCGTTTAGATTTATGAGCTACTTGACCTAATTAGTAGATAGTTCAATCTTAACCTTAAATTGTTTTGGAGTAAGAAGACAGTGCAGCTTTAGAGCTTGCAAATAAGTTTATCTCACTGACCACTTGCCCATATCAACAAGAGGATAGTTCCCTAGATCATCGAATAGCAAATAAATAATGCTAAAAGAAGCCTACAGTGTCGTTGTTTGTCAAAAAGGTGATTTAATCTTCAATGAACAAGTGATTATACTTTAAAATCTTAGGTTACGTTATTAAATATATTAAAGAAAAGTATAAATTCATATTAAGTTTGCACAATTAAACGATATGACCTTTGGATGACAAGCTGCCTAGAAGTGTTAAATATTCCAAAACATTATCATTGCATATTCTTTATTATTCTACTTAGACAAAATAACATTGGTCATCAGGGTTGGTTGGTTTGTTTGCTTGTTTTTTTTTTTTTTTTTTTCCCCTTTCATGTATCATGTTACCCGGTTAGAAAGCACTTTAGTTACCCGTTGTTTGGATTTTCATATTGCATGCTCCGAGAAAACGTAAAGAAAAGACAATAGAAGAATGACCTAATAGGCTGAAACGTTGATGAACAATTAGATATAAAAAAAATAAATAAACAAGAGCTGGAGGTATGACCTGTGAAGCATTTATTAAGAAAAGGTGAAAGGCCATTAAAGAAGGCATCAACCACACTAATGATCCAATCATGACATTGAGGTGATCAAGGTGGTCACCCCTGCAGAAATTGGTCCAACCAAGAAACCACAGGTCCAGAATTAGTGGGTCCACATTGGGAATACACAATGCTATAGTCCCCACAACTCCCGACAATCATTTTTACCACACCTTTTCTCCTTGGCCTATGCTCTTTTGCCAGAGAATGTCTATGCAGAATGCTACAGAGCCTGGCTCCATTAGGAGTTTCCAAGGCTAGGGCACATCGAGCTAAAAAAAACCCATGAACTAGACGCTACCTCCTTTTTATAAATTCTTATTCATATCGTAGGGCATGCTAAAAACTGAAGTATTGATGTGTATTATAAAATGTGGAATTTTTTATTTTTATCTATATCATATCCGTATTAAATTTATATTTATATTTTATCTATATCATATATGTATTGTATCTGTTTATGAATAAAACTATTATATTTTTATTGATTATGTTTTTTGATAAAAATCTATTTGAAATCGATAAAAGATGATATCAAATGATTAGAATATAATAAAATAAATGAACTATATCTCTCTTTTGTAATAAAAGTGATTATAATAAAAATTGAACATAGCATATATTAAAATTATATGAGCATACATTGCTACGATTGAATATCTAGGTACATATATGTAAAGCAATTGGTTTAATTTGCACATTGGATAACTCAAATATGACTCTTTGTTTACCATTGGAATTCCTTAGGGAAAAATATTCAATAAGTAATACACATTATGTGTATATATACATAATAAATAATTATTAATTATACTTCAACACGTGAAAGAGATTGTAGGGGGTATCCAAAATAACTAACATCCGTGATTTAGAAATATGGATACTTGTCGAACAGTAATTGGTATTACCTACCATATGTATATTATACGTGGTATATATTACCCATTTAAGCCTTTCTCATTCCAAAAGGGTTGAGTAGAGTGTGTTTAAATCAACCCATCATCTTTATTTTCAGTTTTATTATTCATTTTCGTTATGAAATTGCACCTTTGTTAAAATCCGATGCTGATATAAAAAAAAGAAGCATTTAACATGCTTCAAGTTATGTGAGGACATAAACAAATAAAGGGATAAATTAATAAATCGTATAGTTTGATAGAAAAAGCATTTTATGTTATAGCATTACAGAGAAGGCATCAAACTAAAGAAAAAAATTATTTAGCTTAATTAAAATTCTGCTTCTTAATAAGTATATAAAACTGCATGTTTCTATTCTGACTTCATACCATACTATATCTATATTTTGTACTTTGAAAAGGGAAAATGCTCGAAGCCCTAAAAACACAAAATTTATTTATAAGTGCAAGATATTACATCTACTATTCAAGTGTTAAAGCTACCATCAAAGTCCTTCGAAAAAAAAAAAAAAAAGGCTGCAAATCGACTTCTTCAGTCCAAGAGAAATGCAAAACGCACCCGTCTAATCCTATTTAATTGAAGCCCACCATGTATGTGTCCAGGAAGGGAATGAAGCCCAAAAGTTCTCAAAAGATAAATCCAAGTCAAAGGGGAGAGCCATGAAGTGTCCATTTGCGTCCATGTCAAATGTAATTAATTCAATGTTCAACCATGAAGATTTCGGCCTAACATCTTGTTCATTCTCGACTGCTCAGCAGTTATACCAATTCGGGAGAAGAATCTATGCCCCAAAGAATATCTCTTATCAAAGTAAAATGTTTTTCATTCAAAATATTTTCATCAAAATTTAGTTGTGACCTGTAAAAATATGTAAAAGGAGTTTCCGGTATTTGATATTAGTTTTATTTATTACATATATATAGCAATGTGAAAATAAAAAGTTATTCATTATAGATTTTTTTTTGGGTCATATATTATTCATTATAGATAGTAGTTTGAAAAATCCTTTTCATAGAAATTGTAAGTTGTCTTCCTAAACAATGTTAAGGTTTTTCTTTACAAAAGAAAATATTCTTGACTTCAATGGATATTTTCAGCTAAACAAGCAAATGAAAATATTTTCTGGAACATGTTTTCCCTAAAAAAATAGGGTCTAAGTCACATTTCAACTTTAAATGTACAACGTTTAGAAAAAGGGTAAATGTCGCGTTTGCTACATAAACTTTACTATTTTGTGCAATAACCATCTAAAATTTAAAATGTCAATTTATTATCTACAAACTTTTTAGTTCATTTATACATGTAAAATTCAGATAGCAGACATGACAGTACGGTGAGATTGTTTGAGAAAGTCGAATTAAAAGATACATGTTGAGAATCCCATCAAGTGACTACCTTTCCTTTAATTTTGATCATAGTTATATTTTGGAATTCTTATGTGTTGTGCTTACATTTGGATGAATTAAATTATATGTTAAAATAAATTATTTTACATATGATTTTAATGAGAGCAGAAGTTATGAAAAGGTTTTACAAACACCTTCACCTTAATAAGATTAAAGAATTGTTATGAGAATATATATATATAATAGAGAGAGAGAGAGAAGAGAGAGAGAAATATGTGTTGTGTGTGTATACTGTGTTTTTATGCTTGCAGGCATAGCATTGGTGAACCGATCTAGTGAATCAAAGCATGAAGGTAGTTGAGCCTAAAACCAAGTCACATAAAGGAATGGGAAAGAAAATTTAAGACGCGACGTATGAGATCCTTGGGCTAGCAAGCTGATGGAAGCATGGATTGGTGAGCCAGTGGCTAATTAATTCGAAAGTTGCACATATTTATTATCGCTATCTATCAAACGTTATCTCCAACGGATATTTAAGATTTTGAAGACTATAAATACTCTTTGCCGTGAAGGTTCAAAATTTTTTTTGAGAGAATATCATTATAGTACCCTATTCCTATTCTTATAATATATAAAAGAGTACCTAGAGAGTGTAGGAAATATTTTATTTCCTAAAGTGTTGTGACTTATGTATTGCTCAGCTTGAGCGTGTATTTGTTGGTGATCTATAAAGTGGTTTTGAAGTCCTCGATTGGAGGCATTGGTGGATCGTGGAAAGTAGGGAGTCAGTTGAACTCCACTTTAAATCTAGACTCAAATTTTCTATCCCTATCTCTTTTATATTTCACATTATAATTTAATGTTATATTATCCGCTGCTATTATCATTTAATCTGTTCCATTGCATAAAAAATTAATTGTTTGTGCATTTTAGGTCGAATACTCAATTCATCCCCCCTCCCCTCTGAGAGTATTCTATAGTGTATTTTCATTTGGTATCAAATCTAAGTCTCTTTTTTTTGTGTTTAATTGCATATAGAGTAAAGATCATGGCATCATATGCACTAGGGTTTTTAGAAGGGCATGCTATCAATAGACCATAGCTTCTAAGTGGGGATAACTATCCATATTGGAAGTGCATAATAAAATTTTTTCTAAAAGCTCAAAATAGACTAATAGGAATGTTATAGAAAATGGACCTTTAACTATAGAAGGAAAAGAAGAAAGAGATTATAGTAAAGATGATTAGAAAAGATTAGATTTGAATGAAATTGCTATAAACATATTGCATTGTAGGTGAATGAAAGTGATTTTAATTGGATTTATATGCAATTTTGCTAAAGAAATATGTAACGAATTAGAAAAAATTATGAAGGAACTTCTAGTGTTAGAGATACAAAAATAAGTCTTTTATGTGGATAGTTCGAAAACTTTAAAATGTTGCCAAATGAATCTATAGATGAGATGCATAGATTCATTAACATCATAAATCCTTAACTGTACTTGAGAAGAACTTTACTAATTTGAAAAATTCTAAACTTCTCAGGTTACCACCTAAGGATAGGGAAGCAAAAAAAACTGCCATAGAAAAAGCACGAGATTTAAGTGCAATGAGCAAAGAAGAATTCATTGGAGCACTCAAAATGCATGAGCTTATTAAGAATCAAGGCCATTGCTTTGAAGGCCACTAATCATGACTCAAGTAAAGAGGAAGATGATGATGATAATAATGAGGAATTTGTTCTGATGCCAAAAGATTCAAGAAGTTCATGAAGTTTAATAACAAAATAAAATAATGGATGATGACAGCAGCTCATCAAGGTACAAAAAGAAGGATGTGATAACTTGTTTCAAATGTCACAAACCTAGATACATCTAGCAGTACTGACAATTGCTAAAAAAGGCTTCCAAAGGATCAAGAAAAGAAGTTCTCATCGCCACTTGGAGTGATGACGTCTCAAGTGATTGGATGAGAATGTGTATTTCATAGCACTAGATGATGAGATAAGCTCTCAATCTTCTTCTTCCTATGATGAAATATATGCTATGTATGATAAAGTATGCAGTAAGTTAGTAAAAGTAGAGAAAAAGTATAGCATGCTTAAAATTTTAATGATGAAAGTGGGAGAAGAACTAGATAAATTTTAAATCCAGCATGAAGAGATTAAAATAGAAAATTATAAGCTACATGATGAAATAAATATTTTGAAACTAGAAAATGAAAAGATGAACAATAAGTGTAAGAAGTTAAAAAGCGAAAAAGACAAATTGAGGGAAATTAACAAAAAATTAACATTTGAAAATGATTTACCGGATATTGAAATTAAAACATTGAAAAAAAATAATGTTGTATGTGCAAGTAGTAGTAATGATAAAATTTTAAAGGAACTAGAAGAATTGAAAAATGAAACCATTTTGCTAAAATCTAGCTCAGATGATTTAAAAGCAACAATAGCTAAATTCACAAACAGTAAAAATAATTTGAATACACTTCTTAGGAATCAAAAGTGCAATTCAAGCAAATATGGAATTAGCTATAGTAGACAAAATGGTTGCAAGTCCCACAAAACTCATTTTATAGAAGCCACCTATAGGAAGTGTAACTACTGTGGAAAATCTGGTCATATTGCACATAATTATGCAATAAGAAAAACCATGTATTTGAATCATAAAAGCAAGCTAGTTTGTGTTCATAAAAGAGAGATCCTTGTTCCACCTAACCAAAAAGGACCCAAAATCAAATGGATACTAAAAAAATAATACTCTATTATATAGGGATCTTCAAGTGAAAACAATAAATGGTAGTTGGACAGTGGCTGCTCTAGACACATGAGTAGAGATGCATCTAAGTTCACAACTCTAGACTTGAAAGATCAATGAAATGTTACCTTTAGAGACAATCGGAAATCAACCATTCTTGGTAACGGTAACATTCTTGTAAACAAAGATTTAATTATAAAAAATGTTGTTAATTGATGGGTTAAAACATAATCTACTTGATGTAAGTCAATTATTTGATAACGGTTTTGAAATAACATTTCTTGCTAATAAATGTTCTATTGAAAGATTGACAATAACCAAGCTTATTTTGAAGGGTATAGACAAAGAAATATTTATAAAATTAATTTAGATGATTTCAAATCATCAAATGAAATTTGTCTATACTCTCAAAATGATAATAGTTGGCTATGGCATGGAAAATTTGGACATATTAGCATGGATGCAATCTCAAAACTTGTTAAAAAGAATCTTGTTAAAGGTTCAGTAAAATAAATTTTCAAAAGGACAAGATTTGCCAAGCATGTTAATAAAGAAAGCAAACTAAGACTTCTTTAAAGTCTAAGGATTTTGTTTCCACCTCTAGGCCATTAGATCTATTGTATATGGACTTATTTGGTCCTACTCAAACTCTAAGTTTGAGAGGCAAAAAATATACCTTGGTAATTATTGATGATTTCACTAGATATACATGGACTTTCTTCCTTGCATTTAAAAACGAAACAAATAATGTCTTTTTTAGATATTATAAGAAATTCCAAAAGGACAAAGGTCTTAACGTTATATCTATTTGAGGTGATCATGGGGGAGAACTTGAAAACTATGATATTGATGATTTTTGTAGCAAATATGGAAAACAAACTTTTTCAACACCTAGAACTCCACCATAAAATGGTGTAGTCGAAAAAAAAAAAAGAAGAATCTTAATTCAAATTGCTAAAACCATGTTCTGTGAAAATAATTTACTAAAATATTTTTAGGCTGAAGTTGTAAATATTGATTGTTATATATCTAATAGAGTTGTCATAAGACCAATTCTCAAGAAAACCCTTTCTAAGCTTTAGAAAAGAAAAAGATCTAGCATTTCTTACTTTCATCCATTTGGCACTAAATGTTACATCTTAAACAATTAAAAAAAAAAAGCTAAGTTTGATGCTAAGAGTGATGAAGACATTTTTCTAGGTTACTCTTTATCTAGTAAAGCATATAGAGTATTTAATAAGAGAACCTTAGTTATAGAAGAATCCATTCATATTGTTTTTTATGATTCTTTGCCTTATTTACATTCAAATGATGATGTTTGTACTAATTTGAACAAATTTTCTCTTGAAAATAAAGATAAAGATAAAGATGAAAATGAAGATATTAAGGATGTTGTGCATGAATCTATTAACAATAATCTTCCTAAACAATAGAAATATACAAAATTACATCCAAAAGATATAATAATAGGTGAACCTTCTAATTAGGTAGAAATGAGATTATCTTTAAGAAACATAAGTAATCTTGTCTATCTATCCCAAACCGAGCATAAAAATTCTGAAGAAGTTTTAAAAGATGAGTTTTGAATACAAGCTATGCAAGAAAAATTAAACTAGTTTATAAAAAATGATGTTTGGAAATGAGTTCTTAGACTTAATAATAAACTAGTTATTGGAACCAAATGGGTTTATAGAAATAAGCTTGATGAATCTACACTAATAACAAGAAATAAAGCTAGATTATTTGCTAAATGATATGATCAAGAAGAAAACATAGATTTTGATGAGACCTTTGCCTCGGTTGGTGGTCTAGAAGCTATTAGAATGCTTTTGGCATTTACTGCTTTAAAAATTTTCATACTTTTTCAAATGAATGTCAAAAGTGTATTCTTATATGGTTTTATAAAAGAAAAAGTCTATATAGAGTAACCACCGGGTTTTGAGAATAATGAATTCCCCAATCATGTCTTCAAATTAAGTAAAGCTCTTTATGATCTAAAGTAAGTCCTTAGAGCTTGGTATGAGAGACTCAGTAGTTTCTTTTTAAATAAAGAATTTTTTAGAGGAAAAATTGATACAACTATGTTTATCAAAAATCACAAGTCAGATATATCGATTGTACAAATTTATATGGATGACATGGTGTTTGGAGCTACTAATATGAGTCTTATAAATAAATTTATTAAATCTATGAGAATTAAGTTTGAAATGAGCATGATGAGAGAACTTAGTTATTTTCTAGGTCTTCAAATAAAATAATCTAAAAATAGAACATTCATTAATCAATCTAAATATACCAAAGAACTTTTGAAAATATTTAAAATAGATAATTGTAAAACAAGGCCTATGAGCATAAATGTAAAACTTGACAATAAGGAAAATGGGAAAAATGTGTATGAAAAGCTCTATAGAGGCATGATAAGTAGTTTGCTATATTTAACAACTCCTAGACTTAATATTATGTTCTCGATATGTGTATGTGCACGATTTGAATTTTTTCCAAAAGAATCATACTTGAATGTAGTAATACGCATATTCAAGTATCTTGCGTCACTATTAAAATTAGCTTGTAATATCCAAAGTTTATCTCTTCTGATCTAGTTGGATACCCAATGCTGACTTGGCTGGGTACAAAGTTGACCAGAAAAGCACAAGCGGCACATGCCACTTTTTTGAAAATTCCCTAATATCTTGGCACTCAAAGAAGCAAAATTCGATTGCACTTTCAACTGTCGAAGCTTAGTATAGTTGTCAGTAGCTGTTGTGCATAAGTTTTATTGATGAAACAAACTTTGCTTAGTTATGGTTTAAAATATGGTAATGTTCCAATGTGCTATGATAACACAAATGACATAAATTTAACTAAAAATCGGATCCAACACTCAAAGACTACGCATATCGAAATTAGACATCATTTCATTAATGGTTCGATTCATTAGGCTAAAACCATTTTAAAGAACATGAAGTTGAAGTTTTCGAAAAATTTATAAAACTAATAGATTTTGTTCAACTTCAGAAGCAACTATCGACATCAGGCAAGTGTACATACCAAAATAGCATAGAAAATATTAGGTCATATTCTAGGGGATCATTGGTATCTACTTTACTCACATTTCATTTATTATCTAGCCAAAGAAAATTTAAAAGATCATAATGAAAACATAAGCTATACTAAAGTAAATGAATATGGACAAATGTTCTCAAGGTAAAATTGAAGATAGGTTTGTAAAAATACAAGATGAGAGCTCAGTGATTTACTTCGCCAATTCCTTATCTTGTGATTTGAGAGGGAGTTGTTCGCTAGTGTATTTGCACTGTCGAATTCACCATGGTAAGTTAAAGTCTCTCTCAAGGTTAGTAATTCTAGATATAGACCAGACTACTAGAATCTCTTCACAAATTATCAGCGATATACACCCGCATAATGCATAAGAATCCTTTGTTTCAAAACCAACCTAATGAATTTCAAAAACAAGTGACAAAAGTTTTACTATCCCTCTTTCAAGGCGATTATGAGCAACTCCATTAGTAGCTCGGATCTATGCAAAAGAATGATATTTTAATCTATTCAATTGAAATCAAGTATAAATCTAAAAGGTGTACCATCCATTTAGACCAACAAAAATAAATTTAAACTACTAATTATAAACACCCAGTCAATGTTTACTTGAAAACGCATTAGAAATCACAAGAATTAGGATTTGGATTCACAAACCCTAAGCTGTAGGAGATTATTTTTCCATGGATGCAGACGTTAAGCATAAATTCTAAAGAAATAATATGAAATTAATAAAGAATATTACAAATTAAGTTCAGAGTCTTATGAAAATACAAACAATGGGTTACCTAGAAAACTTAAGATTTCTCAGCAAGAAAAAAAAAATTCTTTTGTTGAAGAATTCTATTTTTATAATACATTAGGAATTTGTTACATATGCCACGTGTTTTTATCGCATGCCTGTTAACATTTATTTATAGGTTAAACGCACATAAATCATGATGATTTTATTTACTAGCGTAGTATATCCTTTTATAATAGAACTTGTTCTTTATTTCATGCGTATGCGTTTGAATTTCTAGCTTAGGAGGTGACTTTTCATGAGATAAGGTTGAGCACTTGAATATTGCTTGAAAGTTAGGGCTAACCTAAGCTGTGGCATTTTGGTAAAAATGGGCTCGAGTCTTTGTCTAGATTCAACCATGGGGTAAATTGAGATCATTAAGGGCTCAACGTTAGCACTTGATTGAAGTTGTGCTTTCCCTCTTAAAGAGTGGTTTTTGTCTAGCTTCAGTCGTAGGGTAGTAGATTCAAGGCTTGACATTGTGGCGTGATAGAAGCTCTTTCATAAAGTTTAAGGTTCGATCACCTCAAAACAGACATCAAGGGTCATGTCAAGGCCTTGATGTAAGGTAATGGACCATTTTGCCTTGCTGTTTTGGTCTCGATAAACACTTTTGCAGGGCTCATTCGGTTATGTTTTGCACAATTTTTGTTGTTTTGCTCCAATCTGGTTCAAATCACTTTGTTTTGGCTTCTTAGGATTGCAGGAGCTGAAAAAACATTTAAATGATAAAAAACCATAATCATAGGAATTTACCTAAAAATGCATCAGATTAAGCCCAAATTCTATGAATAGAATAGACTAAAGTAGACTTATCAAATTCCCTCACATTTAAGCCTTTGTTTATCCTTGAGCAAAGATCATTTCAAAACAAGACAAGGCTTTTCAAATAGGAAGATAAATCATAAATGGAAATTTGATTAGATCAATTAAGCTTAAATTACCTTAGCACTTTAAATGTTCAATCATCCTCGTTAACTGTGCTAAATTTACTTCTGCTAGACTCACAATACTTATCCAAGTAGATTAACCTTTACCCTTATTATTTAATTAAGAACTCTAAAGTAAAAATTATTCAAAAGATCAAACAAAGTAAAAGAAACTCAATCAACCTTATCCCCTTATACATATAGATATATAGTTCTTTAATTATCTCTCTAAGCATCATAATCAAAGGCGAAGACATATACAACAGTTGATCCTTTGAATTTTCTTCCTTATTTGTGCTTTTTGTTTTTGTTTTATTATTTATTTATGTACTTCAAAGTTATAGAGGGGAAGATTTTTGCCTTCTTCTTTACTTTTCCTTTAGATGGGTTTTGGCCTGCTTCTTTTCGCTTTTTCTTTTTCTTTTTTTTTTTTTTGTCATGGCTTATTTTAAATTGAAAGAGGTTCAAGGAATTGCTCTTTCAAGGAACCAACCCCTACGTATTTCAATCCTAAGCACATTGTTGTTTTCTTTTTAGAACCGGTGATGATAAAATCTCAACAAACAAATTCCAAATTTTTCATCTCGATCTCAACATTATCAAGATGATCACGTAATAAAACAATGATATTCTTAAGAATGGAATGAGTATGAACAGTGCGTATTTTATACGTGCATGTCATATATATACTCACATAAGAATGGGAAAGCGAATTTACAACCTTCCTTCGTTAAGTGAATATACCAATATCGTGTCATATTGAGTCATCGTCAGTTCAAAAATTGAGTCAAGTCTAGTGGCAAGTCGTCGGTTGTCTGTCGAGTTGAAACTCTTCAAAAAGAGTCAAGTAAAGTGAAGGTTGAAAGTCGCTAAAACCAAATCTTATTGATTTTATATATGCCATATTGCATAAAATATTAATGAAATTCCCAATATCACCATCTAAAGATAAACGGGAAATAGAAATTACGAAAGAAGAAATCAAACAACAACGATAGACTTTCAAACCCTTTTGTGGAAGTAAAACTAAGGAAACGACATAATGATATCATAATACCATTTCAAACAAATAGATGTAAGACAAAATTCCAAATATCACGAATGTTGATGAATTACGATATACAATTTCTCATCAACCTATGTACGCATAACAAGTTTTGAGGACAAAACTTTCTTTAAGGTGGGTAGATTGTAAACCCACAAAAATTTTCATAATTCATAGAAAATAATTCTAAAAGTTTAAAATTTAAATCCAAAAAAAAATCGACTCAAGTTAAAACCAAATTCTAAATTGAGACAAACACCAGAAGCGAAACCCTAAAACGCAAACCAAGTTAAAACCTAATTCTAAATAAAGATAAAAAACGAGATTTCTTAATTTGAGAAATAGGGAACCCTCAAGAACAAAATGGAAAAATCCAACTATCGGTCGAAACAACATTCGTACATCAATCAAATCACCTAACCGTTTCCTAACACGTAAATCAAGACAATATATCCAAGTAACGATCAACAACAAAATCTTAAAACCCTCGATAAATTTCAGAATAAGAAATTTCAATTTTCGCTAAACGTCAAACTGAGTCAACTCATAACCCTAGACTCGGTTAAACGATCCCGAGAGCTACAAACTATTAAATAACCACAAATGAAATAAGATAAAACATAAATGTCGAGCTAAGAATATAAAACGATCAAAACTCGAAAATTATATGATCTTGCGAATATCTCGGCAAAACTAGAAGACAAACCGGAAACCTAAGGTCAACAAAACTAATAACGAACCCTAGTGTTTAAGATTTGGCAATCCCGCGTTCTCAAACCCTAGAAAACGAAATTAAGCCAATAGCTTAAAATAGTTCGTAATAATATAGGGTAACATAAAAATATCAGATTCGCGAATTTCGAGTGTCCTTCGAACTTAATCGGGATCAATGCTCGAAATGCGTGTCCTGGAGCTCGGAATATTAAAAATATTCCGTTTATACCAATAGACTCGTAAAAATATAAGGATTCCAAAAATATCATTTTTAGAATTTTTCGGTAGCTAAAAATTACAGATATCGCATTATTACGCGTATTTTTTTACTACCGGTACTTTAATTGTCTAGTCTACTATTCATAGTACTTTTCTACTATTCATTACTATTTCACTATCTCTACTTTTTCTTATACCTATTTCTTACTACCTACATACCTATTTTCTTACTTTTTATATTTCCAATACAACTTTAATCAAATAATACCTTACATATTAATTATTTTCTTACAAATTTCACTCAAAAATCAACTCACTCCCTCTCTACAACATCAAGGCCGGCGCCCCCTTCTCTCTTCCAACAATTATTTTTTTCTTTTTCAAATTATTTATTACATCCAAAATTCAATCCAAAAATTCTATAAATAACCCCTTCCTCTTTCAGTCTTTCACACAATTCTTTACACTACCAGAACTCTCTCAAATTCACTACACAAACCCTCTCTACAACATTTCCCTCTACCAAAACTCTCTTTCACCAAATACCCACAAGAATTTCTTTTTATGCAATACAACTACCATTTCTCCATAACCACATAACCATACATTCACTACCATCTTCATACCACACAAATACCTTAGGTAAAAATTTCTTTCAACTATTTATCTATTCATGTCATGTAACTTAGCATGACTATGGTGTTGTTTTGGAACTCACATGAGTAGTAAAAGCAACAACATGTTCATGTTTTCTTGTACATAAGCTTTCTATTTTATTATGTTGTTATTATTATTGTTATTATTTGCTTCTAATCTAACTTATATTATGTATATTATGTATATATATTTATTTAGAGCATATAAGCTCATTTGTTATTTATTTACTTTCAAGTTATGCAATTTATTTATTTCATGTTATGATTAAGACTAGTCTTTCTAGTCTTAGACTTGTCCATATCAAGTTAAAACAATCTTTTATTTATTTATTTTCTTTAATCTTTCGGGACTAGTCCATTCTTAGTCCCGGGATGCCTTGATGAAGCTAAGGCTCCAATACTTGACCGGGATACCTTGATGAAGCTAAGGTTCCCAATACTTGATATTTTATTTTCTTGCACATTATTTATTCCTAGTATTTTCTTATGTTCCTATTATTTTATATGCTCATAATACTTGCGATTACATAATGTTAATGTCTCAACTAATTTTAAAATATAATTTTACTTTACTAAAGGAACTCAAAGCTAGAATTTCGATTAGGTGATTTTCCACAAAATCATGAAGTTATTATTAACAACCTAGAAATAGAGTAATACAAGTTTTCTCAAGTTTTCTTAAATAATAAAGATAGTTTTATCAAGAAAACATAAGAAATAAATGTTTTCTTTGTATTTTATGGTAATCTAAGTTTTAAGAAAAATAAATCGTTAATATTAAAAGTTTAAGACTTAAACTCTTTTCTAAACTAAGAAACAAACTAGTTTTCAAAGTTAATATAAAAATCAACTCATAAAGTTATGAACCCACTTAGGAAAAGTAATGATTTTCAAATTTCTAAAAGAAAGAACTTATTTTCAAAAGAATATAAATAAAGTAAGATTAACAATAATGGATTTTATCAATAAAGATGATTCCTTTCAAAAGAAATGAAAGAACAAGTTTTAGAAAACAAAAGCTTATATTTTAGAAACGAATATAAGAAGACAAGACTCATTTTCTTAAACCATCCTAAATACAAAATTATAAAAAGGTTTTCATCAACTTAATATAATTGTGATAAATTTGATTTTTAAAGTAAAACTTATGGAAAACTAAGGTTACAAGAAAATTTATTTTTCCTTGGAAAAAGAATGAAGAAAGTAGGAATATACCCATTTATAACGTTCTAAGAAAATATAAAGTTTCTTCAAATACTTGAAAAGAAATTTTCAAAGTTAAAGTTTTAACAACTCAAATTGAATTGTTTTATGAAATAAATTGTTGAGACACTATCATTAGAAACTTTGCATATAAAGTGAGCTTATCTATATACTCAAAGTATTTATCAAATATATGTTCATATATATATATATATATATATTGTTACAAAAGGAGTTTCCTTAAAATAAAGTTGAGTTAGAAAACGGATTTGCGAAAGTTTAGAAAATTCGTTTTAAACCTGTACCTGACGTTTTCGGAACCCAAATGACCTTTTATGACAAAGATAACATTAGAAATGGATAGATCTTTTCGAATAGGTAGAAAACGGTATATTATATGCGAAATTCCAAGTTAAAATGAGCAAGTTATTGCCATTTTAAGTTGGAATTTCCTCTTATACGATTTTATCGCGATTTTAAGAAAAGATTAGAATATCCAAGAATAGGATTTCATGAAAGACTTATCCCAGGTATTTCTTTTGTCTAGGTAACGAAGGATACGAGAATACCCTACCCGAGGATTACTACGACTAAGAAGATAGCAAAATGGACGACTGAGTTATTCCTCCTAATTTCGTTACCTTGCCTGTGCTTGTAAAGTAGTAGCATTAGTATACTAAGAAAAGATAAAAACGAATATATTTGAGGAATTCGGGATTATGTGTAATTCTATGTTTATGTGTGAAATGAGAATTAAGAATATCGCAGCCTCAAATTGCTTGTTTAAATAATTTTGTTTATTTACTTGTATGATTGTTTATTGTTTGCTAAATTGATTGATCGCCCCTAATAAACCTTAATAAGGTTTGGCTTAAGAAAACTAAAACGCTCATGCATAGTATCTATCGAGTCACATCTATTTCGGAAGGCTGCTACTCCTACGCGTAGAGTTGGATTGGCTGTGATCGTGCGGTGCCACGGGCCATGTTCCTTCCTGAAGAATCCAAATCGCTCGGGGAAAGCGACTCTAGGTTGGGAGCAGAGCCAACCGAACGCTGTGGGTGAAGACCTGGGAACTAGCAGTAGAAGGTCGAGGACCTTCAACCCCGATTCCCTAACCTATGATACGGAGGGGTAAATCCGTTCTATATATGGTTTCCGAATAACTGTATATATTTTATGTAATCACGTGGTTGTTGCATTGTATGCATAGCATATGTGTGATTGAATAAATAAACTTGTTTGAAAATATGGTGCGAATGAAAAGGAATATCTCACTAAGCTAGTTGTAGCTTATACCCCTATAGATTTGTTGAAACAGGTATACCCGTGGCTTAAATTGAGGATTATAACATTGAGGAAATCACGGAAGGATGGTTAAGCTTCTATGAAGGAGATAGAATCATAAGATAAGTAATTTGTAAGGTTCTTTATATATAATGACTTATATGAATAGTGATGTATATTTATTTGAAGATAATAGATGAACATGCCCCTAAGAATTGCAATGAAATATGTTTATGTTTTATGATAAGTATTCTCTTTGCCTTGTTACTTATTTATTATCAATATAAATTGCGCTACTCCGATGCGTTCCCTTGGTTGTGATGTACGCCTTGTACATGATATGAAAGCCTTTGCATGACTAAGGTAGTCATTCCTAGGCTTTGGTATTGTGTACGGCGGACTGTCACGTTTAAGGTACCCCTCGGGGCGTGACATTTGTCCTCTTCTTCTCTGGAAGCTTCTTGAGAGGTGGTAAGGGGGATTAAGTGTTCTGCTTCCAACACTAATCTGGAAACATCATTGGAGATGGTCTTATGAATTTCTTCCTCCATTACCAATTCCTCTTGCTGCTCAACTTCTTCTTTAGTTGCTGGTACATGTTCATCGACTACAGTGGGCTCATGTAGCTCAAATTATTCTATATCTATTTCCAGCTCAAAGAAATCTTCATTGGCTAGTAGTTGGTCTATTTATGCAATTAGCTCTCTTTCAGTAGGGAGCTCGTTTAGGTCAATGCCACTAGGAACTATGGCATTGCCTTCTTCTTCTTCTCTTAGAGGGGAAAGGATATCTTATTGCTCAACTTCTTCTTCTAAAGTAACCTCTTGTTCTATTGGATATTTTGCTTTACTCTTTGAGTCTTCCTCCCCCCATACCCTTGATAAAGTCTTTGCCAGAAGAGCATCATCTCATTCCTGATTTCTTCTGTTGATCCGCTCTTGAAGACTCCTTAGCTACAAGTTAGCATCCTTTATTAAATATCTGGGGTCACCCATTTCTTCATTAGCTTTAGGTGCCACATTCAGGTCAATACCACTAGGAACTATGGCATTACCTTCTTCCTGTATAACAGGAGCATTTTCATGTACTCGCTCCACTCTTTCATCAATCCTATTAGCTACCTCCTCAACTCCTACTTCTCTAACAATTTGTTGCACCAGATTTCTTAGGAGGGTTGGGTTGTGCTCTTCATTAGATGGCTCATCCTGTAGGATTAACCTTCTTCCTTTTGGCTTAAGAGCACCTTTTTCTTTCTTTTTAAATGTTTTAGGAAGAGGGCGAACTAGGGTTATGAGTGGTTGGATTGATGGGGGAGGTTGTTCTATAGCCATGGCCTCATTATCCTCACATATTTTATGAGAAGGCGACTAAACCATAGGTTATCGAATGGGTGGTTGTATTTGTGGTTCAATGTGTATGGGAGAGGGTAAGTGTATATGACGTGGGGAATATGTATGGACAGGTGATGTGTTTGGGAATGGAATGTGTATAGGATGAGGAGGTGATAGGATATATGTGAAAAGTGATGGTGGCCTAACATCGGGAGGACCATGGGTAAATAGATCCAAGATTTGTTTTATTGTCTGCTTCAAGTCATTCATGTTCTCCTGACATTTCTTCTCAAATAGAGCTAGCTTTTCCTTAACATCCTTCACTTCAGCTTCTAGCCTATTGAAGTTGGTTGCTAGTGGTTAAGGTGTGGCTTCTGGTATAGAAGCATCACGATGTAATGGCACCTCAAAGTGCTTTGGTTCTTACTTTAGAGTAGGTGCTAATGGTAGCTCTTGTTCAAGTGTATTTACTTCTCTTACTATTGGAGCAGCAGTAGATGAAGCTTCAACTTCATTTAACCTCCAATCCCTAAAGGATCTCTTCTGAAGTTCCTTAAAACGACATATCAAATCTTTAGGCCCTTACTTTGGCCATAACCTCAAAATATTCAAAATCCTAGTGATAAGTCCACCCAGGAATATCCTTTTGCCTTGGAGGAAACCTTAGGTTCTAGTCCTAAACCTTCTTTGCCTCATCATGTTAATCAAGGGGTAGGATTCAGCCTTTGCTTTAGTTGCAACACCTTCAAGCTTTGAAAAGATGCTCCTAGTGAGTAGATAGTGTAGCATTCTTGCACTAAAGCTCTTAAAGCTCTGTCTAGTGGTCTTGAAGGGTCTGAATGTGCCCTATATTTCCTCTGCTGCAAACTTCCTCCATTCTACTTCTGATACTTCAATTGTCAATTTCTTAAACTCTTCAGCATCTAGGATCCCCTCACTATCATACAACTCCATGGCAACAATAAATCTTCTCATGGTAATAGTCTTGTATTTGCCCAAATGCATAAAAATGCAAGGAGTCCCCAAAATTTGGCACTTGACACTTGGTGTCTTGTTCTGAAACTAGCCATGAACGCCATGGTTACTTCTCTAAAGGCTTCCTCTTTGATCTCAAATACTTTTTACCATGCTGGATCTTCAAAATACCTCCTAAAATCCTCTTCCATTTCATAACTTCTCAACCGATCCTAGTTCAAAACAACATTTTCAACCAATTTCTTCCTACTCAGATATAAACTATATTTTTCTCTATCCTCTGCAGTTAAGCCTCTTGGAGTCTATGGTTAGGTACTTACTTGGATGGTAGGCCCAAACTCATGTCTAGCCTTTTTGGATTGTTTTTGTGATTGAGGTTAGGATCTTATAGGTGCCATTTATGCAAAAAGAATGTAATCAACGTAAGTATTTATGCATTTAAATCTCAAAATACATAAAATCTTGCCCTAGTTTATTGGTTAAAACAAAAATGTCTGCTTTGAAGAATAACCTTAGGGCATTTTTTTAATAGCTTTTCACCCTAATATCAACCATATTGTTATTCCAACTTCATTTTACTGCCTTTAATGTTGAAATTATCTTTTTCAAGTAATCTAAAACAAACTAAACGTATACAGAACTTCAATGAAGCTCTAGAGTCATAACAAAGTTTGTGACAGATTACTCGACAACCCTAAAATTTCAACTTATTAAAACATGTGAAATAATTATCCTAAGTTGTTTTTATCATCAATCATATTACTTTTTATCGAACATAACATATATCAAGAATTCTGTATGAACTGAAACCCTGTAATACGTAGATTAATTTGACATTTAAGCTTAAATAAAATAATAAAAATAAAGGAAAAGATAAGAAATGAGCTTATTTTAGAAATTTGATGCTAAAAAAACTGTAAAGGAAAGATTTTTAGTGAATTTATGAATGCAAGGTTTATCAAGGGGATATTTGCTCTATCGGGTTTGTAAAGACTTGTGAATGCAATAATGAAATAGATCAATGAATAGTATTTATCCTTTTATACAAAACCTATCATGGGTCAAATTTTTGGACTCGACATTTAGGTGACAGCATTATTTATTAATAAAAGAACAAAAGAATTAAAGAATCGAGACTTTAATGCAAGTTGCAACTTATTAAAGAATAAATAATTAATAAAATAAAAGAATTGATGCCTGCTATTGATATAGTATTGTTTGAAATCTAGGTTGAAATAACAAACTTAGCAAACTGTAATGTATTCGTTCCAAAAGCGTTGAATTTTTGCGTAGAATAATTTCTATGAGAGTTACTATTAGCAAACTTAGATTCATGCACATGTGAAATGGAAGTAGGCCTTGAAATCTACACTTCTCTATGTATATGTGGTTTTAAACCCGAAATAAAGCAGTTAAGTAGAAATCCATTTGATAATCTAATAACCTTAGTTGATAAAGTCTCAAATTAAGACTAATATTCATCAGTGATCCTTTTTATAGCAATTTGGCTAAAGTTCCTTGAACATTATCGAATTCAGAGGGTCTAAACCTTATTTCTAAAGAAACAAGAAACTGAGGCCATGTCGAAATCTACTTGTTTTGTTCCATCCATTGAAACCATTTCAAGGCTTTTCTTTCTAATGCAAAAGAAGTAATGACTAAACGTTGTTCATCAGGAATATGATGGAAATTGAAATTTTTTTTAACTCTAAAGATCCACCCCAACGGGTCCTTTCCATCAAATTTTTGAATTTCCAATTTCAATCTTTTTAACATGTTATCAACAATATTACTTTTAGAAAATGATTAACCATTGGAATTATGATTTTGATAATTATGAGAACTATGAGATGATACATGATTCTGATTCTTATCAACTGAATCAACTTCATTTTGTAAAGATTATAAAGAATGTGATATCGATTTCATATTTTCTTGAATTTGAGAATTTGTAATGCACTGCTCACTAAATTTTTTCCTGCATTACCTTCATTAATTTTGAAATGGAAAATACCAATGGTTGTAATTTCGCCAATTCTTCTTGTGAATGTGTTGCCATGGTTCCTTGAATCTTGATGTTAATGAGAGCACCAAATTGCTTCCGAGCCTAGCCTTTAATAAATCCCGACCCACCAATACCTTAGAAACCTTATGGTACTATCTTTGATTATCACTTCCCCCAAAGTTAAGTCTCTACTCTCTTAATTGTTTATTACTTCTTCCTCTCATGAACCCTAATTTCTACTTCTTTATTATGTTTGTTTTGTAGGTGAATAAAGATGTAAAATTGGACTTATTCGAGCTAGAGTGACCTTCAAGATTCTACAATTTTTCTTAATAGGGGTAATCTACCATTTTCTGCTTTCTTTCATTTATATTTCATTCATCACAGTCTTAGCATAGATTTAATGATTTAATTTGTTATACAATTAATTATCCTAATTGTATTTTTTTATGTAACTGTATTTGTTGTAACTGTGTAACTAAACATGAGTAATTAGCTAAGACTATTACAAGGTTTATTTATTTAGGGACAAGATTCTTAAGCCATTGAGGTTGTCTTGTACATTGTTTGTTTGAAACAATTTTAGTTTCCTATTAAATGATTAACCTCCCTATTAATGTTATTTGATCTAGTTCTCTATCTAAATAATTCACATTATTTTCTTAATAGGTTTATTAGAATATTTAAAGCTTTATTGTCTAATATGAATTTTTCCCCATCTAAGGGAGCTATCATATATGGAATTTGTTAACTCTTTTTATAATCATTTATTATACATCATACTGCATTTACTTCTTTGTTTATACTTTATGATTCCAAAGCATTTCGTAAGTGATGCATAGGAATATATAGTTTAGATATAACATGAATGCTATTAACTTCTTATTACAATTGTACGTTTTCTATTTATATTATTAGGAAAACTTGTATTCTCTATATGCAACACATGTAATGTAACATTTATTTTCCATTTAAGCTTGCAGAAAGCATGCATTCCTTATATACATTCCATGGTTTATCATTTGTTCTTAATTTCACTATATATCACTATATATACTTAAAAAAAGCAAATAAAGAGCATCTCCATTCAAATTCTCTAACTTAAATAGTTCATGCTTCACATTCATGTCACTAGTAGAAAAGAAAAAAGAAAGAAAGAAAAATAAGAGTACATTAGGAAGTTGTGAGTCTCACCTTTTTTATATTCATGAGTTGTAGACATGGCAAATAAGTGAGACTTGTACTTGACTTGGCATATGAGGCATGTCGCAACTTCTCATAAAGGTAGGAAACGCCCTACGTTTAGGAAATTTTTTCCTCATTCAAACTAGGGATGCAACCAAGACGGGTTTGGAAATGGTCATATAAGATTCGAACCCACCCCTAGTTCCTATATGGTCACCTAAACTTGAACCATGACTTTCTGGCTTTTTTTTTTTTTTTAAGAATACATAAACTCACCTCTATATGCTCTTAGTCTTGACCTGCTTTACTTCATTGACCCGATTACATGAATACCAACAACTTGCTTCAAATTATGACTATAATTTTGTCCAACTGTGTTGATGATAATTGGGCAAGTGATCCTACACACCTCCCTACTTTACAATGTTAATTGTCACTTTCTTAATGATTAAGATTATTATATATAGCAATAAGTAAAAAACTAAAGTTGCCAATTTCCATGGTTACAACTCTATATTACAAAATCAATTACCATTAGGGTTGTAACGGTTAGGATTCTTTGATATCTTCATCTAATGCCTTTACTAGTAAATATCATTACCATCTTAAATCTAACATAGATACTAACAATTGCTAAGGAAATTACAAACCAAGAAAAGAGTGCACAAGCTTTGGCTATATGTTCTTATTGGACATAAAAATCTCATATCCTTATCCATTTTCATAAATAGACACAATTCTTTATATCTATACCAAGAAGTTTTGAATAATGTCTACCCAAAAAAAATTGAACCCTTCTATTTTCGTAAATGCTAGAGTAAAAAAAGTCATGCATGTAATGAGAAGATGAGGTGACTAAAATCAATGAAAAAAATCTTTATATAGTGGAAATCATTGAATTGACATTTTTAAAATTCTATTTTGACATTTCTTCCATTTTTATGTATAATGTTCACCAAATTGAGAAGGTTGATAAAAAATAAATGACAAAGCTTTATTATCCATATGTACATAATCAACATCAAGCTACGCATAATCACTAAGGACATAATCTTCACTAAATTAAAAATAAATAAAACCTAATCATCATGCTCAACATAATATATCACAATTACATGCAAAAATCACACTTGACCAACCTTTACTGATTTAGACAAAAATAACACATATCCCATGGAAATAATGCATTATTGTCATTAGTAAAAAAATCCAAATCAAAGTACATAGAAAAGGGAAAAGAAGGCATAATATTTATCAATTTATAACTAAATAAAGCAAAAAAATGCTTTAAAACCTAAAAAGGAATATCAAAATTTGTAGTTCAAATATTAACATGAAATTTTCATGAAAGAATCTAACTTAATGTTACTATAAGTTCATAAATCAATATGTTGATGAAAAATCACATTGGGCCGAGAAAGGGAATACAATATCTAAGTGAAGAAACCTTAAATTTTGCATGATTCTTTAAGGGGAAAAAAAAAACATACATTGTATACAAAACCCTAAAACAGAGTGCACGTAGGTAAAAGCATTAGATGAAGGAGGAGGAGGTAGAGCACTAGAGGTGGAGTGCGGAGGGTCAGTTAAATAATGGTAGTGATTAGGACTATAAGAGACGTTCAAATAATACTTGCAAAGGTTGGTAAGTCAACTCAATTGATGTGCCTTAGTTTTTATTCTAGGTCCTGTTAAAGTTGATAGCAAGCGAGTTCAATTTGGTAGATGGTTGTTCGGTATCTTGGTATGGGAGAGTTTGATTTCGTTTTGAATTTGGTTAATGGAGACTGACTTAAGTAGATATCGATGGTTGTTGGGAAGTGATAGAGTGTTTGAGTTATAGAAGAGAAGTTAGAAATGTAATGAACATTGAACATTATACTACATTAGGTTTTTTATTTTTAATGTTAAATTGAACTCTTATTTTATTATTTTATTTTGATTTATATTTACTTTGGCGGGTTGTTTCCCATCGGATCATTATTATGACCCATGGATCAACTTGAAACCCTATAAATTCAACATATATCAGCTTTGCGACCCTATAGAGTCAAACCTTATAGGGTTTTTAGTGGATCGAACGTGTTGGGTACCTTACAACAACCTCATCAGTTGCATCCTTAATCTAAACCCTATTAATTTGTTGCGTGCGATTTTATTCCCTCGTGTGTAGCATTTCATCTTCTAGGCTTCCCCCTCTAAATTCTTCCTCCATTTCACTAACCATTATTCCTAGTTGAGTGTGTGTGTGTGTGTTTATAGGTATTGAGAAGTTTGTAATTTGCATTTTATCGCAACTTTTGAGAGAATTTTTGCTTAATTAAGGTTAGTAAACTCTTTGACATTAGTTGAAATTGTGAAATATTTTTTCGACAATTGAAAATGTTAATATGTGATGTATAAGGAAAATTACACTAGAAAGTCTCAATGTTTAGGGGTAAGTTCATTTAAAGTCCCAATATTTAGAGGTAAGTTAATTTTTTTAGGTCCCAACTTTTGGAAAATATCTTTTGACTTTTAATTAAATATTTTTCTTATCGATATATGCCAATGGAGAACTTAGAATAATAGTTTTCTGAGTTTAATTAAAAATTCTCCTTTGACACAAACCTCAATCAACCCACTTCTCTAAAAATGTTGAGACCTCTTTTTGAACCACTAAAAAATATTAGGATCTCAATCAACTCACGTCTCCAAATGTTAAGGCCTTTTTTGAACCACTCAAAATGTTTAGGCCTCAAATGAACTTAACTCCAAACATTAGAACCTTCTGGTATAATTTATCCATGATGTATCTATTGTTGTTGTAGTCATGATTAATTTAAAGAATTGCATGGTATGTATGTGTGTGTAAATAGTTTAATACAATATATATTAGCATGTTTTAGAATATAATATAGTAAATGAAATGATTTGTGCTTTACGTTTAAATATGAGTTTGGTGTTGCTTATGAAATATTGTATATGTTATACAAAGAAATATGACACATATTAATAATTTTTATGATTTGACTTAACATATATAGCAGATAATAGTGTTGTTATTGTTTTTACAACTTTAAAGAGTTTTGGTTTAAATGATTTAATAAATGTCAATAGGATTTTTTAGAAATTTAATTAATATAGCTCAAAACTATAATAAGAAATTTGATTGTTTGAAAATGTACTTGACCTCATTGTTCTACCATGGGGTGTACCACTAGCTGGCCTATCCTCCTAGCACTAGTGTCTCCTGGCTCCTATCCATTCCCCTTCACTGCAACATCATTTAGATCATCTTAACATCCCCTTCTTAGACACAACCCTCTTTGCAGCAATTGTAGCCTTATTACATTCTTGTACCGCTTCCTACTTATGGTTATTACCCATATGCTCCATCTACTTCCACAGTTGCATCACAGACAGCCTAGCTACATCATTTACTAATGTTTATCAAAGTTAAATTCATAGACCTAGGTTATCTAATTGTTTATTGCTTGCATTAGACTTCTTTAGTTTGTTGTTGTACATTACTATTTATGTTGAAACTTCAATTTACTAATTCAATTTTAAAGTAAAATTATTATATGTAAATATCTATTATTATAATATATATAATAATAAAATTATTAACACATAATTTAATACTATATATACAAATATAAATATAATAATATGTATAAAATACATTATTAGTACATATATTATATATGTTAACTTCAGCTTAATAAAAAGCCCCTATGAAGCAAGTCTCACAGTTGACATGATAAATGCCACAAGACTTTTGCCATATTAGCTCTGAGTCTCACCTCATATTGCCTTAGCCTCAACCTTTCGATATATAAGAGGCGGTTCCACAAGGCATGTGGATTTGTCTCTATTGGCCTACTAAGGCAGGAAAAAAATAGCTCCAATAAGTCCATGATATACTAATGTGTGAGACCAACAAAACCAAGCCTGGCTGGATGTCATGAAGTTTGAATGACTTTTTGGAAGAAAAGACAAGTGAGGTAGTTTGAAAAACTTTCACACTAACGAGATGATTAGATATGTAAAAGTTGTAAGTTGAACTCTCACATCCCTTGTTTCCTTTTTGAGCTAGACTTTCCATATAAAGTTGGCGTGACAAGGAAAGAAATTCCAAATCTTGCTTGTTTTAATTCACAAGGAACCAAACATCCAAGGTGAGATATAAAAAATTGGTTGTTTGTCGGCTACATGATGTATCTTATTGACATACCCTTTTAAAGAGGCAAAGAAAGGGGAAAAAAAGGACGAAATTCAGAGGTATCAAAATCCAACAAGCTGAATCCTCTAATTGTATAAGAAGATTTCCCACAAAACCACCGAATGTTAATTTCCTACTATTTGGTTTGGACATAAACATTTGGGATCATCTGCAATTAGGCCTCATAAGCTAATGGACGAACACTAACAGACCTTTTAAGCTCTTATATTTCAATTTCATTTCCGCATAACTTTTAAAATTTATTAATAACATCCAAATTGTTGTTAGAACAACAAAACAATACTTAAAGGACCATAGATAACGACTATATATTTTAAAAACTTTAGCAATGATTTCAATGATGTATATATATTTATAATTACATCATCATGAAATTATGCTTCGGAGGTTTAAGGATCTATAAGTATTTAACCAATAATTTAGGATGTATTTATAATTTTACATATATCTCTCTCTCTATATATATATATACACCCTCTATAGATAGTCAAATTTATATGTTGGTAATTTTTTTGTTTTAGCCTATTTTTGTCTGACTTAGGAATAAATACTGTTAGAAATAGAATCAAAATTAACGTATATCAACAAATCAAATAATCCAATCTGCATATTTTCAATCGTCATATTGTATAGAAATAGAAAATCACACAAATATTGTGTTGTTCTAATTTGCGCTATAATTAGTAATGGAACTCTGGTCTCAAAAAACCATTTGTTTGTTACTAGTAAAATTTATCAATATCCCACGTCAATGTAACGCAACAGACAGCAAAGACTCAAGGCGATTCAAGTTTTACAGAAAGTGTACGTACATTTTTTGAAATAAGTTTATTTGTCCAAAGTTGATGTACGTATATATGAGTTATAACTGAGAGATGGGTGAGTGGTCCTTGAACCATTTATCTTTGAGAACACTCTCTATTAAGAGTAAGTTAAATAAATATGTGAGACTGTATGTGGTATCATATATAAATTCCATGCAGTCACACCCATAACGAAGGATGTTACTAAAAATAAGTAGTCAGTTTTATTTCTCCTTATATCCTGTACGGGGGATCGAAGCAAGCGCTTGAAATCTCAACGAAGGATTAATGATGGGGAATCGACAGTAATTAAGTACTACCAAACGTTACCGATGATACAATGCACAATAAGTGATTATAGTATCTCTAAAGTTTATACAAATTGGACATTTTTCAAGATGATACAATTGAATTGACATTTGATTAGATGAAGTTGAAATAGAATATAATATTAATATAGTAAACCCAGATACTATAGAAAAAGAGGTAACTTCCCTTTAATAGTATAGATAAGTTAGTGAATATGGGCATAAAATGTTTAGCACCATTGATATATAGAGATAGGAAATTAAATGTTTTTCTATCTTTGCGTAGATATCGGCATGGTTCGGGTCGGTTCCAGACCAGAACCGGAACCGCCAAAGTCGGGACGGTTCACGGTTCCAAGGAACCGCCGGTTCCGGCGGTTTCGGTTCCACGTGAACCGGTTTCTTTTTTTTAATTTTTTGGAAAAAATGAAGTAAACAAAAACCCTAAAATCAACAAAAACAATTACAACTTATTTATATCCAAAGTAAACATTTAAATTTTTTTTTAAAGAAAATATAATGGTTAGCAAATAATAAACACAATTATGGAACACATAGAAGTTGATTAACATACAAGCAAACGATGACAAGTAAATTTTATTGCGCCAAACATTACATATTACCTCCACAACAACATGAACACACTAACTATTACAACCACAAATAACTAACTAGAATCACACAGTTCATTGATCCTGACTACAATACCAACACCCATGGTAGAATAATATCAATCGAGTAAATGTAAAGTTAATGCTCATTGGCCTGGACTAGTCCCCGGAGAGGTCGCAGCTGTGCTTCCCGCAGATGAGTTGAAGTCACTGAAATACTCGTCTTCCTCACTTGAGTAGTCCTTCAAGTCTTGTTGTCGTCGTTTTGCACAAGTCCAATCATGGTTGCAAGCTAGTGCCTCAACCGTCGCGGGACCATACCGGGACCTATGCTCATCTAACTGCTGCCCAGCAATGCTGAATGCTTGCTCAACTACCACAGTTGAAGCAGGTGCAGCCAATACTTGTCTAGCGATTCGAGATAGTATTGGAAACGTCTCCTGGTGACGTTTCCACCAGTCTAAGATGTCAAAGTTGTATGCGTCCACCATGTCACCAAACTCGAATGCTGTGTTCAAGTACTTGTCAATCTCAGAGTCTAATCCGCTGCCGCCTATGCCACGGTGCTTTTTGAACCGCCGGTGCTGGAGCACCACTCCGGGCTTCTCCACGATGGTTGATATGGGGGCATTACTTGGGGTTGCTGGACTGGTGGGTATTTATCCACCATATGTGCTACTAAATTGAGAATATAAGTTCAACAGCACATTACTTGTCTCTTTCACGACATTATTAGCAGAAATTGCATAAATGTCTTGAGTGTCTGACAATTTGTCCACGTGATCGTAATAGTAATCCAGGACTTCGCGAAGTCCCTCAACTTTGTTACGTGGGTCCAACAACCATGCCACGTTGTATATCATAGGAATTTCCCTATAATACTTCAACCACTTGCGAGTCATATTGTTAACATACATTTGCAAAATTGGATCAGATCTTACCTGTTGGAGTGTCCTAATGATGTTGCAGGCCTCCAGAAAGAGATGGACACTGGGATTGTACACATGGAGAAAACATTTGTGCAGTCATAGAAGACCTTCAGCAGCTGCAACAACTTGCTACAGAAGTTCCATTCATTGGGATGCAATGGTATGTTTGGTACATGTACAATGGCGAAGCTACGTAGCAATTCCTTATATGGTACCGTGCTAGCTAGAAGCTCGTACGTCGAATTCCATCGGTATTGCACATCCTTTTTGAATTTTCTCGGCTTTTGGCCATGCACACCACACCATTTCCGCCATTCTCTGTTAATAGATGGATGGTCGATAATGAAGTCAACCACAGCTTTTATGGGAGATGTACGGATTTTTAAAGAATCCATTTGTTGGTTTTTCTCAATTATAGATTTTGATGATAACCAAAAGAATGAAATAACAATTATTTTGAGTTGTGTTTGTCAGAAAATTTGTCAAGAAGTTTAGAAATTAATTCTTTACACAACTCAGAAGAATACTCAGAAAGTTAGGCAGAAGGTACATTGCTTTAAACAAGTTCTTAAACCAAGGCAGAAGGTATATCAAAGCAAAGTCAGAAGGTACAATATAATCTGCAGAAGGTATATCAGAAGCAAAGTCAGAAAGTGTGATATAATTTTTTATAGAAGAAAAACAAGTTTTAATCGATCCATTGAAGACCTAGCTCCAAAGATTGGATGTATTTGGGAAATATATTCAATCTGTTCCACATAAGTTGTTCAATATCCACAGGGTTTTCATTTTATGGATTAATATAATCATGACAATTCAAGTTTATTTCTTATTCTGAATGTTTATGAATTGCATAAGAGTAAATGAAGGAAATATATATTACATAAATAAAGGATAAGACACAAGCAAGAAATTATAGAGCTTGTCTGAAATCAGATTAAATTCAATAAATCTGATGAGCGGTAATAAAAGAAGATGAAGCATGAACATGGCAGACGAGTTCAACGGAAAAGTGATTCGAATTTCTTTTGTTTGAGAATTTTATGCAGGATTATAGTGATTTGAGGTTATCCCAATCTTATGGAAGTTTATCAGAAGTTCTAATTTCAAAAGCAAGGCAGATTATGAAGATAAACTTGAAGGGATTATGCCATACGAAAAATATGGAAACAGAGCTATCATATCGTCTTTCTCGGAATTTGAAATTGAGGCTTATCTGGAAAATTCAAATTCGAACGTTGAAGGAAACAAATAAAATCCAGGAGCTTCAAGTCAGAAACAACACACATAGAGGATAACATTTCGAAAAAGAAAAGCGAAATTGTGTATTCGTACTGTTCATCTTCTTCGTTGCAACACTGTAGAGGATTGATATTGTTTTCCTCAGATTTTGAATTACTTTTTGTTTGAGTGATTGTGAGTTGCAAGTAGGCTCAGTAGTTTGATTGTTTAAGAGAATCAAGCTGAGTGAATTGTGAACTTCTTGTAACGATTTTCATTGATTGGATTAGTGGAACAAAACCGGTGTGGATTACCGGTGACCCTGGCTTGGAGGTGGAAGAGAGGATTGACGCTCAAGCGGAACCTCTATATATCGAATTTATCTCTTCTCTCTCATCTCTTTTATTTTCGTACAAATTTAATTTCACTTGCTGCATGTGTTCTGAGTCAGAAAAGTGAAGCAGAGAGTAGTGTAATTATTGTTCTTGAGTCAGAAAGTGAAGCAGAGAGTAGTGTAATTATTGTTCTTGAGTCAGAGGGTTAATCAGAGGGTATTTCAGAAAGTTCCAAGAAGAAAACATATAGAACTCAAACTGATTTTTCAAGTGCTTGAGCATTGTGTTTTAATCTATTGTGTTGTTTTTAAGTGTTCATTTGTGATTTTCACATTTACGAGAAAAATCTAAAGCCATTTTATAGTATAATCAAGTGGTGTGGATTTTGTTTGAAATTATTTTTTAAAAACAAGTTTTTACAACCAATTCACCCCCCCTCTTGGTTATCTTTTCGGGACCAATACCATTCCATCTTTCACACATAAATTCAAGATGGCATGCACATCTTATGTGGAAAAAGGTACCCCAAGCGTTGGTTGGCATAACGACTGAAGATAAAAAATACTAGCTATATTTGCTGCAGCATTATCGAATCCTATTGAAAATTTTTTTGTGTCAACCTGTACTCATCAAGAATTGTCCGTATTGTGGCATATATGTTTTGAGCTATATGGGATCCATCCATTTTTCGTAATGCAATTAATCTCTTTTGCATTACCCAATGTCTATCAATCCAATGAGATGTAATCCTCATATACGAACTTTCACCCCATCTTTCAGTCCAAATGTCAGAACAGATGGACACACATGTATCGAGATCAGAAAAAGTTGCTTGGAGTTGTCCCTTACCCTTGCGGTACATTTTTAGACAATTTCGTTTCATTGTTGTAGCACTCCATTTAGGTGCTTGTGGCTGCAAAGTTTCTTGGTGGCAATAAACAAGATCTGCATTTTCGCTTGCATTAAAACCCAAATGCAACCCGCTTATCATTTGCACCATGGCATCACGATATTGTTCTTCATTGAAATGCCACAGCCTTGCTTCTTTCTTGGAACTTAATCGTGATATTTGTTGTTATGATGGATCCAAACCATACTCACTAGGATGCTTTGACTTTAGATGTTTGGAAAGACTACCATCCATCTCCCTTGGAAAAGGTATAGTTTGCGTTGCAATAATTGCAATACGCCCTAGTCTTCCCATCTGGCCCTTCGACCTTCCTAAAATGTTTAGTGAACATATTAACTTATATGGTCGAGATGACTTTGTGGATGGATTTGTCTCAATGGAGGGGTGTATTTCTTCACCCAAACCGCCATAATCCTTGGCTTCATGTTGTGGTATGTTGTTCCATTTCCGGATCTTGGGAGTCATTATCATCATCCCCTTGTTGATGGTAAACTGGATTTACTATCTTGAAACCTGGTGGAACCAAAGGGAATTGTTCAGGTGTGAAATCAAAGTCGGATACCTAGGCTTATTAAAGTCATAGCAGTCAGATCCTCATTACATTGATAGTTAGGCTCTTGCTGGCACTCGGGTATCTTCGCCTTTAATTGGTCTTTCTTCGTAGATTTTTTTGATGAACCGCCAAAGAAAAAGAAAGTCATATGGCCCATTTATAAACAACGAGTACGTGCTAATGTGAGTTTGTAGTATTAGAAAAAATTGAAATTTTAAGAGCAAACACGATAAATAAGTGTTGCTGGGTAACCCCCTCGTGCAGATAGTCTATAAAATAACAAGCAATATCAAACACAGGAATGTCTGATATTTTTAAAAATACGGGAATGGTTGTAATTTAGCAAAACTCATCGTGAGGTGGTTTCAGCTTTTGAATGTTTCGTAGTTTTTTGAATCAAACTCTTATATTTATAGAGCTCCTTACGTGGTAAAAATCAAAAAATAAGTTGTTTGATTCAACTCTCCAACTTTCCCCAGCCGTTGATAATTTTTTAACTCTCCAACTTTTGGTGATTTTGTTGTTTTGCTTATTTTTTTTTGGACATAATGCTGCACAGTACAAGGCCCCTCCTCATTTCTTCATTTTCATTGCCGTAATATGACTTCTGTTGTTTTGTTTTGTTTTTTTCCTTTTTTTTTTAAATCTACCCCCTTGGCTCCCCCCCCCCCCCCAAATGCTCCTTTCTTTCCTTTTTTTTTTTTTATTTTTTTTATTTTTTTTTTAATTCTACCCCTTGGCCCTTACCCCCCCACCCCCATGCTCCATGCTCCTTTCTTTCCTGTTTCGGTTCTAGCTTTTTTTTTAATTCACATATTTGGCGGGTTGGAACTGCCGGTTCCCGGTCCGGGAATAGCGGCTCCCGACCGGTTGAACCGTCGGTTTCACCACGCCTAATCGTTTGACCCGCCGGTTTCCTGCAGGTCCTGAACAGTTCGGAACCGTCACCGACGGGGCGTTTCGCGGGTTCGGAACCACCCGTGGTGATGTCTAATCTTGCGTAAGCATATAAGCGAGAAATGATACATAACCCTCCAAACGAGAGCATTAAGAACTCCAACGGAATAATTTACATGCTCAATTTAACAATGGAAGTTATGATATTTGATGCTTGCATTTTACTTTACACGTCAATGTATATCCAAGTAAATGGTACGTAGGTCATCGAACTACTTATTTTAAAAAACAAACTCTTAGGACATAAGAAATTGTTTTGGTATTATGGATGGCATATAGATTTGCTATGAAACTACATATTATCACGAGTCAGTTTCAAACCGGAAAATCGATCTAGGGATGGCGGCACCGAACCGGCAAAGGACCCGCCATTCTGGTGGATCGTTATGATTTCACTCTCAAAACCTCTTGATTCGGCAATTTTGAACCTCCAGTTCAAGAATCGGCTAGAGAAGACAGAATTGATGTTTCCGGCAGTTCTATGCTACAAAAACAAAAAAAATAAAAATAAAAAAGAAAGGGAAAAAAAAGACAACAAAATTATAAAAAAATTGCAATTAAAAACAAATATTTGAAACTATTTTTGCATGAATTTAATTTGATGTTATTAATAATACAAGTAATAAATATATTTGAAATCATGTGTTGTTGAGTTTATGTAGACTTCTAATCAAAATGGACTTTTCTTTCTTAACTGTGTGTGGCTTGTTTTTGTATTATAGAGACTTATTTGTATCTATTTTATAGTGACATTTTGTAAACATAGTAACTAAAAAGTGCAACTGATTGAATAAATAAATACATAAATTATAGAACTTTCTTTAACTAATAGGTTATTAATAATTACTGTTAGACTCAATGTTATTTTGAGTTAAAATTTATTTTCACACTATATTTTTTATTTAAATTAAGTAAAATTATTTAATTGATTTTTTTATTTCATGGTGTCGAGCCTGAATTTTGAAAATCATCGGTTCATTTCTTTTAACCCGATTCACATTAAACCCTAACCCATTTAACATGAATCCTCGCCTAGGGGTTAAAAGAAATTTAATTTTGAAAATATTTTGGAGTCGCCAACCGATAAAAATCGGAGAAAAAAAATGAAAAAGTTAGGATTTAATGGGCCGGTTAATCCTAACTTACCACTAGTCTGCGGAAAATTTGATTTTAAAACCAAAACTTTTAAAAAATTACCAGATATCTGAGTCCGGGGCCTAACCTATTAAAACCTAAGCGTTTACCACATTAAGTTTAAAATTTAGAATTTATCCTTTTCTAAAAACTTGTAAAAAGAATACATAAAAAAATAATAAACAATTATTAATAAGTCAGAAATCATTTTTAATAATTTTCTATTTAATTTTTAGAAAACATATAACAATTATAAAGAAAAGCAAAACATTCAAAGATTATATATCTATGTATAAAAAAAAACTTATAATACATCCAGAAATAATCGCAAAAAATTTAAATATTTATAAAGAAAATTAATTAATAAGAAATAATATATCAAATAATTTTTACCATATTTAAATTTTTAGAAAAATAATTAACAAACTAATAGTATTTAAATCATAATATCTAATAACTAAATAATAAACAAAATAAATAATAAATAATTTTTATTTTTTAATGTCGCCCCGAAGGTACTACGTACTCGCTAATCGAGATCAGACAAAACGTAGTTCTTTTGTAAAGAACTTAGTTTGTTGATCAATTTTATATTTTTAAAATATTCTCACTTTAAGTTCATTAATTTTGAATTTTCATGAAAACCAATTTTGATGATCCTATGATCTAATCAATTGATTTTTATTTCATAAAAAATATATTTTTCTAAGTTCAAAAATCATTGACAATTCATGGCTAATTTAATGCTACATGAAAAATCAATTTCGATTAAACAATATTAAATATTTTCATAGTAAATTTTTGACAAACTTTAATTATTTTCAAAATCCATTTATGAAAATAATTTTGAGAATTTTGAGTATTATCTTTATAGCAAATTTATAAAGATAATTTTGATAAAAATTTAATTAATATCATGATAAAAAAAAAACAATTTTTATCTTTATTATTCAACAACAATTTTGGTTTAAAAAATCTATTTACAATTTATTATTTTTCAAAATTCAATAATCATCACTTATGTTCAGAACATATTCAAAATATATCATAACAAAATTAAAATACAAAACAAAAACATCTCATGCATCAAATATTATTTAAAGATCAATCTATATGCAAATACATATTCAAAAATATCCAAAAATATCAAAATTGCTAAAACATGTAAATTTATATTAAAATAATTATTCTAATTTTTCTGGATTTTTCTGAATTTTTCTGGATTTTTTACGAATTTTTATTAATTTTTCCTTTTTTCCTATTTTTTCCTATTTTTCGAAATTAAATATATAATAAATAACTAATAAAATATTGCGGACTACCTGGACCGTTGGATTTTCTCGGATCAGATCTGGAGCGTCTGATCTGTGGACTAAATCTGACCGTCTGATGGAATTGACTCGCGATCTGGACCGTGGATCTACTGATCAAATCTAGAGCGTAGGATCTGCTGATCAAATATGGACCGTAGATCGCTTTGATCAATCTGGACCGTCTGATCCTCTGATTGAATCTGGACCACATGATCTTCTGACTTTTGACCGACGACCGTTGACCGACGACCGACCACCGTTGACCGATGACCGACCGGGTTGGATTCGGATTTCGGGTCGGATCTCGGAGCTCCGTCGGGCGAAGAAGACGATCACGCTACCTTTCGAGCGTTCCTCGGCCGCTCCTGGTGGTTTTCGAAGGCTGCAACCTTATCGGCCCGACGTGGATTGAGGTGCTGCGTCCGTTGGTGGTGGTGGTTCACTCCCAGAACCACCAGAAGTGGTGGTTCGTGCGGTGGTTGACGGCGGCGAGGATTAAAAAATTTTCTAAAAATTTGCAGAACTCCCAAATGCAAATTCGAGCAATTCTAAACACTATAATCAATCAAAAACACTTCCTAGATGATCCTAACACTCTTTAATTGGATCGAAATCCTCCCGATCACTTCGAATTTGCAAATTTTGCAATTCGAACACTTTCTACTCTATTTTCAGATCTCGATCGTGTAGTGTGTATTTTGCGAAATTGAATTGTGCTTTCTGCTTGTGGGGTGATCCTATTTATAGATTTCGAAACAATTGTCATTTCGAAGCTTTGTACTTGTTCAATTTTGAATCACGAATCGTTATACTTTTTCAAATAAGAACGATTCAAAATTGGGACTCGATTCGTGATTGTTGGTTCAAATTGATCACGAATCTTATGTTTATACATCATAACTCTTCGATTAAGTGTATTTAATTTGATCAAAGAACAATTCGGCCAATTTTAAAATTTGAAAAATCATGTCCATTCGAATTTTTTCCAATTTTCATGACTTAATTAAGATGGCTTTTGGAATGAAAAAATACGTGAATTATGTACAGATGTGATGTATCCCATGCCTAGTTTGTGTATGTACAATTAATTTCGAAAAAACACAAAGTTCGTTGCTCAAATGATGTCTCAAAGTGGATGAACGATGTGTCTTTTGGGAAAAAAATTGAACAAAAAGAGGCAAAATCTGCCTTGGGCTAGGATCGAACTCGGGTCCCTTTGCTCCTGTGTCTATGGTCTGAACCGTTAGGCCGTTGGCCTGTGCCTTGGTCATATAGCTAACCCACTAATACTTAAGACTAATAAAATAATATTATATTAAGCTTAAATAATTATTTATTTTAATTTTTCTTACATATATTTTATTTACATTACTATTATTCATTTAATTATTTTATTACATATTTTATTCTTCTATTTTTTATTTTTTTCTATTTTTCTCTTTTCTCTCTTTTTTATTTACTATATTTATTATTTTATTATTATATCTTATGAACTCATCATGACATTAATTTAATCTAAATTAAGCCTAATTTTTAATTGGGCAAAAATTGGGTGTCTACAGTGCCCCTCTTTGTGGAAAGTTTGAACAAAACTTTGCCACAAAGACAAAAGGATAGCCAATTTTTGCTTAATTTCTCCTGTCAAATTTTGTTTTTAACAAGAGATTTTTATCTTGTGCTAAACTATCTGTCGAGTTTAGACATTAAATTTGCTAGGTCAACTGTCGGGCCTAGGCTTTGGAAAAATGATAGGCCATCTGTCGGGCCTAGATTTAGAAAAATGATAGGCCATCTGTCGGGCCTAGACTAAAAAATGATAGGCCATCTGTCGGGCCTACATTTAGAAAAATTGATAGACATCTGTCGGGCCTAGATTTAGAAAACTGATAGCCATCTGTCGGGCCTAGATTTAGAAAACTAATAGGACCGTTTGCGGGTCTAGATTTAGAAAATGATAGGCCATCTGTCGGGCCTAGACTAAAAAACTGATAGACCGTCTGTTGGGTCTAATTTAGAAAACTGCTAGGTTATCTGGACCTAAGTTTGGTCATTTGCCGGACTATGGGCTTTGGTTTGGTCATTTGCGGACCTATGGGCTTTGGTTTGGTCATTTGCCGGACCTATGGGCTTTGGTTTGGTCATTTGCCGGACCTATGGGCTTTGGTTTACTGGGGATTTTTGAAACCTTAAAGATTTGGTTTCTTGATCCATTTGGGAATTCTTGATCTTCCGGGAAACTTGATCTTCTAGGATACTTGATCTTCTGATCCACTTGGGGACTTTTGATTTTCTTGGAAACTTGACTTGTTGATTCATTTGGGAAAACTTGATCTTTTTTGATCCACTTAAGGAAACTTGATCTTCTTGATCCACTTTAGGAAAATTGATCTATCTTGATCCATTTGAGGAAAATTGATCTATCTTGATCATCGGGGGAATCTTGATTTCTCAGAAACTTGACTTATTGATTCATTTGGGAAAACTTAATCTTTCTTGATCCACTCGGGGACTCTAAACTTCTTGATCCATTTGAAGAATCTTGGTATTTCGTCGGTTAATGTGTTTAGGGCTTTTCCGTTATTCACATAACCGTGTTCAAAAACTAGTTATCTTGTGCAATATAATCACCAGATAAAATTGCATATATGCATTTTAAAGCCATATGAGATGCTCAAATTACTTTCTAACAGTTTTAGTTTAGGTTTGGGAATTTGTTTAAGTGATAGGTTAAGATTTGATCTGGTTTGAGAATTTATGGTTATTTGGTGATGAATGGGATGAGATTTGGCCTGATTTGAGAATTTTTGGAAATTTGTTTGAATGATTTAATTAACGGGTTGAGATTTGACTTCAGTTCAAAGTTTTTGGAATATCAACTTTGCTTGTAAAAACTAAAAATGAAATCAACTGAACACAGAAAATGACAAATTTTATTGATCATTCATAATACATCTTTACAGCATCTGAGTTTACAGGATCCTTTAAATCAGGTCCATCCATTTGGGAAAGAATCAATGCTCCTCCCGACAATACTTTTCTAACTACATACGGTCCTTCGTAATTTGGTGTGAACTTTCCTCTGGAGTCTTGTACATTTGGCAGCATCTTTCTCAAAACCAAATCACCTTCTTGGAAGCTTCTTGGCTTGACCTTCTTGTTGAATGCTTTAGCCATTCTTTGCTGATATAACTGGCCGTGACACATTGCAGTCAGCCTCTTTTCATCTAACAGATTCAACTGTTCAAATCTTTGTTTTATCCACTCAGCTTCATCGAGTTTGGTTTCTACTAATATACGAAGTGATGGAATTTCAACTTCTACAGGTAAAACAGCTTCAGTTCCGTATACCAAGGAATATGGTGTTGCCCCGGTTGATGTTCTTACAGACGTTCGATACGCCATTAATGCGAGCGGTAACATTTCATGCCAATCTTTATAGACAATGGTCATCTTCTCAATAATTCTCTTGATGTTCTTATTGGCGGCTTCAACTGCCCCATTCATCTGTGGCCGATACGGAGTAGAATTCCGATGCTTGATCTTGAATTGCTGACACAAATTTGTTACTTCTTTGTTGTTCAAATTCGTACCATTATCAGTGATGATACTTTCCGGAGTTCCATATCTAGTGATGATGTCTCTTTTGATAAACCGCACAACCACGGACTTCGTTACACTTGCATAGGAAGCGGCTTCTACCCATTTAGTGAAGTAATCGATTGCAACCAATATGAACCGATGACCGTTTGAAGCTTTAGGTGAAATTGGCCCAATAACATCTATCCCCCATGTTGAGAAAGGCCATGGGGTTGACATTAACTGTAATTCTTTTGGAGGGGCACTTATCTTGTTTGCATAGATCTGGCATAAATGACAAGATCTCACATGTTTGATACAGTCTGATTCCATAGTTAACCAAAAGTATCCTAATCTCATAATCTTTTTGGCTAACATGTAACCACTCATATGAGGACCACAAATTCCTTCGTGAACTTCTTCCATGAGCTTCTGGGCCTCTTTTTCATCTACACATCTTAACAAAGTCGTGTCGAATGATCTTCTGTATAACGTATTTCCACTTAGCAAAAAATGACTGGCCAAACGCCTCAGTGACTTCTGATCTTTCTTGGTAGCACCTTCAGGATAATTACCCGTTTGCAAAAGAACTTTAATATCTTGGAACCAGGGTTCATCTGATTCAATCATGGTGCAGAATGCGGGTTCACTTCTCACCCGGACTTGCAAAGGTTGGATTCTTGCTCCTTCAGTAAACTGAATTAATGAGGCCAAAGTAGCCAGAGCATCAGCAAACTGATTTTGAGTTCTTGGCACATATACAAAGGAGATTTCCCTGAATCTTTCTATCAATTCTGCCAAGTGATTATGATAAGGAATCAACTTGGGATCCTTTGTTTTAAAATCTCCTCGAGTTTGAAAAATAATAAGTGATGAATCTCCAAAAACTTCGAGCTCTTGAATTTCCATTTGGATTGCCATCTCTAAACCCAAAATGCATGCTTCATATTCTGCTATATTATTTGTATAAGGGAACATTAATCTGGCCGCTGTTGGGTATTGTTTCCTTCAGGTGAAATTAGGACTGCCCCTATTCCACATCCATATACATTAGCTGCTCCGTCAAAATACAATTTCCAATTCGGCATTCTTTCATCTTCCGTTTGTGTTACCCGAATCCCTTCATCGGGGAATTGATCTTGTTCCTTTAGTTCCTCATCAACCGGGCTTTCAGCGAGTTGATCAGCCAAGGCTTGTCCTTTAATTGAATTTTGTCTAACATAGGTAATATCAAACTCAGACAGCAACATTTGCCATTTTGAAATTCGACCGACCAAGGCGGGCTTATTTGCCAGATACCTCAAAGGATCATGCTTTGTAATTAACTCGATTGAGTAGAAGAGCGTGTATTGCCTGAGTCTATGCATAGTCCATACTAATGCACAGCAAGTTCTTTCTATCTCTGATACTTTTGCTCTCCATTTGAGAATTTTTTGCTCAAGTAATAAATAGCTCTTTCTTTTCCATTTTCATCTTTTTGCCCGAGTACACAACCCATGGATTCCGAAAAAATTGTCAAGTATAAGAACAAAGGCTTTTCGGGTACTGGAGTGATCAAAACTGGGGGATTTGTCAGATACTGTTTAATTCGGTTAAAGGCTTCTTCACATTCTTCATTCCATTCAATTTGGGCATTTTTTCTCAATAATTTAAACAGTGGTTGACATTTATCCGTCAACTGGGAAATGAATCGAGCAATGTAATTTAGTCTCCCCAAAAGACCTCTAATTTCTTTCAAGTTGTTGGGGGAGGTAATTCTGAATTGCTTTGACCTTATCAGGATCAATTTCTATTCCTCTTTGACTGATCACAAATCCCAATAGTTTCCCAGAAGTTACTCCAAAAATGCATTTTTCTGGGTTTAATTTTAATTGAAACTTTCTCAATCTTTCAAAAAGTTTCCTTAATACTTCACATGATCTTCTCCTTCTTTTGATTTGGCAATCATGTCATCAACATATACTTCCACCTCTCTATGCATCATGTCATGCAATATGGTCTGCATTGCTCGCTGATAAGTTGCTCCGGCATTCTTGAGACCAAATGGCATGACCTTATAGCAAAAAGTTCCCCAGGCTGTGACAAATGTGGTTTTGACTTTGTCCTCTTCGGCCATCAATATTTGATTGTATCCCGAAAATCCATCCATAAATGAGAATAGATGGTTTCCAGCTGTATTGTCTACCAAGACATCAATATGTGGCAACGGGAAATTATCTTTTGGGGTCGCTTGATTCAAGTCTCTAAAGTCCACACAGATTCTAAGTTTCCCATTTTTCTTAAGTACTGGTACTATGTTTGATACCCAATCTGAGTAATCCGAAACTTCAATGAATCCAACTTCGAGTAACTTCTTGACCTCATCTTTAATTTTAAGTAGCAAATCGGGTCTAAATCGCCTTAGTTTTTGCTTCTTAGGCTTAATGCCTTCTTTGGTTGGCAATTTATGGACCACAATTGACGGATCTAAACCGGGCATATCACTATATGACCATGCAAAAACATCCAAATACTCTGCTAGTAACTTAATCAAACCCTGTGTTGTGTCTTCTGGCAATTTACCCCCAATTCTCAAATTCCTAGGATCTTCACTTGTTCCCAAATTAACCAATTTAGTGGGTTCAGGGGTTTCAATCCTTTCATGATCAAAGTTTTGCCAATTTTCTTGTGTTTTCAATTGATAATCGATATCATCTTCAACGACTAACCCAGTAGGGTTGGAGGTGATATCGATATTTTCAGTATTTACAGACGCGAGATATCCCGGAACTCATTACAAAAGTCGGATCTGGTAGAATATGAATGGGGAAAGAATAAGAATATGGAAAAAACACAAAAGAATTTTATTAAATTTGAAATGGTGTTTAAGTACACTTATTTGAGCAACACATAAAGCAGAAAAATACAAAACGCAATCTAATATCGGTCCTTACTTAAGAAAATTAAAACTAGCACAAGGTATGGAAAACCAATTCTTCAAAGCTATCTTCTTGGGTGGATCATCTTCCTTGGAGTCATCTGTCTTCTGGACATGATGAGGCTTTGGAAAAGAGCTCCTGATGTGGGGAATTCGATGTCTGGATCATATTCTTTATTAAGTTTCCTTGTTCTCATCTTATTCTTCATGTCTGCTACCTCTGTTTGAGTAGGAGAATATCCTAGGCCAAAAGTTCCTATCTGAGCTTCTTTTTCTTCATTTATTACACAGACTTCTTCAAATATTTGGAGCCCAAAGTCTTCTTCTTCCCTTTTCCGATATATGGAATAGCCGTTTCTTGATAGATGGCATAATCTTGTTCTCCCATAACGGTAACAAGTTGGCCATTTGCTACAAATTTAACCCTCTGGTGCAAGCTTGAGGGTATTGCTCCTGCTGCATGAATCCATGGCCTTCCAAGCAACAAATTAAATGTTCTTGGGATATCTATCACTTGAAAAGGAATTAGGAAAGTTTGAGGCCCAATAGTGACCTCTAATTCCACTTCTCCAATTATTTCCTTCTTTGATCCATCAAATGCTCGTACTACAGTAGGACTTGGCTTGATATTTGACGGGTCTACTTCCAACAAATTCAGAGTAGCCAGGGGGCATACATTCAGAGAAGATCCATTGTCAATAAGCACTCGGGAGACGATTCTACCATTGCTTTTGACAACAATAAAAAGAGCTTTATTATGTTGGCCACCTTCCTCTTCTAATTCTTCAGATGAGAAGCTAATTTGCTCATTTGCAAAGACAGAATTAATGATATGTTCCAAGGTTTTTTCTGTCACATTCTCTGGAACTTTTACTTCTTTGAGAACTTGAACAAGGCCTCACGGTGAATATCAGAGCTAATTAACAAACCCATGAGTGATATTTGGGCTGGTGTCTTGACTAGTTGTTCAACTACTTTGAATTCACTTGCCTTCATGAGTTTAGCCAATATTGCTTTCTCATCTTCCTTCTTTTCTTCATCATTCGGCGGCGGCGATGAATCCATGGTCACCTTCTTTGCAGTTGGTTCATAAAGTCTTCCCGAACGGGTAAGCCCGCCAATCATAGAAGCGTGATTAACTGTCTGGTAATCAAATGGGGCAGCTTTGTAATCCTTTACAGCAATTGGGATTTGAAAAGTATAACTTCTAGGCTTCGAGACAGTTGCCTCTTCTTTACTGTTGTTCATCTCAAATTTGATTAACTTCGGTTCACATGTGATCATGCCAACAAATTTTTCTTCTTTCTCTGGTACAGGCTTTTCTTCATCTTCAGACTCTGATCCCCATCCAGTGGCAGGAGCATCGGCATATACGCGTGGTTCAAACCAATAGTCAACCAGATATTGGTACTTTCCATCATCTCCTAGAGTTCCGACAGTTGGGTCTCCAGCTTGGTATCTTGCCCACAATTCTGCCTGTGTGCTTGACTTTCTTGGCTTTGGGACCAGCATTTCCATGATATCTTCTTTCTTTATGATTCCATTTTGCAACAAGTTGTAAATGGCTGGTCTGGTTTTGGTGCGATCTCTCAGATTGATATAGGGTAAATGCCCCATTTGGCGGAGATTCCATGCCACTTGTTCTATGGTGATAGGCAATTCATCCAAGTTGACTTCTGGGTCCGGCGCTTCGGCAGTGATCATATTAATAACCGACCCATGATTTGGCAATGGATTAGTAGAAACATTTGGAGGCTGCACAAAGTCTAATTGGATGGTCTTTGCATCAATAAGATCTTGAATCTTATGTTTGAGTCTCCAACAATAATCAGTGGAGTGCCCGATTTGCCCCATGTGATATTCACATTTTAAATCAGGGTTGTAGTTCTTGGGCTTATAATCATCTCTGGGTACTTCAAAGCCAATCAGATTATCGGCTCTCAATTTAGCCCACACTTGGCTGAGTGGAACCGGTATTGGAGTAAAATTGCGTCGGTTGGGCCTTGATTGTTGATTCGAAACAACCCTTTGTTGACTTTGACCTTGATTGGTCGGCAGAACTATGGATTTAGTAGGGTTTGCTGGACTTGAGATATTGACCATACCGACAGTCGAATCCTTTCCTTTGTACGTGACATTTTTAGGTGCTGTATATTTCTTTTCTACTTGCAGCTTTCCGGCTGAGATAGCATTCTCAATTCTGCATCCGGCTACTACCACTTCTGAAAAACTTGCTGACGCATGCCCTATGAGATGAGAAAAGAATGGCTCTTCTAGTGTGTTGATGAAAGTAAAAGTGAGATCCTTTTCAGGCATTGGATTGGTGATTCTTGCAGCTAAAGCTCTCCATCGCTGAGCATATTCCTTGAAAGCTTCGTCTTTCTTCTTCTTCATAGTACTCAAATCCCAGACCGAGGGTGCCATTTCGATATTGAACTTGTATTGGTTGAAAAATGCCCTGGCTAATTTATCCCAAGTATCAATTTCTTGTGAGTCCAATTGGGCATACCAGGCTAATGCTGGACCAGTAAGGCTATCTTGAAAGGTCTGTACCATAGTTTATCAAATTTGGCATACTGCCCCATACGTCGTACATATAATCTTGTGTGCATGTTAGGACAGCCAGTTCCATCATATTTTTCGAACTCGGGTGCCTTAAATTTTTCAGGAAAAGCACCTTCCTCAAATTGTGGCAGGCTTAAAATCGCAGTCTGATCAAAGCCGTCAAATGCCTTCATCTTTTCAAACAGTTTCTTCTCCATGTCTCTGGCTTGGGCTTCAAGTTCTTTCTTTAGCTCGGACATATTGAACTCAGTGTGGGAATCATCAACGTTGACTGGTTGCTGCATGAATTCTTTCCTTTCTGTTCCCCGGAAGATTCTTCAGATGCTATAGGGGTCTTGGACTGGGTAACATTCTGAGTAAGGGTCTGCATTTGTTCGGTAATTCTAAGCAGGGTTTGTTCCATGGCATTGAGTCTCTGTTCAGTGGTCTGATCAGGGGTAGTGTTCCCGGTACTAGCCATCTTTGCTCGTGATCTAGTATAAATGGGACTTCTAACTGGTTTGGAAGCTATCTTTCAGGATTTTGGATTCGCTAGACTTGATTCGTAACTGGACTAAGAAGTAAGAAGATAAGAATACTAACATACAAACACAAGGATGCAAATGCAAATGGGGATAATGACCATCAAATTTTGATAAACACATTTATTGGAGTTGTAATAATTCAAAAAACAATATTTCATACAAAGTTAAATTACTATACTAAAAGTTCAAGAACCTTAATTGCTAAAACTAAACTCAGGACTTCTAAACTAGTCTTCTAGTCTTGGCAGGGCAGATGATTTGATCCTCAAGTAGTTGAGTCCTTTTTCGAGCTTTCTTCAATTCATCCTCTAACAGTGCAATCCTATTGTGAGCTTTTTCCAAGCGGTCAATCATCTCTCTATCTCTTTGCAGTAATCCCGATGACAGACTTCAAGCCGAGCTGAAACCATTTCCATGTAAGCAATCATTTCAGGATCAGGTTCAGGTGGTGCTGGTTCAAGAATGTTAGGAGCTTCATATTGGATGTCCTTATTCTTCTTCATTTGATTGGCTATGTACCACCTGGTTGCTCTATAATCCCGAGTCACTTTATTTTCTGGCTCGACTTCGAAAACTGGCTTGATTTCTCTATCATCCCAGATGGCTTTTATTTGGTTTACCTTGGACTGCTTTGCTATCTGAGTCATGGTTGGATCCATATAGTCGAGAATAACTCGTCCCAACTCTGGCTTGACAGTAATGTCTTGTAGCATGCCATATTGCCGGATAACACTTGAGGGGTAATAGCCTACAGCCAGTGATTCCAATGAGGCACAGTTAGGTATTTCTTGCAACTTAAGATAGCAACGGGACACTTAAACCAACGGGCTTGCCACATAAAGTCTTCAGGTCTCATGTCTTCAAATATTGCAAGTATAGACCAGAAAGGCTCATTATCTTCCATATGGACCCGTTCAGCAAAAGACTGGATGAGATCATAATTCGGGCGGATAAGGGACCCATTAGCTAGATCTTTTCCGTAGTACTTGGTGTGACTAGCAAACCAAACCATCAACAGATGCATGCTTGCCTTGAAACTGCCCCTGCCCTTAGACTTGATGTGATTCAAACTTCTGATTTGTTCTGCTAGAAGGGCGGGAACATATGACTTGCCAGTTAGATATTGTGCTACAAGCTCGATGACTCGGAAGTGAATGAACAGGTTCCCATGTGGAAAGAGTATGGTAGCAAAAGCAGCCACTATGAAAGCATTAACCCGATTTTCACTCCAGGTCACAACTGATACTGTAAAGGAATCTCGGTTGCTTATGTAATTATCAAAGTTTCCAAACCAATCCATCAAAGTAGTTAATCGGATGGAGAATTCATTGCAACCCTTCATGGCTTCAATTACTGCTTCTCTTTTTAATCCCAAAAATTCTGAAATGATGCGGATCGGACTTTGAGTAAGGCTTGGTACATAGATCCCTTCGGAAGTGGGTGGGGCTTGAAGCAACCTAGCATATTCTTCAATGGTAGGACTTAGCACGTGTTGACCTAGACGGAATGCCACTTCATTGGGTTCCCAAGATGAACAAGGGCTCGAAACATGGTAAATGGAACTTGGACTTAGGTAAATTGAGGATCGGGCCCAACCTATCCTTAATGAATGATTGTTGATCGGGGTCAAAACTGACCAACCATCGGTCCAGTAACAGCATTGGATCCTTGAAAGTCTCTACTCGGGGTTCCTTGATGAGACGAGCCCATAGGCTATCGTACTGTCCGAACTCGAGGAAATCATTTCCTGAGGATTTATAAAGACCCTATTAGGAGACAAATCCTAAATTTTTTTTTTTTTAAAAATTTACAACTCCATTTTTTGAAAAAAATTGGTCAAATCCCATGAATGAATGCATGATTTGGTAAGGTTCTATAGGTTCCCCGGTCTAGCAAATCATAAGGCTAAACCGGAGTGGGAGTCTTTTCTTGATCTAGAGGGTGGAAACCACAGCCCCCGGACCTTACTTCGAACTCCTCGCTTAGGCTCTTAAGACGGCCTGGGTTCGACCGTATCTAGCACACATTGTGTGCATACATGCAAATGCATATGCAAGTGAAATGAACTAATTTAAAATCTAAGTTACAGACATATATACAAAAACACATACAAACATATAATTAACACAATTACAAAAATAAAGGATAAATTTTAAATTTTAAACTTAAGTGGCTAGCCCTCTTTTTTTTTAAAAAATAAGCGAGTCCCCAGTGGAGTCGCCAAGCTGTCGAGCCTGGATTTTGAAAATCATCCGGTTCATTTCTTAACCCGATTCATATTAAACCCTAACCCATTTAACATGAATCCTCGACTAGGGGTTAAAAGAAATTTAATTTTGAAAATATTTTGGAGTCGCCACCGATAAAATCGGAAAAAATGAAAGTAGGATTAATGGGTCGGTTAATCCTAACTTAGCTCACTAGTCTGCGAAAATTTGATTTAAAACAAATTTTAAAAAAATACCAGATATCTGAGTCGGGGGCTAACCTATTAAAACCTAAGCGGTTACCACTTTAAATTTAAAATTTAGAATTTATCCTTTTCTAAAAACTTGCAAAAAGAATAATAAAAAAAAATAACAATATTAATAAGTCAGAAATCATTTTTAATAATTTTCTATTTAATTTTTAGAAAACATATAACAATTACAAAGAAAAGCAAAACATTCAAAGATTATACATATATAAAAAAACTTATAACTACATCCAGAAATAATTGCAAAAGTTAAATATTTATAAAGAAAAATTAATTAATAAGAAATAATATATCATATCCATTTTCACTATGTTTAAATTTTTTAGAAAAAAATAACACACTATAGAATTTAAACTTATAATATCTAATTAACTAAATAATGAACAAAATAAATAAATAATTTTTATTTTTTAATGTCGCCCCGAAGGTGCCTACGTACTCGCTAATCGAGATCAGACAAAACGTAGTTCTCTTATAAAGAACTTAGTTTGTTGATCAATTTTATATTTTCAAAATATTCTCACTTTAAGTTCATTAAATTTTGAATTTTTATGAAAATCATTTTTTGATGATCCTATGATCTAATCAATTGATTTTTATTTCATAAAAAATATATTTTTTCTAAGTTCAAAAATCATTTTTCTAAAAAAATCAATTTATGATAATTCATGGCTAATTTAATGCTACATGAAAATCAATTTTGATTAAACAATATTAAATATTTTCATAGTAAATTTATGAAAACATTTTTGAACAACTTTAATTATTTTCAAAGTTAATTTATGAAAATAATTTTGAAAACTTTGAGTATTATCTTCATAGAAAATTTATAAAGATAATTTTGATAAAAACTTGATTAATATCTTCATAGTAAATTTATGAAGATAAATTTTGATAAAAAAAACTTGATCAATATCATGATTTAAAAAAAAAACAATTTTTATCTTTATTATTCAACAACAATTTTGGTTTAAAAAAATCTATTTATAATTTATTATTTTTCAAAATTAAATAATCATCACATATGTACAGAACATATTCAAAATATATCATAACAGAATTAAAATACAAAAACAAAACATCTCATGCATCAAATATATATTTAAAGATTAATTTATATGCAAATAAATATTCATAAAATATTCAAAAATATCAAAAATTGTTAAAACATGTAAATTTATATTAAAAATAATTATTCTAATTTTTCTGGATTTTTCTGAATTTTTCTGGATTTTTTACGAATTTTTATTAATTTTTTCCTATTTTTCCCTATTTTTCCCTATTTTCTAAAATTAAATATATAATAAATAACTAATAAAATATTGCGGACTAACCTGGACCGTTGGATTTTCTCGGATCAGATCTGGAGCGTCTGATTTGTGGACTAAATCTGACCGTCTGATGGAATTGACTCGCGATCTGGACCGTGGATCTGCTGATCAAATCTGGACCGCAGAATCCTTTGATCAAATCTGGACCGTAAGATCCTCTTATCAAATCTGGACCACAGGATCTGCTGACTTTTGACCGATGACCGTTGACCGACGGCCGACCACCGTTGACCGACGACCGACCTGGTTGGATCTCAGATTTCGGGTCGGATCTTGGATACCCGTCGGGTGAAGAAGACGATGACGGTAACTTCAAGGCGTTCCTCGGCCGCTCCTGGTGGTTTTCGAAGGCTACAACCTTGTCGGCCCGACGTGGATGGGGCTGCTGCGTCCGTTGGTGGTGGTGGTTCGCTCCCAGAACCACCAGATGTGGCGGTTCGTGCGGTGGCTCAACGGCGGCAAGGACAAAAAATTTCGAAAAAATTTGCAGAACTCCCAAATGCAAATTCGAGCAATTCTAAACACTATAATCAATCAAGAACACTTCCTAGATGATCCTAACACTCTTTAATTGGATCGAAATCTTCCCGATCACTTCGAATTTGCAAATTTTGCAATTCGAACACTTTCTATTCTATTTTCAGATCTGGATCGTGTAGTGTGTATTTTACGAAATTGAATTGTGCTTTCTGCTTGTGGGGTGATCCTATTTATAGATTTCGAAACAATTTATCATTTCGAAGCTTCGTACTTGTTCAATTTTTGAATCACGAATCGTTATACTTTTTCAAATAAGAACGATTCAAAATTGGGACTCGATTCGTGATTGTTGGTTCAAATTGATCACGAATATTATGTTTACAGGTCATGACTCGTCGATTAAGTGTGTTTAATTTGATTAATTGATACAATTCGGCCAATTTTGAAATCTGAAAAATCATGTCCATTCGAATTTTTCTCAATTTTCATGCTTTGATTAATGCGCCTTTTAGGATGAAATAATGCACGAAATATGTACAGATGTGATGTATCCCATGCCTAGTTCGTGTCTGTACAATTAATTTCGAAAAAACACAAAGATTCGTTGCTCAAATGAGGTCTCAAAGTGGATGAACCGATGTGTCTTTTTGGAAAAAAAATGAACAAAAAAGAGGCAAAATCTGCCTTAGGCTAGATTCGAACTTGGGTCCCCTTACTTTGTGTCCATGGTCTGAACCGTTAGGCCGTTGGCCTGTGCCTTGGTCATATAGCTAACCCACTAATACTTAAGACTAATAAAATATATGTTATATTAAACTCAAATAATTATTTATTTTAATTTTTTCCTATATATATTATATTTACATTACTATTATTCATTTATATATTATTTTTATTCCTCGATTTTTTATTTTTCTATTTTCTATATTCTCTCTTTTTTATTATACTATTATTATTATTATATTTTTGATGAACTCAACATGACATTAATTTATTGTAAACTTAAGCCCATTTTATTTATTTATTTATTTATTTTTAATTGGGCAAAAATTGGGTGTCTACATACCTACTTGAAAAGATCTATCCATTTATAAGGTTATTTTTGTCATAAAAAGCCATTTAGGTTCTAAAACATCACGGTACATAATAGTTATGAAATTTCCAGCTCTTAAAATATGATATTTTAAGCTTTTATTTTCCCAAAAATCCTTAAACAAATATATAGGTATGTATATGGTTGGAAAAGTCCTTTTGATACATAAAAAAACTCATATTTTATGCATGATTCTATTAATGTTATCTCAACTATTATTTTTCATAAAACGACTTGTCTTATGGTTTTGAAAAATTGGATTTTGAAAGTTTCTCTTAAGTAGTTTGAAAGAAATTACAAATTTTGGGTTATTATAAATAAGTTTTTTCCTTTTATATTCTTATTTCCTAATTCTCCAAAGACAAATAATTTCCAAAAATTTGATCATTTAAGTTATCTACAAAATTTATTTCTAGTGATTGAAAAATAAGGTTTTTCAAAATTTTCTTAAGTCGTTGGTGTTGTCTAATATTTGGAGTTGTGTTAAATGTATATTTTCCCCTCATTATTATATTCTTCTACTTCTTTAGAAAATAAGTTTATCTTTTTAGAGCTTCACTTTCTTGGCAAATTTTATTTCTTTAAGTTGGTTCCTAAAATAGTAAGTTGATTTTATCTTGATTCGAAAAACTTGCTTTATTCTTAATATTTATCAAGTGGTAGCATAATCCTTTTTAATAATTTTATAAGAAAAGCTTTCATAATAAAGAATTATCAACATTAGAACTTAGCAAAAATTTCATTTTAACTTTGAAAAGAGAATAATAATATTAAAAATTAAGTCTTGTAGAAGCTTACTTAGTAAGTGATTTTCAAAGTCTATGGTGAACCTATTTAAGTTTTATAAAAGATATGGTTGGACTAAAATCTTAAGTTTAATTCTAAAAATTATATCTTTATGGAGTATTTAGTTCTGATTTATAAAAAAAAAAAAAAAAATGAGTTCCTTTTATTATTTGAAGAAATGTTTATTTCTAATATTTAAAATTTATGATTAGCTTGTCTAAGCTTTTGAAAAAAATAATACTTAGATCTTTTGTTGAAAAATCCTTTGTTAAGTGACAAGAAATTTAGTTTACTTTTCTTTATCAACGAAAGAACCCATTTTTATTTTTATTAAGACAACAATATTCTAATCATGCATGAATATGATTATGTAGCAACGAAAAGGGTAAGAATAATACATAATAAGATAGAAAGAAATATAATAAGCATAATAATATGGTCAAGCACTGGGAACTTTAGCTTCATCAAAGTATCCTGGTCAAGTATTGGGAGCCTTAGCTTCATCAAGGCTTCCCGGGACTAAGAATAGACTAGTCCCGAAAGAAAAGAAAAGAAAGAAAAATCATAATAATAAGAGCAATAATAATAAAAGCATGTTAATGAAAAGTTAGTGAGCAATTTAGGATCTAAGAAATATATATATATATATATACACATTAATATATTTACTAATATATAGGAGTTAGATTAGAACAATAATAGTAACATAATATAATAATAATAATAAAACAACATAATAATAAAATGAGATTTGTTCATGAATAAGAACAAAATATGAATATAGTGTTGCTTCCATAACACTTATATATTTAGAAAACACACACCATGGTCATGGTCATGTTAAGTTACAAGACATGTAAAGAAATATTGGTAAGAGTTTTTACCTAAGGTTCAATGGAGGATTTGAAAAGAGATGAATGAGTAGTGTTGTTTTGTTTTCTTGAAGAGTGATGGATGTAGAGAGTGTTTGTGAGGGGATTGTTAGAGAGAAAATTTGAGAGGAAAATTTAGTAGAGTTTTGTTAATATTGAGAAGTATGTGTAAAGTGTGAAGGTGGGAAGGGTATTTATAGAGTTTTGAAGTAGAAATTAGATATAATTAAATAAATTGAAAAAGAAAGAGAGAGGGCCGACGGCATTAGAGAGAGACGGAGGGAGAGTTTTGTTTTGTTTTGTAATTTTTGTAAAAAAATTAATAATGTGCAAGGTGCGATGTAAATAAAGTTGTATTGAAAATGTAAAAATGTAAGAATAAGTCTGTATATTGTAAGAAGTAAGTTGTAAGAAAAAGTAGAGATAGTTAAATAGTAATGAATAGTAGAAATAGTACTATGAATAGTAGACTATACAAATAAAATATCGGTAGTAATAAAAATACACGTAAACGAGCTATATCTGATATTTTTAGTTACCGAAAAATTATGAAAGTAATATTTTTGAAATCCTTGTACAATCACATGTCTTTTGGTGCTATTGGAATATTTTTACTACTTCGGGCACCGAGGTATGTTTTTCGAGAACTAATTCTGTTCGGGTTTAAAACAAATCAAATTTTGATAAGTCTGATGTAAACCCCATAAATTTTCACAATAGTACATGACGTTAAAATAAAAAGTGTGAACTAGTTAGTAAACCTAGAATCTAATAAAAACCTAAGAATAGATCAATGACTTGAATTTGGTTGGGTTAGGATCTAAAAGTCGAATAAAGAATTTCTTTGACTCTAATTGATACCAAAAACGAGATTGCGTATCTTGAATCGATAATTCAAGATATGATTAAAGGAAACCCAAATTTTCAAACCCCAAAACTTTTCATACAAATAGATTAGATAGAAAAATATAAATATAGAGTTTAAATGATTACTATTGAACTCAATAAAGACTTGAGACTAGAACAATAAGTAGTAATGAGCCTATACATGGATTTAAACCCTAAATTCAAAATTCCTAGATAGTATTAAACACTAATAATAAGAATTCATAGTAGGTATCAAAAACTTAAGATATATAGATTAATTAGCTAATATATCAAATGCAGTAATGTGTAGTTAACCAACTACACTTATTGATGGGAAACGATAACCTAAAGATAAACCGTTAGGATTATAAATACACAATAAAAAAATAAACAGATGTATAACTAAAGATCTAGACTCCAAATAAATATTTGAATCACACCATTGTTCTAATTAGGGTTTTCTTAAGCTATTGGAGCCTAAAACAAAAATTGACCTAATAAGCTTAGGAAACTCTAATCGCGGGAGATAAAATTCTAAAAACAATTAATCACATAAAATTAAAAATTAAATTTGCATCGTTTGATAACCTAAACATTTTGTAAAATCTTATAAAAATATTTTGGACAAAAACTCGCATATATTAGCTAATTTGTACCCGATTAACTTGATAAACTATCCAAAAATATAAACAAATATCATCTAATTATTAGTAATATATGTATTTATTAGGATCGACTGCAAATTATGCCAAACGTAGGGTTTGGATTTCCTTGAGAATTGACAACCGAAATTTGCTTGAAATTTGTCCAAATTGTGCACAAATAGTCAACAAAATGAACTCACCAACAAATCAAATATTGCCAACTCATCTCCCTCATTAATGAAAGTAAAACGACTAATGAAACAATATACAGATGTAGAGAAATCATATGCAAATTGTTGAAGGAAAATGCCCTCGTTCATCTATATATATGTATATGTATGTATATGTTTAAAGCTCTTGATGGATAAACAAACAAACACCAATCACTCTCGAAAATTCCAGATCAAACAAACACCTAATGAGGAATCTAATCAACCTGAAAATAGAAATCAAATCATCCTAAACATCCCAGTTCGAATCAAAGAAAAAAATATCACGAAAAAACACTCAAACTAGGAACAAGGTAAGTTGTTGTATTTCGTGTTGTTTTTTCTTTTTTTAAGAAGGATCGAAACTGACTTCTGATGATCATAGGATCATAACCAACCCAAGAACAAGCTTCGAATTTCATTGGATAGGCTCGAGTAAGGTAAATTTCGAAAACCCTAGTTACACCATGTTGATTCGAAAACCATAAATCATGAAGTTGTTTTGATGTTTTGAGTTGATATTAGTGTAGTAAAACATTGTAGGAACTCATAGGAATAAATTAGAGAGGTTTCTAATGTCGGATTTCAACTGAAATCGGCTAAGCTCATCGAGAAAGGCGATGAACAGTACTTCCCCAGATGAGCACGGAAGGAACACAGGCATGTTCCACCCCATGTACTTCTCGGCTTTCATATTTAAAAAAAATTAAAAACCAAAATAATTAAATTAAATAATATAATAATTAAATTATAAATATTTTTAGTACTGTTATTATTTTTATTTATTTATTTTATGTATTATTAAGAATATTATTACTTATTAGTAATATAATATTGAAATTATTGAATATTGAGTTTAAAATTAAAAATGTTTTTGTATTAATAAATATATAGTATTTAAGTATTATATAATGAGATTATTGACATAAGTATTATAAATTAGTGATATTAACATTATCAAGAAAGGATTATTAGTGATATAAATTACTATCATTAATTTAATTTAAGTCCATAAAGCTTTACAACTATAGTTGTTAATATTTCTTATATCATTAAAAATACTTAAATTAATAATTTTTCTGAAATTATCATTTTTTAAATATTAATATATTTAATATTCATAATTAAACCCCAAATGCTAAGCTTAAAACTATTTTAGTAATATTACTACTAATATTAACTTTAAATGTAAGGATTTGTGAATTAGTGTTGATTTAAATTATATGATGAATATTACAAGTATTATTATTATGAAAACTATTATTATTATTATCATCATCATTAAACTTGATTATCACTACCATAATTATTATTTTTGTTATTATCATAATTGTTAATAATAATAATAATAATAATAATAATAATATTATTATTTTATATTATTATTATTATTATTATTATTATTATTATTATTATTATTATTATTATTCAGCTAAAAAGAAAATATTATTAAGATTTTCGAAAATAATTCTTAAATTTATTAAATCTTTATGTTATTAAATTTATTTTCATTATGGATATATTTAATCAATTTTACAAGAAAATTTATAAGTTTAGTAATTACCAAGTCTTTATTTAAATTGATACTTATAAACAAATATATAACAATGGAAATTTAAATAATCTAACTTTATGAATATAGGGATATCTTTACATTACGAGAAAATTTTACCAAATAAATCGAAAGAAAACCGATAATTCTAAACATTAATAAATAAATACGATTTATTACACTAAGTCAAATAAGGAACAATACAAACATAACAATACTAACTATGAAAATGAACTAACTAAATGTCAAATTCTCGAATACTCGATTGATAGATTTAAGTATCAAACAAAATCAAGACAAACAACTTGAAAATAAATATGAACCAATACTTGATTATCATAGGATCTCCAAGGAACCAATATAGTAACTGAACAAAAACCCAACATCATGATAGGACACTTAGACACTCATAGGAGCTTAATCATATAGTTGATGCGACATTAATGAATATATTAATCATTTCAATAGGTGACTTGGATACTTGTAAGGATTTTCTTGATGACTACTACGACTGACCAACATGAGCAAGTGAGTGATTTAGTCTTATTACATTGTATGTGCTTGTAACTTAGAGAACCATAAATAAAAGATAATAAATTAAGTGTATTATATGGGTTTATGGGAACTGTTTGTTGTATGAGACGTTGATTTCCAAGTCACTCTAATAATATTGACAACAGAATTATGTATGATTACATTGTTTGTTAACATGATTGAATGTCTGTACAATGGTTGATCGCCTTAAATTTAATTGAAACTACTGGTACCATAAACGAAATTATACATGCATTGCACGACCTGCATAAAGTAGCAATTGAGTAAGTGATAGCCTACTATGTGTTAGTATTTCGAATCTCTGGTAATGCTTGGTTTATCTAGGCAAGAAAGCTAATAGTTAATCGCAAGATTACCTTTGTTCTGTTGATACCATAGGAACTAAATGGTAAATGAAGGACGCCGCTTATGGTATTGATTAGAAATGACTAACACTTAGTGGAGTTTCTAAAGCTTAAACAGGAAATGAATGTTTAAGACACAATAAATTCAAAGAGACAATTAAATGGAGTATTGTTGCTTCCTGAAAGCTTAGTCTCTCCTAGGTAGGTAGGCCATAGATTGTGATCCTTCAACCCTGATGAAAGGGCATAAATCTTTATCCTGATTGGATTCCGGGTTATCCAAGATTGTATTTGTATATATGTTTGATTGATACATTTCATATGATTGTAAATAACTTGTGTGTTTTGTAATAAGTTCTGGTTATTCACTGAGTTCATGGTTTAGCTCACATTCCAACAGTCCTTTCAGGTTCACCTTGCGACCTTGGCTCATTACTACCAAAAGTATGGTCCCGGTAAGAATTTAGAAGCTGGAAGCTTAAGGAATAGTATAGGATAAGATTACATTTCTATTTTAGTTGCAAGTATCTTGCATTAGAAACTTTAGTTATGTATTTGAAGGATTTTATAGAAATGTTATGGTTTGTAATATTGTTATTATTCACAAACTTGGTATAACAGTTATTTACTAATTTATGTCTTTATATACTTGTCCTTTTTATCAAAGCAACTAAAAGATCCTGATTATTGAAAATATGTCATTCTCAGAAAGTACACTAGTAATAGTATTCAAGTGTATCTTGTATACTACTACTAGGGTACCTTTGGGGCATGACATATGATCTTTTTAAGCTATCTTATATTATTCCGAACTATAATCCATCATTAACTTATTTCTATTATTATCAAGTTTCGAGCATGGGATTGCCGAAGTTGAAACTGCTAGATTGTTTTGATGTTAGTTGACTTTTGAAATTTCAGCTTAACTAGGGTTAGGGTTTATTCCAACTTTATCCCAAAATTTGAAAGGCTTACATTAAGCATGAAGGATATGTTCCTATGATACGGAGTAGTGTATAAATATAAAGTGAGGTTACAAAAAAAGAATTATAGAAAAAAAGGGGGTGATAAAAAGAAAATGAGTGAAACACCAAAAGAAAAAGAGCGAGAGAAAGAATACTAAGAAAGAGAAAAAATGGCAAAATTGAGTGACGAGAGGAGTGGGAGAACAAATTTTTATGCAAGGGAAAGTGAGATAAAGAGATCTTTGCTCTTGGAAAAGCCTATGATTGTACTTTTGTACAAGGAGGCTCTTTTTAATGCTGACTAACTTAACCCTTCTTTTCCTGAGCAAATCCCAAAAGGATTGCCTCCAATACGAAGGATTGAACATCAAATTAATTTTGTACCTAGTGCAACCATTCCAAACCGACCAACTTATAGGAGTAATCTCGAGGAGACAAAGGAACTCCAAAGGCAAGTTAGTGAATTGATAGATTAAGGGTATGTGAGGGAAAGCATGAGTCTATGTGCCGTTCTAGTAATTTTGCCTCCTAAGAAGGATGAGTCGTGGAGAATGTTTGTTGATTGTCAAGCCATCCACAACATAACGGTAAGGTATCATCATTCCATTCATCACTTAGATGATATGCTCGATAAGTTGTATGGATCTTATGTATTTTCCAAAATTGACTTGAAAAGTGGGTATCATCAGATTATGATGAAAGAAGGGGATGAATGGAAAACTGCATTTAAAACAAAATATAGTTTATATGAGTGGTTGGTTATGTCTTTTGGATTAACCAATATACCTAGTACTTTCATGTGATTGATGTACCATGTTTTGCATGCTTTTATTGGAAAATTTTTTATGGTTGTATATTTTGATGATATGCTCATTTACAACATGAACTTAGATGACCATTTGACTCATTGAAATTTGTTTTGGATGTATTTCGAAAGGAGAGATAATTTGCTAACCTCAAGAAATGCACATTCTACACATATAAGCTTATAATTCTTGGTTTTGTTGTTAGTGCACAAAGAATAATTGTTGATGAGGAGAAGATTTGTGCGATCCAAGAATGGCCAAGTCCAATCAATATAAGTATTGTTCGAAGTTTCCATGGACTTGCTAGTTTTTATCGGCAATTTGTGAAGGACTTTTGTTGCATAGCTGCACCTTTAACTGAAGTCATCAAGAAGAATATTGGGTTTAAGTGGGTAGAAGAACAAGAAAAAGCATTCCAATTGATCAAGGACAAACTAACTCATGCTCCTTTGCTTGCTTTGCCTAACTTCAAAAAAAAAAAATTCAATGTGATGCTTCAGGTTAAAAGATTGGAGTCGTTCTTATGGAAGAGGACAACCAATGTCATATTTCAACAAAAAGGTTAATGGGGAAGACTTAAGATATCCTACTTATGACAAAGAGATGCATGCATGGTTAGGCTTTGAAAACTTGGCAATACTACCTTTGCCTAAGGAGTTTATGCTTCGTACCAACCATGATCAATGAAACATTTGAGGGCCAACACGAGTTGAACAAGAGGCATGCACAATAGGTGGAGTTTATAGAGACATTTCCTTATGTCATTCGTTACAAGCAAGGTAAGGAAAACATTGTTACCGATGCAATTTCATGGAGGTACGTGCTAAATCTACTCTTGATGCCAAATTACTTTAGTTTGAACACATTAAATAATTGTATTCTTGGACAGAGTTTTTTTGAAGATTATGCATGTTATGAAAAGGTACTAGTGGTAAGTTCTATAGGCATGATGGTTACTTGTTTAGGGAAAAAATTGTGCATTCTTAATTGTTCCATTAGGGAGTTGTTAGTGAATGAGTCTCATGGTGGGGAATCGATGGGATATTTTGGGATAGCTAAGACCTTAGGAGTTTTGCAAGAATATTTTTATTAGCCTCACATGATGCGAGATGTTGAGAGAATTTGTGGAAGGTTTGTCACATGTAGGCAAGCCAAATCTCGAGTGCAACCCCATGGCTTTTATGCAACATTACTTATTCTTAGTGAACCTTGGGTTGATATTTCTATGGACTTTGTGTTAGGTTTACCTAGGAGTAAACATGGTAGGGATTCTATTTTTGTGGTTATGGATAGGTTTACAAAGATGGCATATTTTATTCTAGGCCATAAGATGGATGATACTTCTCATCTTGGAGATTTGTTCTTTAAAGAGGTTGTGAGATTACATGGTATGCCTAGGACCATTGTTTTAGATAGAGATGTTAAGTTCTTGAATTACTTTTTAGCAGACCTTATGGTGTAAGTTAGGAACTAAGTTATTGTTCTCCACTACTTGTCACCCACAAACTGATGGTCAAATCAAGGTAGTAAATAAGACTTTGTCTACTTTACGAGCTATCATTAAAAAAAAACATTAAAACATGGGAAGATTGTTTACCACATGTTGAGTTTGCCTATAACCATACTATACATTCTACTACTAAGTTTTCACCTTTTGAGATTGTTTATGGTTTTAATCTACTGACTCCTTTGGATTTATCTCATTTACCTATTTCTAAACATGTTAATTTAGATGGCAAAAAGAAAGCAAAATTTATTAAGCATATTCATGAGAAGGAAAGGCTCAACATTGAGTGAAGAACAGGGCAGTATGCAAAACAAGCCAACAAAGGGCATCGTCAAGTAGTTTTTGATCTAGAGACTGGGTTTGGGTGCACATGTGCAAGGAAAGATTTTCTAAGTAGAGACATTCCAAATTACTTCTAAGAGGCGATGGTCCTTTCAAGTTCTCGAATGCATCAATGACAACGCCTACAAACTAGATTTATTTGGTGATTATAATGTAAGCTATTTTTAATGTCACTAATTTGAGTCTTTTTGATGCATGTGATGATTTGAGGAAAAATCCTTTTTGATAGGAGGGGAAAGATAGAGACAAGGCTAGGAGATGGAGTATAGATCCACTTGAGATGTCGCCAGGACAAATTACAAGAGCCCAAGTTAAAAGATTCAAAGATGCACTCAATGGCTTAATCCAAGAGGTTCAAGAAGAGGAGATCCATGTGCACAACACCAAGGATGAACTAAAACTAATCCACATCCTTAAAGTTAACACAGGAATGGACCAAGACAATGAAACGAACGAACCACCTCACCTAAGTCGTCAGCTTTGGAGATACACCAACTATATGCATCGGCCTTCATGGATATGTTGCTGGCCTTCATGGCTTACGCTACCGACCTTCATGCTAGCATACTTGCACTATTTTTTAATCAGTTTCGTGTTTTCAATTTTAGGCCACCATCTTTTGTTTAGCCGACAAATTTGTTTTTATTCCGTGTCTTTTGGGTTTCCTTGTATTAATATATATAGACCTTGCACTTATTTGTATGAACACACATCTTTGAATAGAAATTTGAGAGTAATTTCTCTTTGGCTTGAAAGAACTTTTTCGAACTTATCAGTTCATTTGTGGCGCTTAATCAAGACTTATCAATCGGATTTTCATCACCGATTGTGGCATCCTTCCTATACCAAAGATCTTGCTTTATTAAGCAAGGGGTCACAGTTTCGATGCGATCTTGAACGATCTTAGGGTTGATTTCTAGATTTAGATACCAAGTTTCATCTAGGTTTAGTCATAGTTCATAACACTAGGCCCAAATTAGCTTGTCAAGTGATATTCAAATGAATCTTAGACTAAATATATATATAGAAATCATTATAATTAAACCTTAATACTTTTATAAAGCTTATTAAATAAAATTATTGTATTAAATTGTGATGGATTTAAGTTTAATATATATTTTATTTATATTATATAATAAAGTATATATATTCTATATATATTTTTAAATTTTTTAGGTAAAATGGTGCTAGAGGCAGCATCCAAGTCAATTTTACTTCAAACTCTTAATCAACATAAGTAATATTAGATAATTAGCAAGGTTATAAGGATAAGTTGACAACGACAAGAAAATATAAACGTATATGTATATGTAATATTGAATATTTAGCCTATAGGTGTGTATCAAAGAAATTTAAGAATTGATATAAATTTAGGATGCAAGTGTTAGAAATAATGATTAAAGAAAAGAACATGTTTTGGCTAAGTAGAGAAATCAAGGCATTCATGTTGATTTACTTCAAATCTCCCCCATTAACTTGAGAAATATAGATATTAATAAGATTCTATTGAGTTAATTAGACAAAGAGAAGGATATATATATATATATATATACATATATATATAAGAGTGTACACATATGTCTCGACCTCATGTATATATGGGGCAATCCACGTTGAGTTTACTATAGACCATATGTAAATTGAATAATAATAGCTAGTATTGATTCTTCTAATTGATCATGAAAGTGAAAGTGAAATAGATAGATATGTAGCCAATTATGGTATTACAAAGTGGCCATTATCTTTCTACACCATGTGGAATTAAGATTAAACTAGCCAAAGAATTCATCTTTGATACAAAATTTGAGAAACAACACAAATTTAGATAGGTACCATCTATGTATCTCAATTTTTAGGAGATATAGTTTTTCTGGATTTTCGAATGATTATTACAACGAGTGAGCTCGATGAATAGCGATAACTCTAATCCATCACATTGATTGTGTTAGTACATAGCTACATTAAATGTGAGAATATTATGAAATTGGCTTTTTTTTTTTTTTTTGTGGTTTGTTGTCTGTTAGTTGGGGGGGGGGGGGGGGGGGGGGGGGGGTGGGGTGGGGGGGGGGGGGGGGGGGGGGGGGGGCTGGGGGAAAGAGGGGCATCGCCGCCGTTGTTAGGGAAGGGATAGAGGGATTGAGGAATCGTTTGCTAATTGGTGATTTGGTTGGTTGATAAGCTATTATACTAAAAGTGACAATCAAACTGCTTATTAATAATTGATTTTATATGTGTATTTTATTAGTGAGTGCCGACGAGTTGAGTGATCACTCTAATAATTGACTTTTATATTATTCGATTATTCAATAACCAATCATGCATTGCCTAATTACTTAAATTGCATTACGAGGTCACTACTGCTATGTATTAACTTTTTAAGCCTATAGTGACAATTGGGATTCCTAAATAATAAACTTATGGTTATACTCGATGTACCATTAGTCCTGTTCTTTCCATAGGAACTAAATGGCACTTCAAGGAACGTCCCTACAGTGTCGATGTGAAATTGTTAATCTTAGAGAGTCTAAGTTCCAAGGTAAGTTGAGATGATAAGATGTCATAACATAAAGTGATAACTAAAATAAATATACTCCTCTTTCTTAGTATTCTTAGATCTTTCTAGGCATGATGTGACATGATTGGTTCTTAAAACCCTAGTGAGAGGCCCAAAATCTACAACTGTTTTGTTCAATTGTCTAAATTTATATATACATCATATTTATAGTGCTGCATTCCATATGCAGCCATAACTAACTCACTTGCATTGTTTGATATGTGAATAAGATCTGGTTATTCCACTAAGTTGTGGTCTACTCACTTCCTTTATAGATTTTTTGAGTTTCAAGTTAGTTCCATGTCTAGTTTCTTTCTAGAGATTTCACCACAGTATAAGGTCATAAATTTGTAAGGATGAGGACTTGGAGAGGAAGGAAACCTGAATAGCTTAAGGGATTAGAAGATCAATTATTACTATTATTATTCTATTGTTATTGTTATCATCAAGAAACCATAATTGTAATATTTAACACCTCACTAGTGGTGCATAATTTTGATCAAGTAATTATGTGGATTATATTTATGCATTATTTCTTATTCAAAGCAAACCCAATCCTATTATAAGTTACCTTGGTGTAATTGAGTTGTATCATGCACAAGTGTTTCTTTCTAATGGCCCCACATTGATCTATAGAAATATTCAAAGGCATTAGTTTGTCATGTGGTTTCGTGATATGGCTAAGGGACAGTCACAAATTTGGCATGTGATTTTAAAACAAGTAGTTATGGAGAGTGAAGAAAGCTGTCATTGACTTGAGGATCCATGGCTAGCAATATCAAATCATTAAGTGTAATGTAGAGGAGACTAGGAAGCCAATGAGGGGACTGACCTCAACCCTTGACTTCAAATCGATTTTGACCATAACCTCCGGAAGGGTTGGAGATGGTACGAGTATCGAGAGTTGTATAAATGGCAACATGGTGCACTTTGGCATCTTATAGTTCAGCCATTTTTCATGATTGAGCAGCTTTGCATGAACTTACTCGAAGGTAAGAGTGCATAGAGAATGAGTAAGTGTCGTAACAAGGCATCGTTGTCATGGGGAAGATTGTGAAAAGCTTGTGTGATGAGCTCTATTAAGTTGGGAGGTCAACCAATAAAGGAAAGCTTATCAATGATGGACTTAAGTTCTCGTAGATAATCTAATGTAGATGCATAAGCAAGCCAAAGCATAAGGAGACACTACTTCAATCCCATCTATTAGGACATGGAATTTTTCGTAAACTGTTGTTTGAGAGATGTCTAGATAGCATAAGCCAATAAAAAGACATGGATCTCCATGAGTATATTAGAAGAGGTTATAGAAAGAATAGCTACTCAAACTAGATGATTAATCCAAAGCTATTGTACATAATCTAGATTGGCTACAGGTTGAGTAGAAGACTTAAGAAATTCACATGATAGTGCAATGATGGTGTCATATGTAACCCCCAAGTTTTTCCGTAACTTAGGTTTAAAGAATGGAATTAATATCAATTTAGATTTGGTATAAAAGTTAAAATGAACAGTATGTAGATTAAGTATATTAGCATATGTAGAAATAATTATAAAGATGAAGACTTCAAAATTTCAATTGATTTATTTTAAATTTGTTTATTGACCGATTATACTTTCAAATATAAGGAATTTCATTATAATTTTCATCAGAATTTTGTTTATTTAAATGAATTTTATAAATTAAATTTATCAAATTTGTATCAAATTCTAAAGTTTTGCTTCTCATTTCTATTCACATTAATAGGCCCAATTCTTGCATAAAAACCTAAGCCCAAAGCCCTTTTGCTCATCCTTACTAGCATAAACTTACACACACACACATAACAACTCTTATGATGCCCTTAAAGTCAAAACTTCAACTTATCAAAATTGAGATAATTATCAAATTAATTTAGCAAAATATCTACCTTAAAACCCTCCAAGGCAGATGCCATTTTCATTCAAGAAAAATCACATTTCCTTCATCAAATTTCTCTACAAAAAATTCTCAAAAATTCACTCTATGCTTTCATCAAGTCAAGATCAATTTAGGTAAGTTAATACTTATTTTTACTTTGATAATTTTGTACAATAAATAAGTTGATTAGAGTTCATGTTTAGTTAATGTTGAATATAAGGTTGTTAGTGACCTTAATATTAGATAAGTGAAGTTGAGTAAAAAAGTTTATAGTTTAAGTTCTAAATCATTGATATTATAGGCATTGGTTGGTTTATGGTAGATATATATATATAGATATATATGTAGTGTAAGTATACTTGTGTAATGCCAATTGAAGTTATTGGAGGAATATATGGACCTTGCATATTGCTGTTGAAGGGTATTTATTGGAGATAAGATCATAATAAGTAGCAGGAAAGTGTAAAAATTTTGAAGTTTGGAAATGCAATTAAGTTTTGATGAATCACGAGCGTGAATGTAGGCGTAGTAGCCTCGGATGATAGGATTTTAAGTCAATCATGGGCATAACTTAAGCTTTAGTAGCCTCGAGTCAAGTTGTTTTGGATGATCATGAGTGTAATTCAACCTTTAGTAGCCATGAAAGTTGATGTTTCAATGAATCATAGGTGCGATTCAAGCCTTCATGGCCTCAGATGGTTTAACTTCACACAGTCACGGGCATGATTATGCCCTTGATTAGGAATCATGGCTGTGATCTTATGGATTCCCCTGTTTCACCCCTTTTTTAATAATAATATAATATAAATGTATATACAAATGTTAGCTTAAAATCTTTTATAGAATCTTAATCTAGTGGATCATAGAATTATAGTCTAAGTTGTGTTAAATTGTTACACTCAAACTTAATCGATTAGTTTTTTTTTTTTTTTTTGGACATAAATCGATTAGTTAAGTGTATATAGTTAAGAAGGCTATCTTTATGAATTTATAAGGACTAAGGAATTAGGAACATGATGAATTAAACTTAAGATACTTAACCATTGATAGAAATTCTTGATTGGTTATATACTTAGTACTATATGTTTATTTTTTTAAAGGAACTATAAATCAAGACGTAGATTTTCCAATAGACTATTATGACGATTGAGACAAGATCCAAAGGTGAGTAATTGGAATCTTCTCACTCTAATTGTGGTTGTAACACAGTAGCACATACTCTTAATGATGATTGAAATTCATGAAATGCATGGGGATTGGGGAATATTACATGCCATATGTTGTTCATGTGATTGACAATTTTTAGTATTGAAAGACAACTATTTTATTTATATTGGTTTATGTTTGTTGTATATTGTCAATTGTCTGAAAATTTACTGGTTGCCAATAAATTTAACCTAATTTTCATTTGATTATTAAATAATTTGAACACACATTGTACAATAAGCATAAATTGCATTTATATGGTTTTCAAGTTATGTATTAGCCTTAGGATATGCTTGTTATGTCTAGTAAATCTAGTTAAGATTACTCCTGAGTGTGTCAACCCCACAAGAGCTAAGTAGGCACCAAAGGACATCACTAATGAGAGGTGAATAGAGATAGTTAATACTTAGTGGAGTTTCTAAGATCTAAGGTAAAGTTGAAAATACATTCCTTGTATATATATAGATATATATATATACAAATATTAAATTATTTTGAAAAGAAATTCTCCTTCCTTAGATCTTTATCTCTCTTGGACCTGAATTACTTATGCTAGTCCTTCAACCCCTAAGAAAGGGAGTAAGTCTTCATTGGTTTGGATTCTGGTCATCTAAACTGTGTATGTCTCATATAGTTGATTGTTACATTGCATACATTTGATAATAAAACATGGTTGATTTTGATTTAAGTATGCTAAAATTTGGTTATTCACTAAGCTTGTTATGCTCATGCTCCTTCAAATTGTTCCTTACAGGACTTAAGGGGGAAAGACCAAGACTAAGAAGTTGAAGCTAATATGAATGTTAGAGCTATTTAATTATGGGATGGAAAGAGAATATTTATTTTTATATGAAGTCTTTATAGATTAATGTTTGTAATAGTTTGAGCAAGTATGTTGTAGACTTTTGGAGATCTTTTACTATAAATTTGTAATGTTGAAGTCTTTTAGAGTCAAAAGTTGTAAAGTTGAATTATAATGATCAAGGACTTTTGTAATGTTATTATTATATATGAATTATATGTAGGCAATATCTTTCTTATTCTAATCAACCTTCGATCCTGTTATATCTGTCTAATTCATAGAGTACTCTAGTTAATACTATTAGGGTACCCTGTGGGGGTATGACATCAAGAACATATTTGATACAAATCCATTGATATGAGAAAGGATGTGATCAAAGATGAACACAATTGATAGTTGTCAACATTCAATTTAATTGGGATAACAATGGAGATGTTGGAGACCTGAAGAGCTAAGGAAATTGAAGAATGAAGAGAATGTGTATATGGAAAGGGGGTGATTGTCAGAGTAGTAATGGGTATGAGAGAGTGAGAGAGAGACGGCATAATGAAAGCTTATAGGATGGGGAAAGGATAATAGGTGGGAAGGGTCAATGTGAGATGTAGGGTTTATATGTTATGAATAGTGGATAGGAGAGGCAGAAGCGTGCGAGTGGTAATGGCAGGTAGGTTAGGGTTAACACTGGTGGGTTGGTTGCAAGTGATGAGATGAGTAGGTGAAAGAGTCAAGTTAGGGATCGTGATGTCATGAGTCAATGGGTGGTTGTTGTTGGCAATGGTAGAGTAGCCAATTGAAGGGAAAAGAGACGATAATGGTGAAGATGATTGGATTAGGTTGTTGTAAGATGTAATTGCTACAATGACGGGGTTGAAAACTATAAGGACAGTGTGTGTTCCATGGTTGATGATTAAGAAGGTGATCTCAGGATGAAGTCTAGTGATGACGATTGAGAATCAAAAAAGATTATCAGATATTTTAAAAAGCAATGATGTTTGGTTGAAAGAAAGGTGAATGTGACTTCCCCATATTTATCCTTTCTTTATAATAATATATTTCGTAGTTTGATACCATGAACAGAATTAGAGAATATATATTGTATATATGAAATCAAAATGCTACGATGATTTTTCTTTATATTTATATATATGTATAAGAGATTGGAGTGGACCCTAGTATTATAATTATATAGAAACGTTAAAATATCCCTATGCAATGCTAACAGATTTAAAACACACACACATACACCCACAGAGAAGAATAATCTAACCATGTAATATTCTATCAATTAATTAGTTTGAGAGAAGATTCTAAATACAAATGATGATTTTCAATGTAAACACTGTTCTTCTACTAACAAATTTGAAGTAGAACATGAACCTTCAAATACTTGTGGTTCAGAAGTGAAAAAAGGCTTGGGAGGAATCTCTAAAACTTCAACACTTCCCTCTAACATTTCGATCACTTTACTCATTGATGGCCTTTCTAATGGTTTCATTTGTATGCACCATAAACCAATCAATGCCATCTTCCTTAAAATTTCACCTTCTTCTAATGTTAAGTTGCCATATAAATCTAAGCCTTGACTTGGCTCAAAATGTTTATAAATCCATTCCGGAAAATATAATTGACTACTACCATCATCAACATTTGTATTCTTTGTCAATCCAATAATTTCTAACACCAACATTCCATAACTATAAACATCCGATTTATGTGAGACTCCTCCAAAGTTTCTATTGAATACTTCTGGTGCAATATAGCCAATTGTGCCTCTAGCAATCATCATTGAAACAATGCTTTCTTTTTTTAGGCATAACTTGGCTAGGCCAAAGTCTGATATTTTGGGATGAAATTCTTCATCCAAAAGGATATTATGAGGTTTTATGTCAAAATGTAAAATCCTAGTATTACAACCACGATGCAAGTACTCTAGTCCTCGAGCTATCCCAATTGCAATATGATAACTTTTCCAATCCCAATTGTGGCATAAGGCACTGTAGTCGAGTTCCATCATGTATAAATTTGTCAAGTGATCCATTAGCCATGAATTCATAAATCAAAGCTCTTCTTTTTCCCTCAAACAAAATCCTAAAAGAGTGACAATGTTGACATGAGAAGTCCTGCTAATGCTTGCAACCTCATTAATGAACTCTTCTCCATTTCCTTTCAATGTATTCAAGATTTTCACTGCCCACTGCAACCATTTTGTAGCATCCCTTTGTACACAACACCATAACCTCCTTGTCCTAATTTATTATTAAATGAGTTAGTTATTCTTTTAACTTCAGTGTACTATACCTTTGGGTGCCAAAGATCCATATTGTCTAATAAAATCCTCAATGTCTTGGTGCCCTAAATATTCTTTGAAAGCATCGTTGCTTTTTTATGAGGAAAAATAAATGATAGAAATGATCGAGCCTCCAATTATGGCCGCACCCACCGCTGTCATTGCAAATGATAACAAAACATAGTAAGGATGTAAATGTTACTATACCATCTAGAAAAACTCATCACGACATAAATATCGATATGAAAATATTGATCGGAATCATTAAAAATTTATTAATTGAAAAAAACGGAGAATGAAACCTATAATGCTTTAATCAAAGTATTTTAAAAACCTAGTTATTGAAAGAAGTATTAGATGAGTCATAAAAATATGTAATTGATGTATTCAAGAGAAATTTTGATGATTTATAAAACTTTCTACTGATATAAAATTCTTACACAAGTAGTGTAATTATTTGTACTAATATGCTTGTAGGAAGCAAACTATTTCTCAACTGAAAATATAAAACCAGCCTAAACCTTATGGTAATATAAGTAAATAAATATATAACTTGGTAACGACAATCAAATTGGTTATTTGTAGTTTGAAAATAGGAAGCTTTAGAAAAGTAATACTTTTGTATTATGCAACATGCTCAACTAATTTTTAGCATTTAGAATGCGCATGCATTCCAATATATGTCTCTTGTTGAATGAATCACCAAATTTGACAATCTTGTCATTGGCGTAGCTTGAATGTTTATATAATCGGATTTTAGCATGCTAGGAAATTTTCTACTTCAGTTATGTTAGAACCTTTTCAATTTTAAGTAACATGAATTAGAAAACCAACTTTATTTCATCCGTTAGGATAAGCAAAATTAAGAAAATAGTTTTGCAACACGAGTTAAGCAAAATTAAGAAAAGAATTTTGTAACACGGGATTAATTGGAATACCTAATGAATTCATAATCTTGCTAAAAGCTAAACGACCCATCATATGTGAATCTTTGTGTCTTTGAATTATTCCTATTTAAATTGATGAAAATCAAATACTTTCACCATTACATAGGTGAGTAATAAGTATCTTTCCTATGTGACATTAATTACAACAAAATCGCAAGTATTGTTGTGTTCCTTTACCATATCTATGTGACTTAGCTATATCCTAGCCAACATAGGAGGATACCCTTGGTTAAAGTCCACGTAGGTTTGTTTTAGTATTGCAATTGTGATTACTTAAATGGAAAAAGAAATGTCTCCAATATGAAATAAGCTCCTTACATATAGTTTTATGAACTCATTAGGATTCTCATTAAATTTTTGAATTTTTAGGATAAAAATTTCTTATTGTATTCTTTGCAACTTTTTCCTCATATACTCAGCACCAAAAATTTTATTTAACAAATTTAAATACTATGATGAATTAAAATGATTAACGTGATAGATACTAAAATAAAGATAAGCATCAATATTTATATTACATACCTAATAAAGTTGTGTGGGTCCACTCTTGCTACCTAAAATGTTGTCACAAGAATTAAAATAAGCATTAGTGAAGTACCAACTAAATTTTAGAGAAATGAGTCAAAATGTAATAAAGAGATATGTCATAAGAAGGGAGTTGCTCTTTAAACCTTAAAATAAACAAGGATAAATACCACATTTATATATGATCTTTATCATTTGTGTATTTAACTACTTGATGTTTCAAAATATCAATTTATTATCTAAATTTTTCAAAGTCATTTATGGTAGCAATGTGAGATAGTTAATTGCAAAATGAGAAATTTAATTTATTAATTACAAAATTTGGCAAAGTCCAAGTGGTTAAATGAAAAAAATAAACAAAAATTAAATGCCAAAATATAATAATAATAAACTTTAGGTAATTAATTATAAAAATATCCAAAGTTTAGATACCAAATATAACAATTACCTATATAACAAAAAAGATATTTTAGCTATTTGGTAAAACATGTTAGCATTATTCTTCTCTCATTGAACATCTCATGATTCTTACGGAAAAAAATAAAAAATAAAACTTCTCATGATTCTCAATGATACAAAGTTAGAGAAAATATGCAAATAACCTCTAAAATTTTACTCAAGCTTTAAACCAAGTGATGGATGTTGGAACTTTAGTATGATTTTAAGATGTATGTGCAAATTTTACGAGAAAGTAAAGTCACACATTAAAAGCTAAACTGGTCCGTTCAAACCTAATCATTATGGATTTATTAGAAGTGAGAATGAAGTAACCTTGTATGTTAAAGTAGTAAAAGTGGAAAGTTCTATGATCAATCCTTTTTTTTAATGGGATTATCCCATTTATTATTTAACGAATCAAATTTATTCCCAATTGTTATCAAATGACTGAAATCCTTTGAAATAATCTAAATAATTAATTTGTACAGAGGGATAAAGTCATAATTTTATCCTTTTGAAGGGGAGGGTAATTTGGTCTCATCACAAATGCCAATAGATACAATGAATGAAAATGTATTTATAGTTCCCTAAGTAACCTATCTTTCTTTTTTCTCCTCTTTACATTATTATAGTTCCTATTCTTCTCTCGCAACCATCATTGTCCAATTTAAAAGTATCTCAAATGTAAATCCATGGTAAGTTGATGTTCCTTCTTTTTTTCCCTTTTTTTGTCTTTTTTTTCATTTCTAACAAGACAAAATCATGGATGATGAAATGGCGTTTAGGGGTTGAATATAGGGGTCACTAAAGAGATCAAGGAATTCTTGGGAATCCTTAAATAATTTTGGATTAAGTTTTTGTGTCTTCTTAAATCAAATGAGTAGGTTAATATATCATGATGTTAAAGTCTATCAATTTGTGCATTAGGGTGTGAAGACTTAATAAATTCTTGAGGAAGTGTAAGTTTGAGGTATCACGAATAAGTATTGATGTATTTCTTAAACACACTTAGAAATCCTTATGTTAATTATTGTTTTAGATTGTGATAAAGTGATAGAACCATTAAATATCATGTATTTTTAAGAAGAAATCGAAGTTAAAGGGTATAGAAGAGTTATATTGTAGGAAAGGTAACAATTTCTTACATCTAGGCAAACATTTGTATTTGAACTCATGTTACATTGTGTTATGTTTCTATTTCAAACACGACGTGTAACACGGTCTATGTTCAAACTCATGTTGTGCTTTTATTTGATCAGGACTTGTAACATGATCCATGTTTAAACTCATGCTATCTCTCCATTTCCAACATGACTCGTAGCATGACCATGTTCAAAATCGTGTTCATTACAACTTCTTCAAACTCATGTTCATCTCAAAGGCATTTGAAACTCGTTCAACTCCTTTCTTTAAGCTTGAATGTTAGTTTAAGACTCTAAAACTTAGATATTACCACTTTTTTATGTTGAATTAGTATTCTATAATCCAAATTTATATTATAAACCAAAAATATATAAATATTCTAATATAAACTTCGATATCAATGATAATGTAAGAGCGAGAACTATAACAAGTGTGATCCATAGGTTAGTTCTTCACATAAACACTTTTTAAAACTTCAATTACTTTATAACCCAGGTTAAAGGGTTCTAGAATTTAAGAAAGATCAGCATTGTAGGTATGTGTATGACCTTGCATGCTAAATGTTATTTCTAAGTCGGTTGATTTAATAAACTTATGGAACATTTAGCTTAACAAATGAATGTTGTGTATGATTAACTGTGGGTAGTAGACTGGGAGTACTGGTGATACTAACACGATTTCTCAATGATCTTTGTGTGATGGTTTCCATGTATGGAGTCTCACCTATGTTTAATTATGGGTAGATTTTGGAGACTCTTGGACTCTTAAATGTTAGGGAGTACCCAACTTCATATACATATATAATATATACAAGTGAGGTCAAGATACTAAATTATCCCTATATTATTTGCTTGGCTTACATTAAAAATAATAAAATACTAATTGACACATTAGTTGTATCTTTGCTTGTGAATATGTTGAAGCTTGGTCATGTGCTAATGCTTGTAGTATCGTACTGGTCTCTAATTCAATCATTTCTTTCTCTCTTTTCTCTTTTTTTCCCAAGTCTAGGTGATAATGTAGTAATGTTTGATCTTTTTGATTATGATGTGGTAGTTGATCATAGGGATAGAGCTAGTGGAGGCAACCATTTGATTGCATTTGATTATGGTATAGTGCTTGCGTACTAGGATATAAGTTTAGGGCATAAACTGAACTTATTATAGCTATTGTGGTTTATGGGTGTTTGATGCACTCTCTTGAGTCATCACTAAGTTGTCTTATATAATGTTTTAGTGTGGTATCAATTTGATGATTTGTGCAGACTCCTTGTGACCTAATTATAATGGAATCACCTAATTATGAGTTAATTGATGTTAATGATGGTATTTATTTGTGGTTTTATAACATTTTCAAAGCTTAAGAGTGTCTACGGAATATACTTAATATATCAATTACTATATTTACTTTAATTTTCATATGATTGACCAAATGGTTCCATTGACAATATCTTCAAAGTTCCCAATAAACAAACTCAAAGTGCTAACAATTTCCATCTATGTAGGTGATATGTTGATTACACGTGAAAATGGTGTGAGGATCTAAGAATTCAAGGAAGATATGGAATGAACATTTGAGATGTCTATTTAGGGTATCATACTTATTTTCCAAGGAATGGAAATAAGTCGAAAAGATGTAAGGGGCCTTAGATATGTTGAAGAAATTCAAAATGGATAAGAGCAATCCTATTGTTATAACATTGCTTGAACGATGTTAATGGAGTAGTAAAAATAGTCACTAAAAGTTTAATTAGTTATTAAATTAATCACTTCAAAATTCAGATATCGAATTGAATTATTGTGTAAAGTTCGAGGTACCAATTTTGATATTTTCTCAATAAAAAAAAAAATGTTGCTACAAGTTTCTATAAAAATTTAGTAGATAACTTGTTATACTTGTTAACTTCTAGATCATACTTGATATGTAATCTCTAGGTTAAATTGATATGGAAGCTGTAAAGCATGTTCTCATATGTACCAATGGTACCTATAACCTTGGCATTTGGTATACATGTAGTGAGCAAGGGAATTTGGATGGACATTTTCTATAGTAATCAGGTTGGATGCCCTAATGATTTGAAGGGCATGATTGAGCATCCATTCTCGCTAGGTTCAAGTGTTTTCTCATGAGTGTTAAGGAAACAAGAAGTGGTGGTACAATAATATTCCTACTGTTGCAAATCAAAGCATTTGACTTAGAAAGTTAATGGTTGATATTCATCAACCTCAGCTAATTATTTATGTGGATAATTAGAAACCATTTTACCATGGACGTACAAAGCATGACAATGTCAAGTTTCATACAAAAAGGCAATTTGAAAGAGAAGGTAAAGGTTAATTGGTACATTACGGATTAGAAAATCAAATTGATGACATTTCTAAGTCTTTATTTAAAGGAAGATTTGAAGCCATGAACAATGCATTAGGAGTTTTAAAGAAAAGGAGAAGTGTCGATAATTAAAACCTTTTTTTTAATACTCCTAAGATATATGTTTTTTCTTTTTTTATTTTCCCCCTTTCAATTTATAAGGGATGACAACTAATACATTTTACTTTATCTTTTTAGCAGCAGATAGAATAAGATAAATCATGGGCCTAAATAAGTTTAGATATGACATTTTGTTAACTTTATACAAAAACTGCCTTATAACTTTTATATTTGTATGTGATAAATGAAATGCATATAGAAGGGATAATAATATGTTGGCCAAAAAAATAAAGAAGGGATAATAATAATAATAATAATAATAATAAAGCCAAAAAAAAAAACACCAAGAGACTTCTCTCTTCCTTTTATTTTATTGTTGAAACTATCTGTTATCTTTGACTTTTGAATTCAATACAAGGATCCTCAAGATATCCATTTTTTTTTTTAGCAGCAATTGATGAGAGTTTAATGAAATAATTAAAAGGAAGGGAAAAACATTCTATAAGCAATGCATGCATATATAAATGTTGGCTAATTAGTAATCATACTTTAACATATAGAAAAGATAATGAATAATTTCTAAAATATTTATCATTCTTAATTTAAGAATATAATTATATATCAAATTATAATTTATATTTACTTATCAAGTATATATACACTACTAGAAAACTAGCCTTTAGAGACAGAAAATTTGCGACGGAAAATTTCTGTCTCTAAAAAATGAATTAGAGACAGATTTGCGACGGATTTATGATGACATGAATTATGAATAATCTTCTAATTTTTATATGCTTTTGCGACGGAATTTGCGACGAATTACACATTGATTTGCGACAAAAATTTTTCCGTTGCAAATTTGTCTCTGATTTTAGAGGGAAATAAATTATTTTAGCGCCAATTTCTATTTTTTTAAATTCTGTTGCAAATTTGTCTCTAAAATAAATTATTACATATATGTATATATAAATAATTATGTTTAAAATTTATTTTAAATATATATCTAATATAAATATATAAATGTGCATTATAATAAGGAAATATATTATATTTTTAAATTAATTTTATTATATAATAACTATAATATGTATAATCATTTGTTATTTACAACTAATTATTTATTTATAATATATTTAACATTACAATACATATTTATATATAAAGTATAAATTAAAAATAGTACTTAAAACATAAATATTATATTTTATATCTTACGATATATTCTTTTACATAATAACTTATATAAAAACTCAAATTATACAACTTAATAAAATAGTGTATAATAATAATATAATATGTTATGTGCAAGTAATATCATAAATACTAATTAAAAATAAAGTATATTTCAATAATAATATATGTAAAATATAATAATTAATATAAAATGTCAACTTAGTATATTTAAACATATACAAATATATAAATAATATATTATTTAATAATATATTAATAAAAAAAATATATTCATATTATTTATAATTTTTTATTATATATTTATTATGACTATTCATATATTTTTTAATATAAAAAAATTTATTTTATATATCTTACATAATTTATATTTACATACTATGTTTTTTAAAATATATAACATATTTGGGGAAAAAATAATACACTATGTAAAAATATAGTATATTTAAGTAATAAAATATGTAATATATATAATTAGTTAAATATATTTAAATTGGTATATATATTTTTTATTAATATATATAATGAAAAATATATTTTTATATTGTTTACATTATATTATAATTTATTAAGTGCAAAAAAAATTAAAATAAAAAAATAAACACATTAATTAAAAATATACAATTTATTAATTTAATATAAAATATAAATAACTAATGTAAAAAGTATAATTATATATATATATCATTAAATATATATATAATTTATATGTATAAAATTATTTATATTTACATAATATAATATTTTTTAATAATAATATCATATTGGAAAAAAAATTATAATATACTACTGAAAATATTATATATTATAATAAATATATAATTTAAAATAATTATTATAAAATGTAAACATTGTATATATTAATATTATATATTATTTTAATAAAATATTAATGAAAAATCCTTAATAAATATGTAAAGTGAAATTCTAAAATAAAAATAAACTATAAAGATATATAAAATGTTTTAGTTATAATATTGTAAATTGTGGTATCTCTTAAATAAACAGTAGTGGAACTTTACTCATGAAGATACGAATTGATTTATCGGTTTAGTACTTGTGAAAACTTCAATGTTAAAGTGCTTAGTATATAGCATTCTATGATGGGTGACCTCCTGAGAAGGATAAATAAGAGGCAAATGTGTATTTTTTAATAATTTGTCTTAGAATCAAAGACAAATTTGCAACGGAATAATTTTATTTAATATTTACTAATTGGATATTTAAAATAACTAATTATAAAACAGAGACAAATTTACGACAGAAAATTCCGTAGCAAATTTGCGACGGAAAATAAATCTGTCTCTAAAAGAATTAGCGATGATGATTTTTGAAACAAAAATTTACGACGGAAATTCTGTCTCTGAAAGTCTTTAGAGACAGATTTTTTCACTTTCAGAGACAGAATTTTTGTCTCTAAAGCCAAAATTTCTTGTAGTGTTTACAAATAAGATGTATAACTTATTGAATTCTTTCTCAAAAGGGAAGGAGATGCTTAACAGCTACCACGAGTTTCTTAGCCTTCCTAATGGTTAGATCAAGATACATCTATGTCCCCAAAGACCGGTACCATCATTACTTTAAATTTCTGCTTTATTTCTAAGATTTTTACACAAAATCCTTCGTAACCTTTTAAAATTTTGTGAGTCGTACACTTTTACATGAATATTCTTATTTTTCCCAAGTGATGTTCATGTATATAATATTTTATAAAATTAATTAAAAATGAATTGAATGAAAATGAAAACATCCATAAAATACATTATTTATTAATATTTAATTTATTATCATTAAAACTTGTAATTAATAGAATTTAAATAAATTAATTTATCTAACCAATACCCATGAAACGGCTAGAGATAGAGCAAGAAATTAAAAAGAACCTCTTTGTTTTCAATAAATTATATCTAAAGGTATAAAAGTTTGAGGATAAGTTTAAATAAGGTGTTAAGTAATATTTCAAGCTATTTAAAAACTAGATCAAATTTTGAATGATTAAAAAATTAATCAAAACATGATAAAAGGACAAAAAAGAGAAAAGATCTCTTATGTACTGCTTTATAATCTTAATTTTTTTAATTATTTAAAATGTTGATCCTGATTTGTATAGCGTTTTAAGTGGATGAGAAAAAGATGAAAGGAAGGAAAAAAAAAATCTTTCGTAACATCACTTTCACAACGTTGACTTAATTTCTTGGCTATTTAAAAAATTGATTTGTTATATACCTACTTTATAAAATTTCATATTTTTTTAACTATTCAAAAATATTAATGTTTTATTTGAACTTACTCTAAATTATTGATGTTTTATAATTGTTTGTTTATTATTTCTTACACCCAAAAGACCTATTTAAAGAAGGGATAATATGTTATATTTTATAAGAATTAGTAATTTTTACTAGTACAATGTTCTTTTTCGTGTTTTCAAAAGAAAATCTATATTTTTTTTTTTTTGGAAAATATGGTTATATATATGTATATCTATTATAGAATTTTTTAGTAGAATAGAAAGTAAAAAATGGAAAAACCCTTTTTAAAATCATTTCAATTGAAAAGTAATATATAAAAAATGGAATTCACATTTGAGAATGTAAAT
>JAMXBD010002327.1:0-210698 GCA_024138025.1 Combretum micranthum | reverse complement strand
TTCTTCTTTTATGGAACAACTTCTGTCTCATACTTCTTGTAGGTAACTTTCTAGAATAGTTTTTATGATAACTTATGTAGGAATTCTATTTAACTTTTGCAACATAAAACATTCTGTTGAAACATTGTCAAACAATCTATTCATAATCTCATATATCAAAAGTTCTAGATAAACTTCTATTGAATTAACATGTACTTATAGCATACTGTTAAATAATATTTAACTCCTTTGTTATTTTCAAAGTTATGTAGAGAACTTAACAAAAAGCTTCTATCAATTTTAGTAAGTTCTAAACCACTATGGGTCTAATCAAAAACCCCATATATATAGCTTGTGATATTAAAGCTTTAGGTCTTAATACATGAAATGTATATAATATATTGGTTGTTATAATTGGCCAGATTTCAAGTATGTGATTACTTGTTTGCGGTTTCATGTTTGAAGGATTTTGGTGAAAAATAAACTTAATTAAAAGTGAAGTCATAATTTATTTGTAGCTTGTGATTTGGGTTGATGCTAAAAGGATTTAGGAAGGACAAAGAATTGTACAGAACAACTTAGTGATCAAAACAATTTGTTTGCCCATTATAGGGCTTCATATCTAAATGATTTGATTGTTAAATGCCTATATCCACAACAGGTTGTTAACCTGGGTGTCTAGTGGTATCAAGAACTAGATTGATGTATTAGAAAGAAGATGAGATTGTTGGTTTCAATATTGGTTTTTGTTAAGTTTGCTCTTAATGATAAAGCCCAATCCACTATCTTTTTTACTTCTTACTTCCTATTACGCTAGCCACCAGAATGTTCTCTAATGCTTCTCCAATCTACGTATTCTCCTTTCTTCCGTTTTTTATTTCTCTCAATTAGGGTTTCTCCTAAACTAATGTTTCTATGGTGTTTTGTAGGTTTACAAGCATTTCGAGCTGCTTGATCACTCTTATGTCACTGAGACACTTTAATTTTGATAAATCTATGATGATTGTTTTTTTCCATTCATCTCTTCATATATATAGTAGATTTTTGTTAGTTTATATGCTATGTTTAGATACATGATAGTTAAAACTATGACTCTAACTTTGTTATTTTTGTTACAATATGTAATTCCTAAAATAATTTCAGTTTACATGTAACTAATTCTATGACAAAGACTCCTAGCTATTCTTGCTCCTGTCATATTGTCTGGTTTGTAACAATTTCTCCCTTCCTCATAATTAACCTTATCCTCAACGTTGAAAAATATTGGTTCATGTTATTACTATTGTCGTTGAAGTCGAATTTCAATACATAGTGGACCTTCTCTTTAAATGGTCCCTCAAGTACAAGACATGACCTACTCCCTACCATTATGAAAGATCCATCCACATAGAGGGTCCAATGTAGGGACTATTCCGATTTGATGCTAACTCTACGACTTATGAATTCAATAATGAAACCAACTAGGACTTAGCTCTTGATTGCATCTCTTAACCTGTATTGCATGCCATGGCACTTAACTCCACAATGTATTTTATTATCCTTCTAGAGTGTCTGTCAGGCATATAGAGAATTATTCTCAATGGCTAGTATAGGTCTAGAAATGGCAAACAAGGGGAGGTGAATTGTGTCTTAAAACTTTTTCTTGAAGAAATTTAAATAATATAACTTTTTTAGAAGCTTTTTGAATTAATTGCAAACTTATAAAACTTGGTACTCAAGTTGTTTATTAATATGAATGCAAGTGATATGCTACAAATAAAATGACAAAAAAAATAAAGGAGATGGTGATTTATAGAGATTCGTCCTTATGAGTTACTCCTCTTTTCCAGCTCCATTATTAGGGATCCGGTCTTCCACACACCGTTCCACTAATTCAATAAGAAAAGAAGAGTTATAAACACCAATAGCACTTGCATTGTTTTACTAGCCTACCACTCGGCTACAAACTGACTACAATACTCCTGTAACCTAACTTCTATACTAATCCTCACTCAAGTAGCAAGAGAAAAGTTACAATATGAGAAAATATTAGTTCTCCAAATTAAGCTCGAAATATAAAATGAATATATAAGGAAATATGAAGCTCAGTGTCAATTAAAGTGTCTATCAGAATATTCAAAGGGCCTTTTACAAAGTGCAATTGAAAACTTCCGTTGTTGTGTATTGTGAATCTTGAATTCTGGAATATATATGTGTGTGTATGTGTGTGTGTGTGTGCGCGCGCGCGCATCAAGTAGATGTGTTTGATTTCTCGATATTTGTGGGATTTGAAAAACTTATCAAAAAATTCAAAAGTTCAAACTACTTGATCATATCTTGTTTGTAATAACCCAAAATTGTATAACTCAAATATAAAAATCATTAAGTGAATAATATGAAGTTTTTGAAAATGTTTTAAAAGAAATTACAAAAGTCGCTCCTAATTTTTTTTCAATTTTTCAAAAATGTGAAAATACAAATAATCTAATTGTAGATTTAAATTGTGAATGGTTATTAATAAAATGTTAAGACACAATTTTCTATAATGTCAGCAATCAATGATTAATAATAACTCAATAACATAACAACTTAACCATAAAATCTACAATTAATAAGCTTAATGAATATTGAACATATTAACTAAAATTGCTTTAATAGCAAAACTTGAATTAAGACGTAATCTAGAAATTGAACTTAGATAATCTAATTAAGCGAAGTAAAATGATTAATAAGATAAAAATTAAATAGACTGATATAACCAAATTAATAAATAAATTTAATTAGATTTGAGATTTCAAATAACCCCTTTATGTAGCCAATTTGTTCTAACTATCTTTTTCAACAAATCAAAATCTTTTATCTTTTATAGATTTAAATCAAATTTCCTTTCTTTTAATTCTTAAGTCTCTAAGCATTTGGAAAGATCAATTTCTATATTTAGTAAATTTGTAAACTTCAAACTTTAGCTTATTTCATAAGTTGATTCATCCAATTTTTCAAAATCATCAAATTAGACCTTTTCTTTCTTTTAATTTACAAATCACCCAAAATTTCTCAAATTCATTTACCTAAATTCTTAAAATGTTCTAAACTATCCATTTTTATCATAAGGTCTATTTTCTTGATCCTCATAAATTTTGAGTTTAAATGCATATTTAAAAATATCAGTTTTGAATATAAACTCAAACTAAATATCAAGCTTTTATAAAATTGAATTTCTAAACTAAATTACCAATTCAAGATATTGATTTTGCTTCTAGATATTCTAAAATTATTTCTCAATTGTTTTTATGCTTAAGATAATTATCTAAAAATTTAAATCAAAACTTTTATTCCTAAAATTCTATAAATATCCTTTTCCCTTATCTTTTCCTTGATTTTAGGGGTTGCCTTAGTTTTCTTTCTTCTTTCTTTTCTTCCTTTTCTTTATGGTTCCATCACCTTCTTCTTCTTCCTCTCTTCATTTTTCTTTCTTCTCTCATAACCCCAACCTTAAATCTAAAATCTAACAAGAGTTAAAAAAAAAAAAAAGAAGAAAATAAAGATGGGAAACAAGATTAAAGATGGAAATCATGCATGAACAAGCTTCAAGAGCTTAGAGGAGTAGAAATAAAGAAAATCAACAAGTTTGTGTTGTCTATCAAGATAAGTTTTGCTTTTCCTTTTGTTTTAGTTATTTTTGTTTATGTTTGTATATGTTGATTTGATACTTGATACAAGATGGTTTGTGATGAAGATAATGAATAGTAGATATAGGGTTTGATGAAGTGATTGGAGGTGTTTGATGATGTAAAATGAGTATAGAAGTGTTAAAAGTAATGAAAACTAGTTTGTATGATGCTTTGGTGGTATTTTGATGGAAGTATGACATGTAAAAGTTGAAAAATTGTGAAAAGAAAACAGGGGAATCATGTTTGCTATCATAAAAAAATTTTCCAGTCATACATGACCTCTACATGGATCGTGTATGTCCACTCACGACTCCACAGTAGCAAAACTTTATAACGCATGGATATACACCACTGATATATACGAGTTGTGTATGGATCCTCTACAACAACACTGTTTTGGAAATTAATCGTAACTTTTTCTTCTGAACTCGAGTTAAGATCATTTAAAATCTTGAGAAAAGCTTAAAAAAAGATATACAACTTTTATGTTTTATGTTTTTGGTAATTCTAAAAGTATTAGGGCATAAATTTTATTTGTTTCCAGTTGCTACATATCCAAACTAAGTTGAAAACTTGTGTTTGCTAGTTAAATGTATGTAGTTAAGTGTAAAATAAACTTAATTAATAAATCTAAGTTCAACTTGACTAAATGAACTTGAATGAATTAGATTGATTAAGTGTATTCAACTTGGCTAAGATTAAGTTAACTTGGACTTAATATATATAAAAGGAACTTAGTTAATAAACTTAAGTTCAAGTTAGTTTAATAAATCATTATGAGTTAAATTGATCTAGCTTAATTTGAATTCTTGTAGAATATATAATATTGTCTTAATGGGACAAATGAATACAACTTAGTAACTAAACTAGGCTTAATGTGGAATTTGAGTATAATAGTTAATGGACTTATGGCTAATTTAACTTGAAAGACTATAAGAAGCTAAAATGAAATTGATTTAAACTAGGAGATTTAAGTTAAATAAGGTCCCAATTGATACATGAGGATGAATTGAGAGATTAATAAATTTAACTTAATAATTGGATTAAATGATTAAGTTAAATTAAGATAAACTTCATGAATAATTGGCTTAAATGTAATTGTTCTATGTTGAACTTAGTTTGATAAAGAGAGTATGTTGTTTCAAATGTGAATTTGCTTAAGAAATGAGTATTTTTGTTTATGAATGACATGATGATGTTTCTATAATGAATGAATCATAAACAAAGAGAAAAGAAATACTTTGACAGATAATGAAGAAATATATGTATCTTAGCAGGGCGATTTTTGCAACCATGGCGGGATTCCTATTTAGTGTCTGATCAAATAGGATCTTAACATAAGTTTAAATTCCATGGTAGATGCTTGCTTTTGATATATTCTCTAAATTAGCTCTAGCTACCTTATATTTTTGTTTGGATTTCTCATATAAAGGATGATGATGATGGATGATGTTGATGATGATTTGATGATTGATGGGAATGAGGAATTGGTTTTCTAAGAGGGATTTTTATGGCTTAGCTCGGATGTCAGGTGGGTAACATTGACTTCATCACCTTATTTGTGATTGTAACTTAATTGCACCTATATCAAGATAAAACATAACTAGATATGAAACGATCCAACCCTTAGGGTACTTAAAGGTGAGGTTGTTTCACTGCACACATCGCCTCTAAGTGACGTGTGCAAGGCTTCCATTACTGAGTAGGTTTCTAATTAAGTTTTAATTTAAGCAATCATGATTAAATTTTATAAAATTTTGCAAAGTGCCGTCTGTTTTCCTATGGTTCGGGTTCATCAAGACCTGTAGATTTAGCTATTTAAAAAAAAAAAAAGTTCCACAAATATCAATTTACAAATATTGGCCATATAGCCCATCAAATGAGCACAATTTAATTAACAAACTTTTGGGACTCAAAGGCCCACACTAAATCGAGTAAAAAAAATGCTTATCAAATAATTGGATACAATCATCAAAGTTTGTGATATAAAATGATTACAATAAATTCTTTCATGAAAAACTTATAAACTTCATATCTTGTACAACATCATCTAATCGGTTTACCCTGCATATCTCTCCTTCCCATCAATTCATCAATAAGACTTGAAAGGTTAATAAAATGAGCTGCGAAGCCCAGTACATAGTAATACAAGCACACATCGCATGTCATTCATACTTAAGCTAATGCAGTAAGCACGGTTTAAGGTTAATTAGATTTAAGTCATCAACCAAGTATTCCCAGCATCCCAAAAATACAAACACGCACAAAAGTACCCATGACTCCCGCTAAACAAATGGGGTAGGGTTCCCTTAGCGGATCATGCACCAAAGAAGGGGGGTTCGATAAGTCCCCAGTACTTATAGGAAAAGAAAAAAGAAATAGTCCCGTACAGTTCAATCCCTCATAAACAGACATCAATGAGCACAATCCATTGCAACGCTTTATGCGAAAGCCTACACCCCACATAACTCCGTTGCAACTTCGCACCAGCTCCTAATTGAATGTCTGGTATCAGAATCTCCTTATTGACTAGCCTTTTGACCTTACCACACACTCCGTGGGGGTCCAAGTGCCTACAACTACCTCATCATCTAAAAATTACGATCAAGCTCGCAACCCAATCCGGGGGTGCTACTCCCAGAGTAAGTAGCCAAGCAACATCTAACACTCAATTAAGCCGAGTTTAATTTCTTAGTCCGGTTATTAAAACTATCCTATCAAGCAACACACAATTACTGCGTACTTATAGGTCAACTCGAGCTCGTTATCTGTTCCCAATCCAAAATCCAATAACTATTCATTTTTTAAATTATAATCAATTTATGATTAATTGTCTCTAACCCCTCTACTTTGTTTACTGCATTTAGGTTACATCGACTTAGTCTTAACCAAGTTAATTAAACTTAATCATTTAGTTTAGTTATTAAGTTAAGTTTATTAAACTTAATCAATCTAATTCATTTTAGCTCATTCGAGTTCAATAAGCCAAGTCGGACTTAGATTATTAACTAAGTTCATTTTATATTTAACTTTATATAAAAAATTATTTATTAAATTTATAAATCCACTAAACTCATGCTTAATTATATCATTCAACTAATATAACACATTAACGATCATTAATCTATTTCATTTTGGCTCAAAAAGATTCATTTTATACTTAACTATACACACTTAACTAGTAAAATAAGTTTTCAACTTTGTTTGTTTAAATAATAGTTTGAAACAAACGAAATTTAGGAATTGATACTTTTAGAATTTTCAAAAACTTAAATCATGAAAGTTTTAGATCTTTTTTAATCTTGTAGTCTCTTGAATCACTCTCAATCCGAGTTCAGACGAAAAAGTTATGATCAATTTACGAAATAATGTCGCGATCAGAGAGTAACACGGGGAAACATGGCTGGATGTATGCCACCGTGTTTTTGGCGAATTTTTTCATTGTGGAACACAGTGAAAAGCACAGTAGAACATGCCCCGTGTTTTTGCTGTATTTTTCTGCGTTTTGTGAATTTCCTTTGCATTTTGGTCCAAAGAAACAAAATGGGAAACATGACACCGCGTTTCCCTCGAGCTGTCCTAATTTTCACTATTTCTTTGTGTTTGAGAGATCAGTTAGAAGCATGGTGGGAAACACGGTGTGTATTTCCATGTTGCCCTTCTGGGTTTGTGTTTTACAAACTTCATTTTTTTAATCAAAAAGTTTTTAAACCAATCCTATAGTGATCTAATGTACTAGATGTTCGTATATATGTCTAAACTCAACTATATTCTTGTTCCATGTGCTAAAGCATAATAAATTCAAGATCAAAGCTCAAATCATCTATGTTGACAGCAGCAGCTACTAAAATTATCATGGTTTCATTGAAATTTTCCAAACGTTTCTCGTAAAATTCTTACTTAACTACTCCAACATCCATAGCACTACTTTCTACTCATTCGATAATCTTGTCCATAATTTTCAACACATAGCAATATTTATTTCTCCTAAAATTAGTCTATACAATTTCAAATTGAAAATATTTATCTTCCTCTTTATTAACTTTAGACATGTCTCATTTCCTCATTATCACAAGTTTACCTCAACAAAGGTCGAGTTTTGGGTTTTTACTTGTTGTAGCTGTAGGGGTGATTCTCCAAATCCAAAACACATGCAAAACTGATTTTTTCTTCCTTTACTTCTACCAACATCCTTATATCGGAATCTACATCTAAAACACCTTAAACATTGCTTTTTGACACTTGAAATTAGCACACTCCTTTTTCAATTATAAAAGATGATTCTAGACTCCAAAATCACTCCAACACTCAATTTCTCGCAACCCATATCAAACCAACATACTTAAGTCAGTTTTCATGCTTAAAACACTAAAATACTCACTTTTGCTGTCTTAAAATTTCATACTTACCTTGACATGAATTTTGTTGGGATGGTGGGTCTCCTTCCTCTCTATCACTACTTTATCCTCTCCATTTTCCTCATAAAGATACACATAAGCTAATTAGTGCTACACTTTTGCTAATCCCTTTATTTAACACTAAGAAGGAGCTAGGGTTTTAGAGAACCTTACCTTAGGTTTTGGAGGGCTTCATGAAAGGGGAAGAGGAAAAAAAGAGAAAATGAATATTTATATGGGAGAGGAAGGGTAGAATTAGGGTTTTAGTCAAAGGAAAAGGGTTTCCTTTTAGGATTTTTGCCATATGGCACGATCTGGTGCGTCTAATCTCACATATGCAAGACCCTTAGCTCGTTTTAAATAGTTTGGGACTTTTAATTAATCTCTTGGGCTAATAATGATTAAATATATCATCCAAATCTAATTTATTTAAAATTTTGAATTTTATACGCATAAGTTCCCGAACAGAGGTAAAATCGAGATTTTGCAAAACTAAAGCCTTTAATGACATTGTTTCGATTTTTCTTATAAAACTTTACATTCAAAGGACTGTTGTGAATTATAGTTTAATTTATCTTGATATTTGAATTACTTTTGAATTTTCAAAATTTTGGTTTTTGGTTTGGAACTAATTTGGTAATTTTGAAAAATTTAGCAATTTAAATCTGTACATAAATCTAATTGGATTTCATTGATCTTATTTTTTTTATTTTCTGTTGACTGGTGTTTAGATCATTTCAGGCTATGAGTGGGGATTAAGTAATTGTGTGATGTTTGATAATTGTATTGATTGATAAAACATTAGAGTGAAAGTGATGACACATTGCTTGAAATGGATGAGTTGCCAATGTGGATGAGTGTTTGCTAAATCAATTGGTCACCTAATAAAAGGACTTAATACTATTTGACCATTTAATTAAATGAACATGCATCGCATGGCATCTTACTTGCATTAGTATGGTATTCATGTCAGTGCTAACATGTTGATTCTCTGGTAGTCCTAAGCAAAGTTAGTGGATCTATCTCTCTAATTGGATATCATAGGATTGTCAATATCCTAGGAACTAATTGGCACCGAAGGATGTCGCCTGTGTGGGTATTGGCAAGGATGTTAGTACTTAGGGAGTTTCTAAGGTTCTAAATGAGTTTCAAAATGAAATCCTCCATCCTTAGTTCTTCCTATGGAGAAGTTAGAGGTTATTTTTAAATAATGTGAATATCAAAAGAAATCCTCCCTCCTTAGTATTCTAAGGGGAAGTTTGAGGTTATATCTCAATACAAATGAGTTCCAAAATTAAATAGCTGAAAGCTATGAGTTATGGAAGTATGATGCTAAATGCAATGGGCTGAGAAAGCAATAAGCTGAATGATCTGAGTTGAGAAAGCATCCCCTTCCTTAGTTCTCAATTCTCTTGGACGTAAATGACTTAAGTTGTTCCTTCAACCCTCAAGAGAGGTCATAAATCTCCATTGGTTTGAACTCTAGTCATCTAAACAGTGCATAACATATGGTTGAGTATCGCATTGCATATGTTTGTTAATAACAATTGTTTGACATTGGTTTGTTGTGTGGTTTGGTCAATGTTATTCACTGAGCTGTGGTTAAGCTCACATACCCATAGTTTTGTTCAAGTATATCTTAGGTTAGGAATGGGCTAAGTGGTGTAAAGTTTTAGAAGATATGAAGATTAGCTTAGAATGTAATTCATACTTGTTGTTTTAAAGTTAGAAATTTTTGTAATATATGAAATAAGCTTAGAATGAATTAGTTTAGTTAAAAATAGTTCAAGGCTTGTAATATATATTTATCTATCATATTTTACTGTTTGGTGGGGGATATCAACTCTCTGTGGTTCTGGTGGATTGTCATGCTCCAAAAGTTATCTAAATACAGCAGTCTACCATATATAATATTAAGACTAAAGAATGACTACTTAGTCGCATAAAAGTCTCGATATTATATGTAAGGCATACAACAACACAATAGGAGACACCGGTAGGATTATAGTTTGAGAAAGTAATATAAAGCACACAGGAATTTACATAAATATTTACACCAAATATAAGATATAAATTCTTTACATCAACTTAAGGGCTTCTCCCGCTAAATTCTCCAAGGATCGATATACAACTTAGTCTTACTTACAATTAAATAACTATCACCAAAAGATTTTAAAGGAATTTCGATCTAAGGTCCTTGATTGGATTTTTCCCAAAAGCTTCCAAAAGAAATTTACTCGGATGTAAGGAGACCTCAGATAAAGCAGCAAGTGATCCTGTGAAACCAAAATTATAAAGATGTAAGCTTAATAGCTTAGTGTGAATATTCTCATATTCGCATACTCAAAACAAATATTCAAACAAGTTATAATTAAAGAGCATATGATGTGCATCAATACATGAGCAAACAAGACATGGTTATCAGAGCCATATGTTGATAAATTTACGCCTTCATTCGAGGTTAGTTTCACCAGCCAATTTACAACAGGACTTTCGAAAATAGATTTTGTAGATCTTACGACTACTCACATAAAAAAACATGTAGGTCTCACTGGTACTACTTGTACTTCGTAGGTCTTATTAGCTACTACTCACCACATATAGATATTATGGTTATGCCAACCATATCTATTATTCACTTGTCCACCAAATGTATAATAGTGAATACAATGAGACTCACTAATAATATGCATGAATCAATTTATTAAGCTCTTAGCTTGTAATTAAAATATTTAAAGGTGATCATACAATTTGTAGACACTTCAACCTAGTAATAAATCATTCATGTGATTATCGATAATTCTAGACTCGATATACTTGTATAATTCATCAAATATTATAAATCACATGCACTTCCATTTTTATCTTTTTCCTATTTCTAGTGTCACTAAAATACAAGCGCAATAGAGTACGAAAATAGAGGAAGTAAAGTCACTCGGGCATGTTTGAAAAGGCACTTTAATCGAATAATTATCAGGATAGAAAGTATCGCCTTCCATGTCACCTAAACAAGAGAAATACAAAAAATAAGTATTTCGTAGAATTTATACTTAAATTTTCTAATACTATCTTCTAATTCAGGGTAAAATTCAAATTTGTAGAAATTTCAACTTAAAACGACCATAATTTGTTCATTTTAACTCGGAATTTAGCATATAAGCAGTCGTTTTCTACCTATTCAAAAAGATATATTTATTTCTAAGATTACTTTTAACATTTAAGGTTATTTGGGTCTCAGAAAAAGGCATCATAGATTTAGATATTAGGTTCCAACCCTTATTTTTTTACGACTTTTGAAGTTCTACATTATTTGGACCCTTTAAAGCAACCACAAAATATTTATTCATTTGTAAATCATTTGATACTTATATTAGCTCACATCATATGCATGGTTTAGTAATATTGCCTCAAGAGTGATTTTTCATAAAACAATTTAATTGAAAAGTTTGTAAAGTTAACGTTAGGAGGAAAATCTTGGGAAAAGGAATAAAATATTATTATTTTTAAAAATAATTACGAAACTATCACTGGAATCAAAATAATCCTAGTTTTTAACAAGTTGGCGCCATCTCTTCAAGAGACGAGGTCATTAGTCATTGACCTCGTCTCTTGAAGAGACGGGGTTCTCACTAGTAGAGGACATCGTCTCTTTAAGAGAGAAGATCCCCGCGAATATATCCAACACGAGGCTTCTTCTTCCTCAGTCCGGCAGCAATGAAAAAAAGCCCCAAATCGAAATTGGAACCCCAACCCCTCATTCAACAAAATGGAACCATTGTTCACGCAATTGAGTTCATATATTGGATTATTTGGATCGCGAAGCGTTGTAGAAGTGTTGATTTGGTGGAGAGGAGAAGTGATTCGTGCGAGAAGACCCACATTATTCCACGCCGTGATCGAATCACTATTGCGTTTTTCTCTTAAATTTTTTTCGTTTTTATGTTGTATTGTTGTATATTGGGTATCATAGGTATTTTTTTATTGAAATTGTTAAGTATATTATGTGGTTTTTATATTTGATTAGTGATCGCATTGTTGTATAACTGTATGAGATGATTAGTACTGCATTTTTCTTTGAAGGAAATTTTTTTTTTTTTAGTGGCACAAAAAAAATATAAAAAATAGCGAACCAGTCTTGTTTTTTATACATGTGTTGAACCGATATTAAGTAAATTCTGGACCGAAATCGATTAGTTTGAATCGAGCATGATTTAGACTTAATAAACTATAGGTTTAAATAATTTAATCCCAATATAGCTAAATTAGATTATTTGTTAAATTAAAATAGGATAAATAAGTGCATATGGGCTAAATTAATAAAATAGGTCCATCTAACACATAGTGTTAAATATATTTTATAAGACCAAGGTCGATATAGTAGTAGTAGGAGTTATGTTAAATATTATGGGAGTGCAATTGATAAGTGATGATGCAACTTTCATGCATTCGAACTATATTTTATGAGATGGCAGGGTCGGTCAAGAAATGGATAAGGCAAAGTTTATATTGTATGCTCATGGGAATATTGTACAAGGCGATGATGGTTTTGGTTGTAATAAGCGGCCAGGTGTTGTGATCAGTGTTAATAGGAACTCAGCATATAAGCAAATACTGGACATCATTTGCAGTAGACTCAAAGTAAATAGGTGTACACATCGGGTAGACCTATATCATAGGGCAGCTATTGGAGATTGGATGCTGCATTATGATATTCTTCTAGTGACCGATGATGATGATGCACAAAAGATGTTAGTATATACTGAAGGGTCCGTGGTTGTTTATGTCCAGATATTCGAAAATGAGCTATCATAGGCACCTACAGCAGAAATGGGCATTCATGGAAATATTAGGAGCCAAGGCTTGGTAGACTCTAACTCTACTTCAATTCAGACAATAGGCAGCGAACAGCTACATATGGGTAACTTTCAAATGTGTGCACCGGAATTGACAGGCAATCATGATATGGATGCCATTCTAGACTCTACGGCAAGTAAATCAAGTGATGACTACGATGATGGTAGAAATGATAATGTCGAAACTTTCCCCCAACAAGATACTTTTCCAAAAGTACAAGGAAGGAGAAATGACTGGCGCCACTTTGTTGCTCCACCGACATTGATGCAGTAGGAAACTCAGTGCCAGTGCCCTTTTTCACTGCTGAAGTTGGTAGTGGTTATGCTCCATACGATGATGAGTAGGAAATGAGTATCAGGAATTGGAGCTTTAGCAATGAATTCAAGGTTAAGATGCGGTTTGAGACTAAAGATCATCTAATACAGGCAGTTAAAATGTGGCACATATCAAACCATTACAATTTCAAGGTAGTCGACTCGGACCCAAGATCATGGGTAGTTAAATGTACTGATACTCATAATAGAGGTTGTAAGTAGAGACTCAGAGGCAATTATAAGAAGCATGGTAGATAGTTTCATATCACTAAATATGAAGGACCCCACACCTGCGTAGATGAAATAACTAGACAGGATCACTCTCAGCTGGACTCCACAAACATGTCCAGGTGCATCATATTGGAGATCCGTAATTCTCCAGATGTGAGGGAAAAAGACCTCTAATTAACCATTTTAAAGGAGTTCGGATACAATGTTCATATTAAGAGAGTTCGTGAGGCAAAGAGGAAAGCTATTTAGCAGGTCTATGGAAGTTGGGAAGATTCATATGTGGAGCCTCCGCATGTACTTGATGCAATAATGGAGGCTACTAAAGGAACAAAAGTTGAGTGGAGAGCTATTGATTCAGATACCACCGGCCATGTATTCCTAGACAAACTATTTTGGGCATTTAGTCTTTACATTGAAGCATTTCAGTACTGTAGGTATGTTTTCCATACATGATTCATTTTACTTACAACATTAATATCCATGAGCTAAATTATATCTATTAATTCTTTGCAAACCTGTGATCACAGTTGATGGCACCTTCTTGTACGGTAAGTACAAGCATAAACTGCTTATTGCAGTAGCAGTTGATGGGGCAAATCATATAGTTCCCCTAGCGTATACTCTAGTCGATGAAGAGAGTGTAGACACATGGAGTTGGTTCCTTGAAAAAGTATTGGAATAGGTTATCAAGGGCTGATCCAACATCTGTTTGATATCAGACTGACATGCTGGCATTAAGAGTGCGGTTGAAGGTGAGAATGCTGCGAGGCCTAGAGGATGGCCTTGGCGATGGTGTATCTGGTATGTTGCTAGCAACTTTAATTCGAAGGCCAAAAGTAAGAAATGTAAGGAAATAGTTAAGAGAGCCGCATACCAAACCCAGAGAAGAAAGTTCCATGGTTACTTCAATGCAGCATTACATAGCAATCCTTGGACATCGCCATATTTTCGCAAGTTACCTCCATGTGTGTAGACTTTATCTTACGATGGAGGCGTAAGGTTTGAGATAGGTACATCAAACATGGTTGAAAGTTACAATTCGGTTATAAAAGATGCTCGATGCTTACCTGTGGCTGCGTTAGTGGAAAAAAATTCTGCAATTGCAACTCGATATTTAATAAGCAAAGACAGGAGGCAAGCAAGGCAATGAGTATGGGTAAGTTGCTTACAGTATATGCTGCAAACAAATTTGAGAGATGGAACAACATCTCAAGTGCCCATCAAGTAATCTGTTTTGACTACGAGGAACGGATATTTGAAGTTGTAACTGCTCCGTGCCCAACGATGTGTCGTCAGAAAGGGGACCACATACAAAAAGTTGAGTTGAGAGCAGGCAAATGTATTTGTAACAAGTGGCAAACTTACAGAATTCCATGCTCCCATGCAATGGCAGTAATGGGAACACTGCACATGGATTGTGTCACCTAAGTGGGACATTGGTACATATGGGAGAACCAGCTTAGAGTGTATGGCCGTTCCTTCATACCTGTAGCCGATAAGGCTAATTGGACTCCTTTGGACATTACCAAGTGGCACCCATCCCAAATCTTATTAAGAGAAGGGGTAGGCCTAAGGAAAAGCACTACCAAAATGAGATGGATATTCGAGAGGGCCCATGAAGTTACTCATGTGATTCGTGTGGGTAACAAGGGCATAACATTCACAGTTGTCCAAATAAAAAGTCGGCTAGTAGAATAGTACCGGGTCAGTCGAATCGTAGTGGTGAATCTTTGTAAGCTTTATTTGAATATACTTATCTAGCATACTTTACGATTTTTTAAGGTCATTACTTTCTCCACTAACAGTGTTCATTACTTTCTCTGTTACAGCTGGATCCAGGACCTAGCGATGACTCTTTACTTTCAGAGCAGCCTGTTCCTAGATCGAAGCTGGCCTAGGAGGGGTAGGTAAGCTTTTGTCCTCAACCAATTACTTTCCACATAACAAGATTGTTACTTATAAGTTTGATGACTTTCCTGTAGGAGCACGTTGTTTTACATTGCCGCCGTAGGGAGGCGAGGCTGAGGATGGAGGATGGCATACTTGCACATCTGGACGATCGACTGGTGCCATTCCTGTCGCAATCTGGTTTCATTAGGGCAGCACAAATTCCTTTCACCTAACTACATTGGCACCTCAATGCAGCTTTAGTAGAGAGGTGGTGCCCGGAGACCTACGCCTTCCACATGACGACGGGAGAGTGGTCTGTGACGTTAAAGGATGTAGCAGTCCTCACTGGCCTTCCTACCAATGGACAGGCAGTTACGGGCACTGCTTAGATGGATTGGGTGGGATTATGCCACGATTTGTTAGGACACTAACCAGTGTCTAGGACTCATTTGGATAGTGGTCATCTGAAGATGTCCTGGCTAGACGCCCAATTCAAAGTACTACCCGATTTTGCTAATGAAGCGACTATTAGACGCCATGCTAGGGCGTACATCTTGATGCTGCTTGGAGGGTTCATTGCTGTGGATAAGTCATCCAACTACATTCATTTGATGCACTTGCAGCTCCTTCAGGACTTCGAGAAGGCCGACTAGTATGAGTGGGGAGTAACCTGTTTAGCATGGCTGTACAGGCAGCTATGTTTGGCTTCCCACATTGACACCGGAGATATTGCAGGACGTCTAGTTGTCCTGTAAACATGGGTCTGGGAGCACTTCCCTCACATTGCATCAGTGCATCGAGAGATTACTACAGTTACAGCGGGACGCCCACTCACCAACCATTGAGGTGCGACTTTTGATGTTACTCGTTCAGCCACCCACTTATTGATTGAGTATCAAGGATGTTTGGATCGACAGACCCAAGGCCATGTACGATTTTCAATGTCTTACTTGCTTCAACTTCAACCGTTTAGATTCTTCCATTAATTTATATAGCACTTTCTTAGTTGAACAGGTCATCTGGGAACCTTACGTTAATATCATGGACTCCCTGCCTCTATACAGCCGGGCAGGTAGTGATATTTGGCGTGCACAGGTCCCGTTGGTATGCTTCCATATTATTAAGCACTACTATCCAAAAGAAGTGCTCAGATAGTTTGGTGGCTTCCAGTGGATCCTAGCTCCATCTGCTGACATGAGATTCATCCATGAGATTGACATGTGAGGGCGGTCGGAGTGGAATTGGGTGTCGGAGCACGCCAGGTGGGTAGCTAAGTGGGATGGCAGGCGTGATCGCATTGTACAACTGTCTGATATGCCTACTGGTACATCTAATGATTACTTAGACTGGTATTATATGATTACCAGGCGCTGGATCAGCCGCACAGGGGCTATTATATGCTTCATGGTAAGCTTATCGACTACATAAGTTGTATATGAAATATGCTGTATGTTTTTTCATTCACTTATATACATGTTTGTTCTTGCTTGCACGCAGATTTTATTCATAGAGTCCCCCACATGCCTCCAGAGAACACTTCTACCATTGCACGAGATGTCGTTCGTGTAGTGAATGAGTTCATGGGACTCGATTTAAATGATCCATTGCCACCACTAGCACCAGTACAGGATGACTCACAGCCTCTGCCAGCATAGAGACGACATCAACATAGAAAGAGACGTGGGTGGGGACGGGGTCAGAAGCGAGGCAGGGCCTGACATTTAGAGATCCGAGACGAGCCTGAGCCATCTGACATGCCAGGATTTGATCAGCCAGGTCCTTCATTGTTCCTTCATGATGAGTCTGGTCCATTATCTACATCCTACACTTATCTGGGAGATACTCCTATGCCAAACCAGTCATACAGTAAGTTTCATACCCTCCTTAGCTCTATAGAAGAGGCATCCGTTACCATCACATGATATGGGAGAGGGCCCCACGCAGGTAGAGCTAGACCCTGTCCCATTTGGTTAGTATAGCCCTAGTGGTGGAGATAATGAGGGAACGCTTACACAAGTTGATCCTTCTACACAGCACCCCCATCTGCGTACACTATTCCCCTAGACATTTGTGAGACGGGGATGAGGGAGGCGGGCCAGACAGCAGTAGCAGCAGTAGATATTAGTAGATTTTTCCTTTTCTAGATTATTGTCTATAGATTCTTACCTTCTATGATGCTTGTTGTATATGGATTCTTAGCTTTTATGATTCTTGTATATCATTTTTCTCTATACATTTGATGCATTCAAAGAAACAATCGGCTGTTCATTTATTATTTTGTTTGTGTTTGCCTGGATTGGGTTTGGAGCTATGTTTTGGATGGATTAGGTTTGGAGTTGTGTTTGGATGGATTGGGTTATGTAGTTTGGAAGTTGTTTAGCAATGGTTGATGATAGTTAATGAATGATTTATATCATTATTTACATATGATTTTGACAGGTTTCATTAACAGAGTAAAATGGAGTAATTTTTTGAAAAAAAAAAAAACAAGGGGGTAAGTTAGTTGGTCTAACTTCCTCTCTTCAAGAGACGGGGTCAATGACTAATGACCTCGTCTCTTGAAGAGACAAGGCCAACTTGCCTAAAACTGGGAGTATTTTTTCCTAGTGGCATTTTCGTAATATTTTTAAAAATAATAATATTTGTAGTAATGGAAATATATAACTACTAAGATCACTATTTCTACATCTTCTTAATCTCATAAAATATATTTCATATTTTATAAACTTGGTTTTCTTTTTTTTTTTTTTTTTATCCTATGTTCTATTTTAAGTTAGATGATCCTAAATTGGCTTATGAAAAATTGGCTTGTTCTTGTTTCTTAGCAAAACTTTAATATGTCTAATAACATTTTAAGAAAATTTTGCATGGCAAAGAATTGTCAACATCTAATCTTAATGAAAGTATGACTAGCTAACTATTTCTATCCTTAAGGAAAACTCTTGTGAGTGTTGCAAATTTATTTTAAAAGCCTTTGGTCTCGTTTTATAAAATAGGACATAGTTTCTATTTTTATTTGAAAAATTTTTACTAAGGTAACAACATTACTTGGTGATCATGGATGTAAGTGAATATATTATTCATGTTAGGAATCAATTTATAAACTCATGTAATAAATGGCAAGAACTGAAAATCAAAGAGCTAAATAAGAATAAAAATATAGAAGTCTTAGCATATTATCAAGACTTCCTAGGACTTAAATAAATTCCAGTCATTGTGAAAGAGAAAAAGACAAGAAGTAAAAACAGAAGGAAAAGAAAAAGAAGAAAGAAAAATAATGAAAGTCTTAAATTTATTTCAAGACTTTCCAAGACTCGAAATACATCCAAGCTCATAAATCAAGCAAGAAATAATTATGGGAGTCTTAGAATTTATCAAGGCTCCTCGAGAATTGAATATTTTCAGTCTAAAAATATAGCAAATAAGAAAAAAAAAAAAAGAAAGAAGAGAAAAAGAAAGAAATTTGAACTCCTAGATTATGTATAAAGCTCTCAAGACTTAGATTATGGACAAGTCTCAAAACATGTTTTGACTTGATGAAGGATAAGTTTAAGACTAGAATAACTAGTCTTATTTATTATAAGCAATAGCTAAGAAGCAAAATAAGAGCATAATAAGATGGTAGATTAGTGAGCTTTACGTTCTAGAAATATAGATACATATGTATACATAACAATGTATAGAAATTATGTAGGAGCATAAACATAACAAGAATAATAAATAAATATGGTGTTGAACAAGACATGAACTGTTGTTTTCATGATTTCTTTCCTAGCATAATGCTCATCGAGTTTTAGAAATCATAATACACAAAGTGTTCATGTTATGTTAACATGAAGAAAAAAGAGGGTTTAGTGTTTACCTAAACTTGAAGATAGAATGTGGAAGATGAATAAAAGAAAAATTTTTGAAAACACAATAGAATGGGGGACGGAGTGTCACGGTTTGGGCAAAGGGAGAATAGAGAATTTAAGAAATGAATTTGCAAGAGTTCTGGTAGTGTTTAGAAGATGTGTGTAAAGAATGAAGGAGAGAAGGAGTATTTATAGAGTTGAGGAGTGAAAATAAGAGTGAATAAAATTAATTAAAAAAGAAAATGAAATATATATAGAGAGAGATGTGTGCCGTCAGTTCTAGGGAAGAGAGGGAGAGAAAATTGATTAAACATATATTTTTGTAAATAAAAGCAAATAATGTGTAAGATTATGTATAAAGTAGTGTTGGAAAAAAAAATAAGAATGGATATGTAAAAGTGTAAGAATAGGTAGTAGGGAAAAGTAAAAATAGAGGAATAGTAATGAATAGTAGTAAATAGTAACTTGAATAGTAGATAAGACAAATAAATTACCGGTAGTAGTAAAAATATAAAAAAAAAAGCTATATCTGATATTTTTAGAAACCAAAATATCCTATAATTGATATTTTACGATTCCTCATCTTATTACGATTCTAGATATGTTGTCGGAATATTTTCATTGTATTGCATGTTGGGGCCGTGATTCAAGAAAACGATCTCGTTCGGGGCCAAAACGAGCTAATTTTGGACGAATATAATCTTTTTAGGTTATATGACATTATTCTAGACTATATTCTACGGTTAACTCATTTTTATTGTTTTAGGATTTTGAAAGCAGGATTACCGGATCTAAATACTCTAGTTCTTACGGTAACCCTAAGTTGACTTTAGGGTTTTCGGTTTGACTTCTGGTTTTTAAGATTTACTTATAATGACCATAAAATTTAAGGGTTGACATGGACTATGGGAATCCGTATTTCCTTATATATCAAAATGTTCTTATGAATTTAAAAGTTGTTTAGTAATTATTAAGTAGAGTTTTGCAAATCTCTAACTTGCAAAATGGTTCTCATATCTTGGATGCATACTTGATATGATTACTTTAGGTTGATCCTCCTTGGCCTCCTTTAGGGTCATGGCATTGTCTCTGTTGCTGATCCCGGCTGCTTCTAAAGAATAAGTCCTTGATACTTATCTTTATTTGATTCTTCCACACCCTTGCTTAGATAGAGTTGAATTTGAAATTTCAAATAATCCATAAATTTCAGATAAGCTTTCACTAATACTACAAATTTGGAGATAAAATATATATATATCTTTTTCTTCATCTGGCGACTTCGACAAAAGATACTAAAGAATAAATTTTAAGGACTTTATTAAATTCAAAATAAGAACTTTGTTGCAATCTTGTACAAATCTTCTTAAGAACTTGGATAAAGCATCCAAAGAAAATGCCCATGGATTATTATCTTCCTTGTGTGGAACAAATTAAGTGCATTACCTAAATACACTTAATTAATAGAGTTGGTGCTTCAATTAAAACCAACTTATACTTTGATGATTAAGATATTTTGCATGACACTCATTCCGTAAAAAGTATTATCTTTCCAATTGTTCGATCAAGTGTCTATTGAAATGTCTATTGGAAGGTCTTTTCATTTGTCTGCTTAAGTGTCTGTCATATTAACAGAATACCTTGTTCTACACACTTAAAATGGATTCATTAGTTATCTCTTAACCTTTTTGTTATCATAAAAACATATTTAAGAGATAACTCAACAGTTAGTTAGTCAGCAAAATTATTTGATGTACCTTAAAGTAGGGTCTCAGTTTTCTGGTTATTACAACCACTGCTAGGGTAAGTTGTTCCTTTTTGGTATATCATAACTCTAGTCCTTATAAGACATGACACATAGCAAACAAGTCGATATTCTCTACCTTTGGTTCATATGAGGACTAATGATAGTCCATGGTCACTTATGGCTAGGAATAGATAAAGCTCTTCACTTAGGAGAGGTTTTGACAATATGGGTGACTTTGTTAGCATTGTCTGTAGCTGTGTGAACTGTAAAGGTCTGTTCGCATTTAGCCATCCATTTGAAGTTTGTCAAAGTTTTAAGCAGTTTGAAGAATTCAAGCACCTATCTCCATTGCATAATATAAAACTATTCAGAGTAGCTATTGAATGATTCAGTCGTTGGATTTCTTTAATCATCATGGGGGACCCCATGTCTAGGAAAACTCAAAATTTCTCTAAATTGGCTTCAATTCCTAATTGAGTGACCAATTATACTAGGAATTTTCCTGATGTGAATCTAAATAGGAGTGTGCAAAAAAACCAAATGTTTAGGATAACCGAACCAAAACCGAGAAACCAATCCAAAAAAAACGGTTAACCGATTCATCGATTTCGGTTTAGGATTAGCATTTTTAATTTTTTCGGTTTTCGGTTTTCGGTTTCGGTTTTGGCCTTTAGATTCTAGAAACCGATGGATTCGGTTAACCGATCCGTAATTATAAATATATATATATTTATAATATACCCATATAATTATTTTTTTTAGTGTTATCAATATGAATTATGTTAAAGTGAATGACTCAGATAAAAAGAAACAAATGCATATATGTTTGAAAATTAGAATGGTGGTATTTGATTGAGATTTTGTATTGAGCTTAATTGATCAAGGTTGATAAGAACACATGAGTAAAAGGCTATCATGATGATTATCTTAATGACACCGATATATATTAACAACTATTTTACATGTTTTACATTCTTAATTTATAGTTTTTAATATAATTATACAAAAAAATACTCTAATTATTTTTACGGACATATTGAAAAGTATGGTTAATTGCAAAATTTGCATAACCATTATATCAAACGGTTAAATACCGAAAACCGAAAAAAATGGTTAACCGTTAAGGCGGTTAACAGTTCATAATGGATTGGTTTAGGATCAGGATATTGAAAATCCGGTTATTACGGTTAGGATCAAAAAATAGGGTCATGAACCGGTTAACCGAACCGTGAACACCCCTAAATCTAAAGGTGCACTTCAGGGCGTTTAGTTTCATATTGAAGTGCTACAATCGATTAAAGGTTTTATTTAGATCCTTTAGGTGTTTGATCAGTTCTTTACTTTTGACAATCAAGTCATCAACATAGACTTCTATGTTTTATTTGATATGATGTGTTAATTGTCACTAGGAATTGGTAAGTTGTCCCTACAATTTTTATGTTAAAGGGCATCACCTTGTAGTAGTAGTAGATGCCAAAGGATGTGAAAATGAAGTGTGTACTTCATCATTTGGCTCCATCTTTATCAAAGAAGGCATCCATGAACCTTGTCAATCTTAATTAAATAACCAAGAATGGGGAGTTGAATTGGTTACTCTTTAAGAAAATAAAAAATTTTCAAAATAAATAGTTAAGATTCCCCTTAGTACTTATAGAAAGTTGGCATGAGAATTATTTTGTAATAAGATAAATAAGGAACAATACAAAACGCACACAAATAAAAAGAGAGGTAAATGAAGATTTTTGACACAATTATATGTAGTGGTTTGGTTTTGTCCCTTTGTCTACTCTTCCAACTCCATGCCAAGGACCCCATAATCCATACAGGTGTCTTCCATTTTTTTTGAAACTTTGATTAAAAATAGAATGCCAATGATTGTCTTAGACTCGGTCCCCTCTATTCATTCTTTTTAGGTTAACCATAAGCCAATGCTAATTATAAAGCTATTTGTAATCTCTTAAAGACAATAAGGTACAGTAAAAAACTTGATGGACTCAAGTTAAAGTTCCTTTTCAATTCAATACAGCAAAATAATAATGAAAGATTGCAACATGGGTTCTTTGCATGTTTTTAGCACTTGAGAGATGTAGTTGATCTTATTGTTGATAATATTCTTTAAAATTTGAATACTCTTGTATTTAAATCCCAACCTAAAACAACTAAAAGATGATAATGACCTGTAGGAGCTTGACCGTTGGATAGATGAGACTTCTCAATATTGTGTAACACAAACCTTTTCTTCTTATCTTTGAAAATTCGAAAATCAAACCTTGACTATCAAATGCTTCCACGTGCATAGTTGATGATTAATTTCCCTATAAATATCTCTTTAAAACTGATTTAGATTGTGGAGAATAACTTGAATTTATCTAATTATAACTTTCTTGATCATCTTATCTCTTATATCCCTTAAAAATAAGAATATATGATGCAACGGCTCAAGTTTTAATTTAAAAGCTTTATCAAAGTATTTTCTAGATCAAAACTTAGCTTAGCTTGGACTTTATCTTCGTGTCTTCAAAGGAAAAATTCTGAACATCACTTAATAAACTTCAATCTTCAAATATAAACTAGAAAACTTGCAACTTGCTCATGTAGTCTCAAAATAACTTGATAAACTAGCTAAAAATTAATTTAAATCTCTGTGGATATTAATCCTACTTAATGAAACGTTGGAATACATTACTAAAATGTATTTAGTCTTTGGACTTGGGCCTTCAAATCATGTTTAACAAGGATTTCAAATAAGTCCTGATCATTCAGTAATTAATTTGAGAAAGTTTGAATCTTTTAGTTGTACGCTTTGCTTAATGCTCTTTATAGATCTTAACTCTTTATTCTGTCATACATATGCTATAGGCAACACTCTGTGGCTCTGATACTTCAATAGAATAACGCACTCTGTATAACACTTTGGATCAACTTTATTCTTTAGCTAATCACATTGTTTTATGCTCTAAAATACTAGTACTATTCACAACTACATCTTATTTACTAAATATTTTCTTGCACACTTAACAAAATCATAAGTCCTTTTATACTTTTAATATCATCAAAACTTATTTAGAGAGAATCTAACAAAGTTCAAGAGGGTATCGTCGGCAAACCATGTAAGGTTTTGTTCTTGCTTAATGAAGCCAGCCTTAAGGAGGTTTTGCCTCAATAGATGTCTATCTTTCAATGATAAATTGTCTTCTTTTTTGTTTCACCAATTTGACCACAGGGTCAATACCAAGGCAGTGTGCTATGATGTTAAGGGAAATTCCAAGCATGATAACCAACGACCAGGCAAATATGTTGGAGTTACTATATTGGAATGCAATTAGGCTATTTTGAGGTCAAGGGGAATGGTTGTCCCATTCTCAATCTTTTGGTTGAGGTGGTCACCTAGCTAGACTTCTTTTGTTTCTTTGTTACCTCGCCCCTTTCCTCTTATCCTTCAAAGGTTGCTTCAATTTAAGACTTCCTCTTAAGCTAAGGCCTTTAAGTATGAACCCTTTAAGAGTGTTTGCGCACTCCTCTTAAGCTAAGGCCTTTAAGTTTGAACCCTTTAAGAGTGTTTTGCGCACTCCTCCCCCAACCCCTTCCCCGACGAAATTTAATTTTATCAAGTATCGGGAACTTTGCCTTCAAGTGTACTATTGATACTACCATCCAAAACAATGATCGGCTAGGTTACCTAAGGTATCACATTGTAAGGGAACTAATAGTTAACTATTATGAATTCTATGTGCGTAACCCTATTAGTCTCATCATCGATAGTGTAATGATGCTTATGGCTTTAACAGGTTGGTTGTTAAAGCCATATAAGTTATGGTTGTAGAGCTTAAGATGCTTTCATAACTTAAGCACTATTGAAGATGATGTCGTATGTCATCTTTTCATAGGTGTTGCTCAAGATGGCATGGGCACTACTTCTAGTATTGATCATTATCTTTTTAACATCAAAGTCGGCGATTCTAGTCAAGACAATGAGGGCGTCATAATGTGATATTTAAATACCTTTGAGATCTTTATCGGAAAAAGAGATCAAGTTTTTATCTTCTACTTTTTAGCATACAGATTTTGTACATGTTCCTTCTTTGTAGTGCTATATGGGTACTCTCATGTGGGACCCTCAACAATCGTATTTACAACCCAATTAAGAGCCTTATTGTAGCTATCATTGTCATTAGGTTTATCATCCGTTTTATGTTGATGGTGCTCTTTGCATCGTCATTGGGTAAGTTAATACTCATTGTAGCCTGGTTTGAGGATGTATTCTTTAAGGTATCCTTGATAAGCTGCATCTTATGGAGTGCTTCTAAGCCTGTGGCATTAGCTGGTGGTATATTCATAATCGATGTGGTAATCACAATACTTCCCAAAACTTCTCCAATTAGGATTGGGTCCCACTAAACACCTCTTCCAACAGTTTGCTTAAGGGGTGAACTTTGAGTAAGTCGAGAATAGCCCTTTCTTATCATTGTCATTTTCACTTAAAGAGCATGCTGAGTTGGTCCTTTATTGGGGTTCATCTCTTCTATTGGTGTGGCTATGTGTTTTCTGGTTTAGGATGTTCTGCTTCCCACCGGGCTCTTATGGTATTATCGTCACTTATGTATTTCCTAAAACTATTCCAATTGATAGGTTTATTTCTTACTAGAGACTTAAAGAAGTAGCTAACCAAGTCCAACCTATATGTGGCTGCTTAAAGTGAAATAACCTCCTTACCATCGAGAATTTCAAGGACGCTTTAGTGAAATGGACATTGTAGCCCCGAAAGGGCCCGTTTTGTCCCTGTTGTATCTCTTAAAGGCATGATATATCCTTCTGAAGTGGTTTGATCACATTGAAGTGTATCTTGAACATCTCCATGAATTCTTTGAAGTCATATGGATAGTGAGCTAAGTTGTTTAAACCAAATGCTCACCGCATTATAGGAAGTTTCGGTGAAAGCCTTTCACATGGCATTGTTGAATCCTCACAAGACCATGTGGGTTTTGAATTGGTCAACATTATTTGTCAGGTTGTTCATGTCGTCATAGTTGTTTGACAATGGGAGGTGGAGCTTAGTAGGGAAGAGCTCTTATTGTATGGCCTTTAAGAGTAAGATAGTCAAGTCTTCATGACCTACCCACCCTTTTTATTGTCCTCTGTGCATTAAGAATCTTCTTGTTGTTGTGTGCTTCTAACTTCGCATTAGTTATCTCTCGGAATTATATCCAACTGGGTATTTAGTTGCAACAAGTCCCTGGACCCTACCGGTTTTAATGGAAACTATTGGCCAGTATTCATTTGCCACATGGTTGGCACAGCGGTCAAGGTGTACATTGAAGGTGCTCGCGAGTCATTTCTAGGGGAGTGAAATGGAGGTTAAGAAGAACTCTACTCCTCATCGTCCGCCATGGCAAATGAAGGGGTAACTTTTCTTTTATATTGTCACAAGTTAGTTCTTTAGCTCTTAGTTGCTTTATAACACCTCCTAACACTTGTTTTCCATCTATTGATACATATCTTCCAACTAGACAAACTGCAGTTCTAGCAGGGTTGAGGTTATAGGGTTGTCCTCTAGCAAAGTTACCCTCTAGTGTAACACTTTTGCTTTAAGTTTTCACCATGTTCAGTGATGGTCTAGTTTATGGGAAGAATGGTTTGATTTTCCACAAATGACGTCAAATGTTCCAGAGATTATTGCTAGTACTCTTTGGATTACTTTTGTCGAGATTGTAAAATGTTCCACTTTACTCCCCTTCAGTGGACCTTAAGCTTAACAATCCATAAGTCTATAAGAAAAAAATCAATTGTGGGCACTAAGGGTATGCTCGAGACAGCCACTCCAACGCAAGGTAGGGTAAGAGTCGTGCAAGTGGGCAAGGATGTGTAATAGCAAGGTAGAGTAAGAGTAGTGCAAGCAAACCAAGCGTAGGAGGAGCTTATATAGTCATATACCTTTTTCCTTTTGGAAAAGGGATCCACCCAAAATAGAAAATTTACTTTTAATTATTTAGGAAAATGCCTGCATGAATTTTAGGCAAGTGAAACTTGATTTATTCAGAATCATTCTAGAAGTGCATCCTTCTTTAGAAAAGTATTGAGTTAGTTGTCCTTCTACCTAAAGTAGTAAGGAAGCTAGACTAAATAGTTTCTTTTTTAGGGGAAGGTCATTGTGACACGACATACAAGTCCGATCCCTACGTGGGGCTAAACACCTTGCTAGGCTAATTAGCCTTGGGTCAAGTAGGTTAACCTACTAGCGATGTGCCCTAGGCCATATAGATTTTATGTCATTTGAATATTTATTATCTTTATAATATGAGCCATTTTATTTATCAAAGTTATTACTGGTCTTTTTACTTTGATAAAATGATTCTATGAATAAATTTGTTATTTCTTATGTCATTAAAGTATGTGACTTTAATAGTAGAACCTTAAAGTAAGAAATAACTTTATTCTAAATTAACCTTAATCATTCATTATATGGAATAATAATGAATTAAGACTAGTATGTTGGCTGAACATGATGACCACATGTTACTCATCATGGATATAAGATATCGATTCAACATATAGATACATATAAGATTATATTGTATTGGAACGACTAATTATGGGAGCACTATATGGATCAATATGACAAGTTTTTCTCATTGAGGTGTTGTGTTAGTCCTTTGACCTTATGACACTATGGATTCCTATATAGCAAGTTTCGTGTTTTGATTCAACTCTTTATCATCTTTAACTAGGTGATTATAAGGCCATATTTGGATATGGAATAAATTATGTGGAGAAATGCGAGTATTCGTAAATAAATTAGTCTATCTCATTAATTTGAGAGAGATATCTTTTGGGCCTCTTGATGAGTAAGATTAAGAAATGCATCGTTGTGCTTGAATGAACTGATAAGAAGTTATCAATATCATTTGTTTAAGTCAGTCCGACTCTTGATTCAAAAAATAGGTGATTAAATAATATAGGAGTGTATTGATCCATAACTTATGTTTAATCATAACATATCATGTGACAAATGGACTAAATAACATATTGTCTAATAGGTAGATTCGGATCACTGACCTCACTTAATTTGCATAGGCATAATGTCTTGCTAGAGACGAATTTTATCTTGTAGGTATAAAAGGTGTTTAGGTCCTAATATTAAAGGTGTTCACAGTTCGGTTACTAAGTTCATGGCCCTATTTTTTTAACCTAACCTTAATGATCGGTTTTTTAATATCTTGATCCTTAACTAGTCCATTATAAATGGTTATAGTTTTTTTTTTTTTTGGTTTTTTGTTTTTAACCATATAACGTAATGGTTTCAATGAATCAAATAGATAGTTTTAACAAACTTTATTTTTCAGCCTCTATCATAGAATTTTTCTTTAAATTATTATATATATGACAAGATCTAAATAAAAAAGGAAAATCAAATTAAGGAAAAGGAGAAAAACAATCCTTTAGATGTATCATCATCAACAAAATCAAACCAAAACAATTACCATATTAAATCCCATCAAACATATGATAGACTATAGTACTTTAATCAAAATCCAAATAACATTAACATATGTACATTATATGTATATATAGCAAACCAAAACCGAAAAAAATAAAAACCATAATTCTAAACCGAAACCAATGGACCAGTTAACCATATTGTTCAAATTGGTTCTCTAGTCTCAATTCGATTTTTTGGTTTCATTAATTCTTTTACACACCTCTACCTACTGCCAACATTAGGTTAACCTACAAAGTCGCACGCAAAAGAATGAACAAAATAGATTATAGGCTTATATTTAAACCTAGCAAGAATTATTAATATATTTAGTATTCTTAAATGGTCTAAGAATAATAAACAATTATTTTAAAAATAATAATAAATTAAATAGTGTATTTTATTTAATATTATTATTTTTTAATAAATCTCTCATTAAGGTTTCTCGCTCATTTGTATATAAATATAGATAGCTTCTCCTAGGGTTGGTGATAAGACATCATTACGTCAAATTAGACCTGCAAAGAAATTCTACAAACCTAAAAGAGAGAGAAAAATCATGTTTTTTTGCGACAGATTCCTACGCAAATTATATTCATAATTAAGTGCCAGCATATATCTCAACCTTTTTGGGTGTTCATTCATGTGTGGTTACTATAGAGGGTACTCGCTACCTACAGCATCTTTTGATCCTCTGCATTATCACATTCAAAACTCTACAAGAGGTGGAATTTTTGAAATTCCTCTTGTGTTTAATTTATTTGTTAAACACATCGATCCTAGACTGGTTAGGATTTTAATTTAAAAATTTCTGCTACAAACCTATTTTATGAAACCCTAAAATCTAGCACAACCCACATGACAAAGTGGTTAGATTAAGCCTAGAAGGCCTATAACAAAAATTAGCCATCAATGAATATGTTAGTTTGTTTTACCACTTTTTCCTTCTTGATGAATTTATTTAAAGCGGTAATCCCTCTAATATAGTAGCTTAGACTAATATATGAGCCAATTATCATTTAAGTGATTATTATAAGTTTTATATAGTATATTTAAGGATAATAATCAATAGGGTTGATATATTATGGTTCAAGCATTAATTATAGTTTTTAGTTATATAAGATGCTATTCAGGTAGTTTATAGGGCTTTAAACGAGCTGAATTATTCGTAAGCTCTCGTGCTTGACTTAAGCTTGATCAATAAAGGAGTCAAGCTTAAGCTCATAGTAAAAATCGTTTTTCCAAACAAGCCAAGATCTAGCATCGATTGAAGCTTACAAGCTAGCTTGTTGCGTACGCTCGATAAAAAGCGCGTTAATAGGTTTGAAAACAAGCTCATTAGTTGACTTGTGAGCTTATATTTATAATACATTATATGTACATATATAACTAAAAAAAAAAAAAAAAAAACTAATTTCTATTTGATATATATGTATAGATATTTTGTAGCTCTTTTTTATTATTTTAAGGTTTGAAAACAATTAAATATGAAAAAAATAAATGGAAACTGCACCTAACGCGAGCTCAAAATGAAGCTCATTTATTAAAATAAGTCAAGCTCGAGCTTGAATTTTAGGCTTCTAAAAAGCTTAGCTCGTACTTAATAGAAAGCTTGGCTCTGCTTAACTTGAGTTTGATTTATAAATTAGTCGAGTTAAACCTCAAAATAAAGGTGATTTATCTAAACAAATTGACCTTACGCCTGAATTTCACGTTAAATAAAAAGCTTGACTTAAGCTCAAACTCAATAGTTTTAAACGTATCAAACCGGAGCCTTAGAAAAATTGGTTTGGCTCGACTTCATTGTAACCCTGATAGTTTGCTTATAATTGGGACTTATTATAGGAAAAATAGCACAATAAGCTATATGATAGTAAGGTCAATGCCTAAACCTTTTAATTAATATTAGTACTATAGGTAAAAATTTTGAAGTAAAATAAAGGATCAAAGATATTTTACATTCACTTATTTTTCATGGTACTTGTTTTATTAAAACTTGTAAAATCTTAAGAGAACTATTAAAAATAGTAAACATGTGAGAAAATTACAAAAGAAAAAATATGGGAGATAGGTACAACTATGTAGGATTTATTTTAAAAAGGCTTCATCAAATGAGGTCTATTAGATTTCCTAAAAACTTCCCAAGCTCTACCATCAACTCCCTAAAATTGCTACCTTCAACAACCTCGGCCACCACCTTCTTAACTAACCAAAAGAGAGGGAGATGATATAATCTAGAACTTCTTGCAGTTTACTAAATCTAGAGTGAAATGTGGTAAAAATATTTAGAAGGGAGCAATATTCATAAGACTTTAAGGGGGTTAAATAATTGCCAAGCAACATTCTTTTTTGAATGAAAAAATTTTGGGTGGCATTATAATGTTATGACATATGTCTTATAATTTTGTGGTTATTTTTCTACCACTTGTAATAATTTTTGTGGATTTTTCCTTAATTTCCAACATATTTTATAATTATTTTATTATTTATTGTTTTTCTATTAAAATTTGTGAAAATTATTATTTTTCTAATGTGATGTGTTTACTAATGTGTAAATGAAGAGTGTTGGATCTTGATGATTTTTGTTTAATCCTAAGTGATTTAAATTCATATAAACTCATTTAAGAGTATATCATATACTTATATTTATTAACATGTACTATTATTAAATATTTATGCACTTTAATTAAGGGCATGTCATCACGTGATGTCATATCATGTCCCTAGTGTTTTTTATATTTATTTGTTATCTGTGATTTTACAATTTTTTCCCTTTTGAAACTAAATTATCCACATATGAGGGCAAAATAGTCTTTTTATACCATTTAAATCGTTTTACTTTAAAGATAAATAAACTAATTTTATCTCTCTCACTCTCTCTCTCTCTCTCCTCTCTCTCTCTCAATAAATAGTTATTTCTTCTTGTTTAATTTCCTATTATAAATTAATGTTTCTCATTTTTGGCCTATATTCATAGTTATCCATAATTATACTAATTATTATTTTAGATAATTACTATATTTAGGGCTTAATTGATACATGTTCCATAAGTAAACTAGTTGCTCGATCCCAATTATTCTAACTAGCTCTTACTGCAAGTCCACCATCTTCCGCCATAAATTATCCCCAAATTGTCGCTTTACTAGTTAGAGGTCAATTACAACAATATTTATAATACCTCAAGTCAAAAGCGGTCAATAATTAAAGTGAAAGATATTAATACACATTTTTAATCACATGCCTTGCTTCCAAAGATGAAGGTGAGGTGGGATTGTATCTTAAGAAGAAAGAGAATTTGACTTTTGGCTTTGCTAAAAGGCTTAGAAAAGTTAAATGTTTTCTTTGTTGTGTGACCTACAAGGGGTATCCAACAAGACTATTCTCTCTCACCTTATTTATTCATTTTGGGGCACAGTACACCGTGTTTGGAATAAACGAAAGGCCGGGAAAGAAATGGGAGGGTAAGAGTTTGAATTTGGTTGTTTTGATTGGAAATGAGATAGAAAGGGAAGAGAAAAATAGAAATAATGTTTTCCACGGGCCTACCATATGTACATCCCCCAAAATTGGAGAGAAACAAGAGAAAAAAGATGTCACAAATCAAATTTACGAATTTGTCCATTTTCTTTTGAAAATTGCTAAAGTAAGGTAGTATTATTTAGTTCATTCACATTATTTTTAAAATTCATGCATTTTTTATGTAATTGCCATTATCTTCCTATTATACTTTATTCTATCCTTAATAGTAATTAAGATTGCTTTTTCTTTTTCTCCCTTCCATTATCCATACACATGAAAGGAATTAAATACCTTCATATTATCTTCTTTCCTCATACATTCCTTCATCCATAATTCTTTCTCCCATATCATGCATAGTGTTAAGGTAAAAAAAAAAAAAAAACATAAACCTCTTCCTTTGACACATTTTCTTTTTGCATATAATTCTTTGTTTTTTTTATGCAAAGACAAGGACTGCTCGAGCTCTCAAGAATATATTACTGGAATATTGCTACGCATTGAATCAACAGTTGATTTCTCAAAATCAGATATTTATTTTAGCAAAACAACAAATAAGAGTATTGGATCGAAATTAGTAAAACGTAAATACCAACTATTGAGAATCTAGGTAAGTATCTACCATCTTCGAAAGTCAATGTGGAGCTTTAGATTGCATTGAGGAGAATATGGTTAAGAAGTTGCAAGGTTGGAAACAATGCTTGTTGAATGAAGGAGGAAGAGTGATTTTAGTCAAATTTGCGGTGTGTGCTATTCCAACACATACGCTCTAATAGAGGAAACTAATGCCTTAATTAATTGGCATCATATCAATGCTTTTTGTAATAATTTTTAAATCTCACACGGTTTAAGTTTAGCATCTTCATCCTCGGTAGCTTTGCATGGAGTCTTAGGCGTTTTCTTTTATGGCTCTTAGGTAGGCCCACAAATAAAGGCTGAATTAAAAATACGTAAATTACACTATAACATCTTAACGTTTAGGAATAAGATCATTTTGGTTTCCAACATTTCAAGTAGTTAAAAAATGTCTCCATATTTAGAGATAAGTTCATATTGGATCTCAATATTTAGAAAAACAATTTAATTCAAGTCTACATGAAGACCTATCAATAGAAGAAATATTTAACTAAAATTCACAAGATCCTTCTCCTATTAACACGTGTTTATGAAGACCTGAATTGAATCACTTATTTAAATGTTGAAACCCAAAATAAACTTACCCGAAGCATTAAAACTTCTTTTTAATCAATTAAAACGTTAAAATCCAAAATAAATTTATCGCCACCTATTGAGACTTTCTTGTGTAATTTTCCTAATAGAAATATGCCAAACGAGGCAACATTGTACTCCCCAAACCCATAAAGTGTTGAATGTCAAAGCCTCATTTTACCAGCTCATTTCATCTGGGAAAAAGGACAGCGAGATTGATTACCAAACCAAATATCGACCGTTATATCAAGCTCTTTGGAACAATGCAAACACTTCACATTAGGTCACGCTTCCGTTCTTTGATGAAGCAATGTCCTATGACAAAAGTGATTTTTTTTTTTTTTTAAAGATGTTTAACCGGTCTATTAGGCTCTACTTATTCCGATAATTTTGGCATCTTATTTTTCACATTTTTAAATAAACTATTTATCAAAGAATAAATATATATAAAAAATAAACGTTTTTACTCATAAACAAATCAAACAAACCAGATAAAATAAAATACCAATAAAAATCAAACAATCCAAACATTAAATGACTTCACATAGCCTAAGAAAAATATCTCCTTATGGTTAATGGTTAAACCCTCCTTCCACCGTTCAGAAACTGCTATTCATTTTCTCTTTTTATTTTGGCAATTTAGGCATCTTGTACGGCAATTGTCGATATGCTATTAAGATAAAATTGCATCCATTGCATGGCATCATAAAACCGTATAATTTTTCCCTTAAAGTCAGATATGTGATATAGAACAAGGTGATTTATAGCGTCATCCTAAAACACACACACCTCACAACAACAAACTCACCTCTCCGCCACCGGAAGCACCACCTTCTAGCCAAGGTTTACTTATTAAGCAAGCATTCCACTAGATTTTAGCAAAATACAAATTGAAATACCAAAGTACAGGTTTTTATCATATTGCATTAACCTCCAAAAACCACATAAAATATGCATGTTTGGATAGTCAAGTATTGAATCTGTATCAATTCAAATCCGTTCGGTCAGTTTATGAGTAAAATTATCGGTTTTTCATCGATATCATATCTGTATCAGTTCAATATCGTTTAACATCAAAACAACAAACCAAACATAGAGTACTAGGAGACAACCATTTCTTCAGCATTCACTACATGAAGTCCTATCATCAGTTCCGTAATGAAGAAAAAAGACTGCTTATAACTAAAAGCTTGACTTGCAAGCATCTTCTTTAAAAGCAAGAATAGATGTTCCATATATAACATAGCGGCCGTCAATGATTCTATGATCTAAATTGCAGGATGCAACCCTGTGCCATTTATTCATCCAACCGATCAAATTCACCAATATGGAGAATCACATATATCAATTACGCCATACATAATATTATCCAATCCACAAAATTCATTAAATTAATGCAAGTATATCAACCAATTAACCAAAACCACTCAAGCTCACAAAATTCTTGCAGTTACCACGGTCTTTAAAATGACTGAAATACTCAGGACTAAATGTCGGCACAAATCACAGCAAAATTTCATAACTAACAAACTAAAATCTCCAACTCTAGTATCTGACCGAAGCAAGAATGTCAATTTGAGAGCCAAGTTTGTCCTCAGCAACTTTCTTGGCCTTTACCCGAAGTTTAGTTAGCTGTTTCTTCCTCTCATATGTAACCTGGGCTCTCTCCTTTCTCTTCTTCTCCAACTCCTGCTCATAGAAAAAAAAAATTAAGAACCAACAAAACACATACCTGCTATAACTCTTATCAGATATATGTGACCAAACAATCGCAAGCAGTAAAAACTGATAATGTTCGAGAGGACACAACAAGATAACCATCTAAGGATGGACAATAAGAAAGCATCTCCTAAAATCACAACATACAAAAATGCTGCATACTTCAATCACTCGCAGAAGCAATGAAATTGCAAAATGGCATAAAATATATTACCCGGATGGTGTCATAATAGTTCCATCCAACCTCGGACGACAGGCGTCCCAACAAACAATATCTGTGCCCGCTTTGAAGCCTCAGCACCCTACAAATCAAAAACCAATGTAAAAAATGAACATCAATCTACCAGACACAAAGATCACCACACACTCATTAGTCTCAGAGATCCCAGATTAAACAGAACTCACTTGAGAGCATCAGGGATGACCATCCTCTTCATTTTGTCATAAGGAGCAGGGATACCCTCATAAGCCTTCAATCGAGCAAGTGCCGCAGCTCCACGCTTAGTCTTATGTGGAATCATTCTACACACCGAAATACAAGAAGTAATTAACAAAATCATGCCTCATAACATGATTGGATTCAATTCAAATAAAATTCAAAAAGAGTAGGGTTTTAGAGATTGGGAGAAATTACCCACGAACAGTACGCCAGAAGATTTTGGCAGGAGCGCGGAAATGGATAGGACCATGAGAAGGTTTAGTATTCATACGCTTCCTCAAAAAACGCATGTACTTCATCTTCTGCCTCACAAGCCCACCGGACAAGCATATCTCTTCGCAACGGACCACCACGACTTTCTGGCCGTTCAAGAGCTCTTTCGCCATGATCGACGCAAGACGGCCAAGCATGTGGTGTCTCGCGTCCACCACCACTCTCTTCGCGCAAATTCCAGATCCCGACACCATATTCTCTCTCCTTCTGCCTCCTCTATCCCTCTCCCTCTCTCTGTGGCGGTGTGTGGGGTTGTGATCTTCGGAACCCTAGCAAGACTAGGAAGAACGTATAAAAAAGAGTGTCTAGGGTTTCAAGGGCTGGATATGGTCTGACTTCGGGGAATTGGGTTTGGTCCAGCGGAATAACAATGGGCCAGCTCACTTAAGAGGCCTACCGATGATGTGGGATAATTATGGTAGATTTAGACCCGGTTTATATTTTCCACAAAATTTTTCTTATAAGGCCTAAGTGGAAAATAATTTTCCTTCTATGGAAACCTTACATTTTCTATTAAAAAAGTTACTTTTTTTTTTTTTACATGGGAAGTCATTTCACTAATTACTCTTACAATAATAATGTTTTATTTACGTGCCATTATATATTTTATGCAAAATTCATTTCAAGCATCAAAATAGCACTACTTTGTTTTTATTTTTTTTTTTTAAAGAATGGGCAAATTGGTAATGGTTATTTTAAGGGTAAGTGTCATATACAATAATTGAAATTTATCAATTTATACAATTAACTATCTTAAGTTTAAAAGTTTTAATTTATTAATTACAAATTTTCAAGCTCATTTAAAATACCTAGATGAATTGCTTAATTACATAAATTAGTAAAGTTTAGGTAGCTAATTGCAAATTTAACAAAACGTGGGTAGTTGTTTGCAAAAATGGTAAAATTTAAATATCAAATGATACTTTTAAATTTCAAGTGGTTAATTATGAAGATAAACAAAGTTTAAATCAATATGATAATTACCCTAAATGTAATTGATGTCATCTTTTCTCTTTTGTTTCACCTCATAAAAAGCATTACCTATATTTTATCTTCCCTCTCTTTGTCCTCTCTAAATTGACAAGACAAATTTTACATTTTCATTTTGTTAATTTCTTATTAACGGTATTGGTAGATGCACACCATAAAATGTATTCCTTCTACCAATCAACAAAAGAGAAAATATATATATATATATTTATTTATTTAATAGACTTAAAAATATATGTATATATACTAATAATTTAGATCTTTATATTTTGCTATAGAGATTTGTTTTGCTATTGTTCCAACTTTTGAATAGATGAATAAATTTGTCAATCGTACATGTATGTGTGAAAACATAGTCATTTTAAAAAAAAGGATAAATTACACTAGAATATATTAACATTTGAGGCACATTCATTTAAGTTATCAACTTTTCGAGTGATTTCAATATTTTACAAAGTGAACTTTAGATGAGTCATTATACTACCCGACTGAATTTTTAGTGCATAAAAATACTACCTGATGTTACTGCGTTAGATCTCCATTAATTTCGCCTACAAAGCTATGATTGTTATCTAATTATAAAACAATATGTTTCTAACCCATTTAAATACATTATCAAGTACATATATCCAAAAACAATTGGAGCTCCATGCTAGTTGTGTAGGTGGAGTTAATAGTGTTATGTGGGGTAGTATTTTTACTGAGAAACAATTCAGTCGAGTAGTAAATTGACTAATATAAACTTTAGGTAGTTAATTGAATATTTTGCAAAAGTTCATGTATATATGTGACACTAGCCCTTAAATTTACTACTTCAAAATTAAGGTAGCAAATTGAATTTTCGCACAAAGTTTTGGTACCAAATTTGACATTTATAAAAAACAAAAAGGAAAAAAATAATGTGACTATAATCACAGGCATGCACATCAAAAACACAAAGGAATTGTAATAATTATTTTCCTTAAACAAGCTCTACTCACGACTCAAACTTATTCTCTTATTCACTAGATCATTCTAATTACAAAATGAATAAGTGTTTTTTTTTTTTTTTTTTTTTTTTTTTGTTGCCGGTCAACAAAATGAATAAGTTGAAAGGAGAGAAGTGAAAAATCCCAAATAATTATTTTAAGGAGGATAGTAAGTCAAATAAAAATTTAAAATAGGATGTAAAAAATATATTAATAATGAAATAAGATATAAGATTATATACAGAATATCATGTGCTCAATCTATTATAAAGATATATCCAGATCAAGAATTAAGATAGGATCAATAATATAGGGGTAGATATGATCTTTTATAAAAGAAAACCTACCAATGCTCCTATATAACCCCCATAATTGATCCATATAGGCTAATCCCTCTTCGCATTTCATAAGGTAAAACATTCTACTCATTATCTTATAAGTTTAAGGATATTATAATCTTTTTTTTTTTTTTTCTGTACATGACTTAGAACATTAGGCTTAAGGAAAAAAAATTCAAAAGTGTGGTAGGAATAATTTAGAGATTGAAGAGGTGTGTCCATTAGGCTGAGCAATTTTGAACAAATGTGTTCTTTATGAAGTAAAAATTATTTTTTAAATTGAGTTAGTGATGGTATGATTTTGGAATTTGTTTTACCTTGTTCCGCATCTGTAGTAATATTTAAATTAAGTTCCTTTTTTATTTACTTTGTTCCGTAAACGTAATAATATTTAACTATAGTCTGTTACTGAATACAACAAACATGAATGGTGATTAGATATATTACAGAGCAATGATTAATGTAAGATGGATCTTAGAAAATTTCTTGATGAAATTTCTTCTGTAATTATTTTTAAAAAATGATGATAATTACTCTAAATCAATGTTTCGACTAAAATAATATATAGATTTAAATCTTTAACCAATATAGGGTGTCCTCCATTATTATCGAACGGTGACTAGAAGGATTTAGTATTTTTTTTTTTTTTTACCTTGCCTATAAATATAGAATTTATATAATGATATTATATTTAAAAACACAAAAGTAAAGAAATAGACAAAATTAGAATGATGGGCATTGAAATTTAATTGTTGTACTCCCATGGGATGCACACATATATACATAAACATTTATGCTGGACACATTGTTCTTTATTGAGGTTTAATGTTTTAGTCAAGGCAATTTTTTTTAGCCACGTAATTATTTTGATGGCATGTTAGAACAAAAACTATGAAAAAAAAAAAAAAAGAAGAAGAAAAGAAAGAAAATAAAAGAAAAGGGGATGACGAAAACTAATTGAAGAACATATTTTATGAAGGACGACTTTTGTTTTTGTGCGGGTACTGTCTTGTTGTTCTACTCTATCTGACATGTGATGTTGATGAAAACAATTGTGCTTGCTCCTTACTATGTGTTTATGTACTGAGATTTTCCACCACCTTCATTGATTAAGATAAATATTGATGTTCTATTTGGTGAATTGAACCATGATTTAGGGAAAAAATAATAATAACGTACAATTTGATAGGATTATAAATTATCATATAAAGTGAAATTAAATATAATAAGTTATTAACAAGATAATTTATTCGAGCTAATCTTGTATGATTGTTATGACATATAGATTAAACAGAAGTTTAAATGGTATCTAATTAGAAATATTGGATTTTTATCTTAAAAACTATAATATATATATCCTACTTTTTGAGGGCTTTTTTATTATTTTGTTTTGTTATAATATACAAATATATGTTATGTAAACTGTTATGTATAAAGCATGGACGATTCCGTAGTGTCGAGTAAACTTTGTGAATACATGAACATAAAACATTATGATCCTTATGTTTTGCAGATCCACAGAAATTAAATTAGTTAAATTGATAATATTTTTATATGATCGGGACGCTAACAATAACAATAAACTAAGGTTGTTTGGATTTTTCCATTATATGAGAAGTTGATGTACACATAAAGATATTTGCAAATTCTATGTGGGCTATAGCCTATAGGTGTAATTCCCCAAGTTTTTAGAATTAGAAAATAAAGAATTTATGTATTTGATTGTATATGTTGTAGTATATGAAATTAGAGTAAAGTTAAGTATAATAGTTGTTATAAAATCAATTTAGTAAGAATAGAAATTTAAAATCATCAACGGATTTAAATTGAGGAAATTGTTTATTAAGTATTCCTTACATTCTTATAGAAAATCGAGTTTTGTAAACTTAAATTCTAAATTACCAATAATATCGATATAAATTCTTATAAAGAATTAATTTTATTAAATAGGATTTATAAATTAAATTGTTACTAAACTTTGTTTTGAGTTTGAATAATTAATAAAACTAATAGTTTAGAAATATAATGGTGTAATATATGTTGTTTTTGAACTCTTATTGGTTGCAAAACTATTTTGATGACCCACACACAATCCCTTTTGAATTGCCCCAAAAGTCAAAGCAAAGCTTTGTATTTGTGCCCATAATTATCTTTAAATGGCAGAAATTTTTTTTTCTCTTCCTTGCTCTCTCTTTCAAAAACCGATGGTTCCACACACACACACATACTCCTCTCTTCATCTTTATTTTCTCTTCTTTAAATCAACAAGGAAAGCAAGTTAAGCTTCCATCTTCAAGTTAAAGCAAGTTTTGGTAAGTTAACTCATGCCTTGTCTTTGTTGTTTGTATGTTTAAGTAGTTGTAGAGTAAATGTTGTTGTTGGTTAATGGTTGTTTTGGGATGGTTATCATGGTTGGCTTGTAGTTACGTGAAGTAGAGTGATGGAGAAGTGATTTTAAAGTTTTAAAACTTGAAGTTAATGGTTGGATTATTGGTTGGTTGTTTAATGTGGATGTAAAGATGGGTTAGAAGAATTGAAAGAGTGAATGAGGAATTTGAGACTTTTATGAAGATGTTGGAGGGTATTGGATGGATTTGAGGCAACTAAAGTTGGTTAAAGTGTGTAAAAATGTGAAGAGAAAAAGTGTCTTTCGTTGTCAAAAGGCCACAGGGCATGGGGAAGGCGTAGCACGATATAAGTGCAATCTGGGTTGCCAGGCCTTTTGCCATGGGGTGTAGCAAAGGTGGTGGTGGCCCTTGTTCTTCTCCATATAGGGCGTGGCAAAGGTAGTGGTAGCCTCTGTTCTTCACCCAGATGGACACACTCCTTGATATAGGGCGTGGTGGCCATTGGTCATCGAGTGATCCTCCATATGGGGTGTAGCGAAGGGCGTGGTGAAGCTTGTATGTTGCCCTGTCTCATACGGCCCTTGATATGGGGCGTGGTGAAGGGCGTGGAAACCTTAAAATGTCATTTTTTCTCCTTTAGCTTTAGAATCTTGTTTAATCCTTATTGTCTTTGTTAAGTAGATAATAATACAAGCTTTTCTATCTTATAGGAACCTTAGATCACGAGTTGAATTTCCCGTTGGACTATTATGATAATTAAGGAGCATGCACGGGTGAGTAACTTGAATCCTATCACCTTGTTTGTGATTGTAAATAGTGGAGTATAGTTTAATCGTAACTATAAGGAATCAATTGCATGGGGATGGGAAATATTACATATTATATGTTGTATGTTTAAATTGTAATTCTTAATAATCGAAGTGACAACTACTCCCTTGGCATTGAATTATAGTTGTCTCATTGAGTGTTTGAAATTGATTTGATCATTTGATAATATGAAATTAAGTTTAATAGACTTCTAAAATTAATATTACATGCATTTCATATCATCATATTGCATTACATGATACTCATGTCACGTGTTAACATTTCGATTCTATGGTAATACTTGTTGAGACCAATGAGTCTATTGGTAGGTTATCATAGGATTATCAGCTTCGCAGAAATTAAGCAGGCTTCGAAGGAGGTCGTCTGCATCGAAGTTGGCTTTAGATCTCCATAGGTTTGAATTTCGATTATTCAAATCATGCTTGCTGCATATAGTTGATCCATGCATTGCATATTATTGATAACTAAACTTGTTTGTTTTAATGATAGTGTTAAGATCCTATTCTTCATTGAGCTTTATATGCTCATGCTCTCTGAGATTGTTGATTTACAGGGTTTTAAGCATGAAGACCAAAACTAAGCTCGGGTGTGGAAGTTAGTCTAGAATGGACTCATGTATTCTTTTGAGAAGAAGACCATATATGTAATAGAGACTTAGTAATATGTTGTACTAGTATAAGTTAAGTTTTATTTTCCTTTGTAAGTTTTGGTTGTTCTTGGGTTTTGTTGAAGCCTTGTAGACTATTGTTGTAAAAATATGTGATGTCTTAGATTTATATGTTTATGTTTAGTTGTGGCTAATATATATATGCAATCTCTTTCTCACTCAAAACTATCGATCATGTTCAATTGTCCACTTCAAATAGGAACATTAGTTGTATAGTGTTTATGTAACTTTCTGAAGGCCTCAGTTAGTTACATGGTATACTAATACAACTGAGGTACTCTATTGGGGTGTAACAATAAGTGCATGAAAATCTTAGGAACTATTAAGTTGCAACTTACCACAACATTAATACTAGAATCAAGGACTTCTATTTTATGTCATGAAATCATGTACTGATTAATAACATTTTGATTTTTTTATTTATTTAGGCTCAATTTAAAATAATAAATGTTAAGGGTATCATGAACATGAATAACAAATGAGTGGATGTGTACTATATAATATAAAGTAAGGAATGGGAAATAATAAGGATGAATGGAAAATAAAAATAATAATATATGTGTATGTATAATGATTCAATTGGTAAGTAAATATATAAAATAGAAGGTGAATGTAATTAAATAGTTTTTATTCAATATTGATATACAATTATGCCTTTAATAGATAATATTCATTCTTATACCTCAAATTTATATTGTGAGAGCTCTATTATTATAAGTACGCAGTGACATTTTTGCAGTTTACTAGGATAGAAATTGCTAATAACCTGACTAATACTTAAACTTGGCTAATAATGCATGCTGCTTGTGCTTGGTCGTCTCGAGTTGGAGAGCATCACCCTCATTAAAATCTCAACTCTTGACATGATAATTAGGCTCTTAGACCATCACGTTATGGCTCAGTGGGCAATTGATGAGGGGACCGATATCAAGCATAACAGTCACTTGAGCAAAGGAAGTTATATCGAGTATAGTTCGGAGGAATGGGACTCATTGAATTATACAATATAGACGGCCTACGACAATAGTGTTTAAATAACAATGGTTGTTAACCTCAAACGAGGCTACTTTTTATTTTTCTCTTTGGGTGAGAGGCCGACTGTTCTCGCTAACCTCAATATTGCTATAGTAGTATTAGAACCAAGGTCCCTCGTCATGTTGCTTGAAGTCATGAGTACTCTCGTGTTGCTTGCTACACTTAATTAAATATTTAAATTGATGACTATTGCATTAGTATAGGCATGCATGTATATATCATATGTGGTTGCGTTACTATGTACTGAGTTTCAACTTACTCGTTTAGTTTCAGGTACCGGTGATCTTATTACTAATGTTTTATATGATTTGTGGGGATATGGACATAAAGATGAGACTGGGCTTGAGGCATAATAGTAGATGACTACTATTAGAGAGTTGACTATTTGGACCAAGAATTTTAATTTATTTTATTCGTATAGATTTCAACACTTGTGGATGTATTAGTTTATTATGTTTTGATTACTTTATGATGTGTTTTTACGAACTCTAATGTCCAAACTATTTTAACCATTATAATGAAGTTTTATAGTCTTTTAAATTTATTTATTTATTTTAGAGGCTTACATATTATTTCTAAAATCTAATTCAATGTTTTCATGAGTTTAAAATTTGATTAGGAACACACTTAGTAATATAGCCTTACGTATTGTACTTAAGTAGGCTATGTGGTGAACTATCGATGCCATAGATCGTTTAAGGGTGTGACAGAAACACCATACACATATACTTATAGAATGTCGTGGTCAATTGGTTTTAGAAATTAGAAAGAGATCGGACTTGAGAGATGAAAGTGTGACTATAAGAAGGTGATATAGATGGGATATGTATCAGAATTACACAACGAAATTAACAAGACTTAATATATGTTTTTGGGTTTTCTATTTATATAAAAAAGGCAAGTAAAAGATATGAACGATCTATCCTTGGATATGACACGTCAAGGGAATAATCGAACTAGTTGTTTCACTCAGTTAATTTGACACACGATCAAAAGAAACAACAAAAGAATAATCTTAAGGAAAAACTCAATATTACTTGAAAGGTTTTGAAACAATTCCAAGAGGCAACAAGCCAATTGGTCTCAATCAATGACAAAAAAAAAAAAAAAGGTTCTAAACTCTAATAACATAACCTTAGGGACCTTAAATACTTCCACAAGTCGGCAAGGACAAACAAGTAAAAACATAAGATAAACAAATAGAAAAGGAAAGTAGTGTTTTAAAAATGCATGAAACAAATAGGTAATCCTCCTGTTAATCATGACCGTGACATGAGCAATGATCTTCTCGGATAAAAAATCTTCTCTTTTAGTTCCTGGTTGTCACGAGCGTCATATAGGACATCATAGGTGATGCAACGGGCGTGACAAGGCCTGTGATCTTCACTATACTCATAAATCACCATTGTCGACGCATAAACAACCTTTATTATTGGCAGCATAGGGGGCAAGATAACAATCACATGCAGGATTAGGGCCGTGATCTATTATGGAGCTTATTTCCTATCAGAAGAAAAGGCATCAAGACTAAGATCTAAAATAAGAAAAAACTCACTAAATGCATGAATTGGGAGTAAAAGTGTAGTCTAGCATAAATGCTAAAGTGAAAAGCAAAATGAAAGAGTAAAGGTATTAATAATTCAAATACTGTGAGTCAATGCAACAGAGATAAGTTCATTTAAAATATCAACGTTTCAAGTGATTAAAAAGAGGAATCAATGTTTAGCATAGTGAATCAAATCAAATATTAACGTTTTGTAAAATTCATTTAAGATATCAATATTTGGATTATTTTCAATTAAGTTTACTTACTTTTCGCTAATGGTTAAGTATTAATCCTTATTTGATGCATTTTGCAAAACATCGACACCTCTTTTTAATCACTTGAAACATTGAAACCTTAAATGAATTAATCTTCAAAACATTAATTCATCTTTTTAACTACTTGAAATGTTGATACCTTAAATGAATTTATATCTAAACATTGATACATTTCTATATAATTTACCCTTTTTTTTTCTTTTTGATATAATTGTTGTTAGGTTAGATCTATTTGTTAACATTCAAACATCAAAACATGTTGCTTCTTCTTTTTCTTCTTATTCTTTTTTCTCAAATAAGAAGTGGCTATATCAGGTCAACTAAACTACAATCCATTTAGACTTTTTCCTAAATTGGACCATGAATCAAAACAAAATATATATAAAAAAAAATCACATATCACTTGTGTAAAAAATCTTAACATCTAAGGCTAAGCATGAGTCTACAAGCTCCATCTCAATTACCTTGACGAGTTTGGGAGTAAAATCAAGAGCAAAAGCCGAGTGCTCTTTATGGGTGCTCACTACATTATTTCAATAACACAAAAGGGTAGGTTATATCCCACAATACAATAGAGCAAATTATATAGAATATATCAATGTTTTTGGTAAGCTAATTTATGGTATTAACATTTTTAGTTAAAAAAAAAAAATCCACATTTCACAAAATGAGCCAAATGAGATCTGTTTTGATAAAAAAATTAGCTATTCAAACATTGTTTCCCTAGTAAATTTTACAAAACATTGATTCCTCTTTCTAATCGATCAAAATATTAATATTTTAACACGTCGTTCACTTCATCGTATAAAAAAAGGAGTATATTAAATTATAATTCAATAGAAATATAATAGAGGTGTAATATCCCTTACAATGTTTACTTGGTATAAAATAAATGATTATTGGAATAAAAGTAACATATCTATAATGATCATTGTCTTTATTAGAGAGATATGGTATTTGTATGTGTGATATTTTCAAGATAGGGGTATTCATGACAAAGAGGAAAATTCTATGGCCCCGCCATTAGTTTTAACGGGACCGGTCCCATCATTATCCAACGGCTCAGACCATATCCAACTGTAATCGAATTAATAAAATAGTTAATATTCCATTTACTATATTTATTTTAATGGTTAGATTAATGGCGGGATGGTTCCATCAACGAGGCCATAAAAACTCCCTTAATAGGATAACTTAGACTCTCTTAGTTAATATTTTAATTGGAAATCATCTAGAGTTGGTACTTAATTAATTAATTTGTCGATTTCAGATAATATGGAACTTACATGAAGAAATCAAACGAATATATCAAGAAAAAGTTCAAGTTTGGAAAAGTCTGGAACCATATACCTCTTAATACAACCCGTGTGAAAGGCTGTATGGTTCCAAGACAAGTCAGCAGGTGAAACACCCCCTATAAAATACGTATGGTCTCAGGAAACATCACAGAATGTGAAACGCCCCCTCATACGGCCATATCAAACCCGTGTCATTCTAGAATTCCACTCCAGAAAGTCATACATTCCTTCGTATAGGCCGTGCTAATGCCCGTTTCATTCTAGAATTCCTATCCAACAAGTGAAATGTCCCCCCATACAGGCTATTTGAACATGCGCATCTTTTCCTGCTATGTTTATTTTAGGAATTTTTGGGTGTTGATATAAATACCTTTTTAAGAGAGATTTAGGGGAGGACGAAATAGACTAGAAAATATCAAAAAATACTCCTTTGATAAAGGGAGAATTTAGTCGAGGGTTTTGTAGATTTATGAATATTTTTTAAAGTTTCATGCTAACTTTTGAACTTCATTGCTTCAATTCACGAAGGATTACGTTTTATTACTCTATCACATTATCCTCTTTAATTACTTCTTTGAATTATTGATCTGTATTGTTACATCCATGGAGAAGTAGTTGATTTAGCCTAAGTTTGTGGATCCTTAGGCTAATTTCATGTAACTCTATTGTACTTAAATTGGACCGATGTTGATTTATTGAATTCAATAGTTTGAGCTTAATAGGTCTTGGATTTGTATGGTATACAATATGAGTTCATGTTTGATTTCTTGATTAAGAGGTTGTTTCAATGAATAGAGTTAGGCTATTGGAGAGGTTGTCATAACTATCTAGAGATAGAAGTTATGAAATCTTCTGTCGTTGATTGATTGCATGAGATATGTTGTTAATCAAAGGATTCTAATCTTTATGCAAATCTAAATTACTAATAGTTACGAAGAGATTCCGATGGTTTAACTTAGGTTTAGGTGCTTTTGATTTCGAGAGAAACTCTAGCATAATCTAGTGAATCTGACAGTTCAATAATTCAACATAACATATATTGAGAATTTCTTGAGCTACATGAATAAAACCTAAGTCAAAGCATGATCTAAGCACCTTGTGAATTTATATATCTTAATTCTTTTATACTAACTATGAAACTCGTTAGTATAGGTTTAGTGTAGATTCTTTGTTGGGTAAATTTCTCTATTTTACTAAGCTAAATAATAGGAAAAGAGTGAGTAGAAGTAATCGCCAACATTCACATAGAATACGACCTAGATCTTTCTACTATGCTACTCTGATAGATGCGCTTGCTTTTTGGAGATCGTAGCTAAAATGATTTAGCAAAGAAAATAAAATTTAAAACTCATTTGCGATTATCTCCAAACCATCAAAAATTGAAAATAAATCTTTGAATAGCAATTCATGTATGTGAGGACATGAATTGCTATTTTTTTTTCTTTTTGCGTAATAGTAACTCATAATAAATTTTTATTTCCTCCTAAATACAATAATATCAGCTTTACAACAATGAGGACGAAATGAATAGTTATCCCTTTGAGTGAATAGGGTGAAAATGAACTTATCTCCAAAAGTTAATACATTATGGTATAATTACCATACATGCTACAAATTCAATCCAACAATACAAGTGAGTGAAGGGATTGATAGACTGCAATTTGATTATAAAGTGATTTAAACAATTATAATTTCCCCTTCTCAATATATGTCAGTTTTTGACTTTCAAGAAAATTGCATGGTCATGTTCTTTGTTTAATTAGATCGGTTTCGTTAATTATTCAATCAAATACTTAATAAATATATCAATTATTATATTTATTTTAATTGTAGGATCCTAAGACATAGAAGTTTCCTTAACTTCTAAATTAAACTTTTGCATGTTAATCATACTCTAGTATAAAAAATCATAAGTCATTTTTGTCGTTTAGGAAAAAATACACTAGAATCTATAATATATATATGTGTGTCTATTTGTTCAAAATACAATATATCTGAAAGAAATAGAGTTATCCAATAGCCAACGACCTTATAGCCTAGTGACATCCGTCCAAGTCCTCATCCTTGAGGTACCAAGTTCGATTCTCCATGTTAGAGTATTGTAATGGCTCTATTTGGCCGCGTTATAGCCTACCAAAAAAAAAAAAAAAATTAGGTTAGCTGGTAACTTTGTAATATAAGGGTATTAACATTGATCTTTCAAGTAAGATAGATAAGGTTTAAATTCTCCTTCCCTGTTATAATGATAAAAGTGTAAAACCTATGTTATATTTAAATAAACATAGGGGGTGAATTGTATTTATCAACTAATTTTACTCTTTTTGAACCTTAATGCCTATTCAATGCAAATTCACCATCAAACAACAATAGTAAATAAAGTACAATAAATAGAGAGATAGGGTTAGAGAAGATAATATTGGATTTTTATCGTAGAGTTCAATCCACCCCTAGTCTATATGATTTACACCAATGTCTCTCTCAACGAAAGACTTCATGTACTTTATTCTACACAACAACCAATGCTCTACTAGAGCTGTACCAAAAAAAAAAAAAAAAAAACACAAGTTGTGCCAATTACAAAAAATTCACTAACACACTAGGCACAACTTATAGCTCACAAAAACACCTTAACAAGTTTAGCGTAGTTCTTTATAAGAGATTGTAAATAAAATAATAAATGGCACTACACTTTTCTCTCACTCACAAAATAAAGCAAAATAATACACAAGAAACTTTGAGAAAGTTTACAAGTTTTAGTATGTAACTAATAAGCTCTAACAATCATTCTTCAATTACCTAAAAACATGAATTTACAAGTTCTCAAAAGGACCTAGTTGTTACCCTAAAAACCACGTAATTATTCCAAATATTAAATGATTAGTTGAAAAACATAACATGTTTAGATCTTTTGTAACTAGTTCAGACTTCTTGCACCTGGGCTGGACGTCTTGCAACTGGTCTAGACTACTAGAAGTGTTTTGCATTGCCTAGGCATCTGTGCTCTAAAAAGTCTGGACCTTTTGTCAATAGGTTTGAACCTATTATGCTAGCCTGCATAAAAATAATGTTAATGGGCTTTGCATAAGTTCGAACCCCTCCAACTTGATTCAGACCATTGTGCAAATATAACCATATCACTTGCATATAAGTTTACTAAAAGTGTCATTTAACTTTAACAAATGAGTAATTGTGCAATGTATATCTTATCAAAATTTATATTGAACTAATCAATTCAACAATCTCTCCTTTTTTTTGAGAATGGTCATTGCACAATTAACTTCTCCTTAACATAACACTCCCCATTTGTTAAGCATCCATATTTGAGTAAAAGATTTAGCAAATGAGTTCAAAACATGATTCTTAACTTGAGGAAATACAAGTAACACTTGATAAATAATAACATTTCTTCCCTTATAAACTCATAAAAAAGGCAAAGACATTTCATATCAAGGGAAAAGAAAATACACAAGAAAACATGCATGAATTAACCATAATATGAATAGATTTTGATCTTTTTAATTGCGCAAACTCAAGTTTTAAAGTTCAGGCAAGTTCATGCTGTTATTTCAAATATTTGGGATCAAGTTAAACTCATTTTTGTTAACAAATAACTAATTTATGCAAACTTTAGTCAAGAATAGCATAAAACTCTCCTTAAAAGTGTGTAAATTTGTCCAACAACATTTTCACACAAATTTCATTATATTTACACAAGTTTTTTAAGCTCCATTAAGTATGAACAAGCATTGTTTATGCTCCAAACTTATAAGAAGTCAAAATTGAATGGCCTTATTTTAGCACTAAATAACTACATTCATGCACAAAATCAACAAAAACATCAAAAGTTGCAAATCAAAGCAAATCAACATGTTTTTTTACACAAAATTCAAAAGCATGAAACATCAACCTTGAACAAGTTATGATTGTACCTCGCTATCGCCCTTGAGAAGCTTTGTTGGTACCTACAAATCATGGCCCATTTCTTTGTCATGCACTTTTGTTTGGATCCTTTTGGGTTAGTGAAAATAAGCATATCTCTTGTAGGTACCTAAACAAATTTGCTTTTATTATTCAAATGCATAATTCTCCTTATTGCACAATTTTGCAATGACCTAACTTCCCATAATAATTACAAGTGTCATATGTATCTCGTACAAATTTCGTCTTACGAGACTTGCAATCATTGTTTCTCTCATAGCTAATTCCATATTTGTTAGAATCACGTTTTTGTTTTTTTGAGAAGAGTGCTTACATTCTTCTCATCCTTGGTGAATTTGACTATGATCATATTTGATTCATTAAAGCCAATTTTCGACTTTCATTTTATTTTCTAAGCCCATGTAGCTCTTTCATACCATCATTATTACAAAAATCAACTTTAACATCATTCTTTTAAGTACTGTTTCAATTTAAAGTAAATCTAGCTCAACTTTCAACTTTTCATATGATTTGCATGAATCATCATTTTCATTATTCAATGTATTATTCTTCAATTTCATGTATTCAGTTTCTTCATATAATTTCTCATTTTTAACTTTTAACTCATCATATTTACTCCTAAAATCATCATACCCATCTTCTACTTTCTTCATTAAAGATTTAAGGATGCTAGTCTTCTTTTTCATTTTAATCATTTCATTACATATTTTATTATACATTTCACATGTTGCATCATAAGAAATATGGGAAGAAGTTTAGCATACCTCATCACCAAAAGCCATTAAGCACAAGTCCTCGTCCGGTTTAATGGAGTTATCATCACTCTAAATAGGGGTGAGTTTTATTCACGGTACTTGAAATTTTTCATTTGTAATAGCTTAATACCTAAAAAGAATTTCGTATCATGACAGTATCAAAACTTTTTAATTATTTCACATATAGTATGCTTGATCGAAATCTGGTCTTTTTCTTCGGCCAAAAGATGAAAAGGGAACTTAATTAAAAAATTATTTTCTCTATCCTAGTTGACATTTTAAATTTTTTTTACTTCTCTCTCTCTCTGAGTTTTTTTTTTTTTACAAACCTTAGTGTGAAGGGGGCAGTCACATGACCACCCCGCTTTGCAAAATCTTTTTTCTCTCTTTTCCATCACTACTGATCTGAAGAACCACAGCTCTACCACCTTTAACACTAGATTTGGGTTGTATTTTATTATTTCTATCATCATCAATAATCTAGATAATTTAAAGAGCATGAAAATCAAGCAAATATTATTTTATCGTAGATTTTAGAATAAGCATATTTTTTTATGTTTTTCATTTTGTTTTATCCTTTATATGGGCTTGTTAATTGGTTAAGTTTTATTTTCTTAGAATAATTTCCATTCCCTATATGGCACAAAATGAATCTAGAAGAGATGTATCCGTTTATATGATTGAATAATTATATCCTCAACTCTTCATTTGTCGTTTTTCTTGTATCGATAATTGTAATTGATGTAATTTCTTTGTAGCGAGTGAAATTCATCTTCTGACAAAATATATATATATATATATATATATAAGAGATGTAAACTTTATGTTTTGAAAAGAATTAAAAATCAATGCACATTTAGGATTTGAAACTTGGGCATTTAAAAATCAATGCAAACATAAAGATGCAAACTTTATGTTATCAAAAAACTTTTTTCATCCAACTTCATTAAGCCTGCACATTTAGGTTTTAAAACTTTATTGCAAAAATCATTACTCATAATATATAAAAATGTATGTTTAAATTTTAACTAGTGCTAAAGACCCATAATCCTATATATTTCAAGGATATTGTTTTCTAACATGTTCAATGCTGCGTGTCATTACTGATGGCATGTCGATAAGGTATAGAGGATTTCGGTGGAGGCGAACTTAATTAATAGGTTTCTAGGATTTTTTCTTTTTTTTACTTTTTTTTATTCAGGGTTAAGTAGTGGTGGTGGTGGAGGTAGAGGAGGAGGAGAAGGAAGAAGAAGAAGAAGAAGAAGAGAGAGAGAGAAGTAAAAGTAAAAAAATGAAAAAAAAAACTGCCAACTAGGACATGGAAAATGATATTTTAATTAAGTTCCCTTTCTACGTCATCTTTTGGTCAGAGAAATGGCTAGATTCTAACCAAATATACCACACATCAAACAATTAAAAGTTTAAATAGCGTAGTGATATGAAATTTTTTTTAGGTATTAAACTATTAGAAACCAAAAGATTTCGATGCCATGAATGAAATTTTCCCCTTCAAGTAGCCACAAAAGCTTTCTTCTTCCCTCCTTTGCCTACTTTCTTAATGTTGTGGCAATATTGTTGGATGTTGCCTAACTTATTAAACTAGAAGCAAGTGATGGTTTTCCTTTTTTATTTTGATGTGCTAGCATCATTTTTTTTCATGCTCTTGTTTGCCTTTAAAAACTTGGTAAATTTTATTGCAAGTTTATCTAATTCCTCATTATCATCTTCCTCACTTTCTTCAACTTTACTAGAGTTGGAGCACAAGACTTTGAAAGCTATTTCCTTTTTGGTTGGCTCTTTGGTTTATCTTTTGATTATCTCATGGGTTTTAAGGGTACCAATAAGTTTCTCTTTCGATAATTGGCTCAAATCATGAGCCTCTTCAATTCCATCCTATTGGCCTTCCATTCCTTGGTAACGACCTAAGAAGTATAGAGTTGTTGTCAACATTCGTGAAATTCTTGTCAAGAATAGTTAATTAATTCAATATATTTATGAATCTAGAATGCATTTCATTAAATGTTTCATTAGATTTCATTTTAAAATTTTCAAATTCTCCACACAACAATTTTATTTTAGTATCCTTTTCATAAGTATGATCTAACTTGTCTTAAATTTCTTTAGCCGATTTATGTGCACAATTGCTAGTAAAATGATTTTCATTCAATTCATTATATAATATATTCATTCCAATTTCATTTAATTAAAACTTTTCTTTTTTAGCCTTTATAGAATTACTTTCATCTTTACTTTCTATGATTGTAGGACCATTTTCAATAATACTTCACAAAAACAAATTTTGCGCATTTAAGAAAATTTTCATCTAACGTTTCCAATAGGCATAATTACTGCTGGTTAGAATTGGTTGCCTAATTATGGCTTGACCCTCTAAAAATTCATATGGTGTTACTAGCCATGTTTTAATACTCTAAATGCGATTAAGCACTTTATCCTATAGTCTAGCATTGATACCAATTGTAAAACCTATGTAACATTCAGGATAAACACAAGAGGGTGAAGATGAATTATGTTTATCAACTAGTTTTGCTCTTTTTGAACTTTAATGCCTATTTGATGCAAATTCACAATGGAACAACAACAACAACAAATAAAGTGCAATAAATAGAGAGATAAGGTCAGAGAAGATAACACTAAGATTTTTAACCCCCTCAGTCTACCCAAAAAATGCTCCAATGGAGCTACACCACAACACAAACATAAAAGCACAAGTTGTGCCTATCACAAGAAATTTGCTAACACACTAGGCACAACTTATAGCTCACAAAAACACTAAACAACCTTAATGTGGTGCCTTATGAGAGATTGCGAATAAAATAACAAATGGCACAACACTTTTCTTTCACTCACAAAATAAAACAAAATAATACACAAAAAACTTTAATAAAGTTTATAAGTATTAGTATTTAAGCTCTAATAATTATTCTTCAATTACCAAAAAACCTGTATTTATAAGCTCTCAAAAGGATCTAGTTGTTGCCTTCAAAACCACTTAATTCATCTAAATATTAATTGTTGTAACAACTAGTTGAAAAATATAGCAGGCTACGAACTTTTGTAATTGGTTTGGACTCCTTGTGACTAGTTTAAACCTCTTGGAACTAGTTCGGACTACTAAGAGTGTTATGCATCACCTAGGCATTTTGTGCTTCGAAAGGTCCAGATCTTTTGTCAACAGGTCCAGACTTGTTGTGCCAACATACACCAAAACAATGTTAAGAGGCTTTGCATAGGTCTGGGGCACTGTGCAAAGAAAGCCATATCACATTACACGTAAGTTTCGCTAACTAAGTGTAATTTAACTTTAACAGATAGGCAATTATGCAATGTATTTGCTCATTGAAGTTTATATTGAACACACCGATTCAACAAAAAGAAATAAAGTCAAATATAAAATCAAAAAATAAATAAGTATACCGAATGTTAAGCATATCTTCCCTTCGCAATTTCATTTTAGATGTGTGTGTGTGTGTGTTGGGTGGTGGGGGGGGGGGGGGGGGGGGGGGGGTGGGTTAGGTGTCATAAGGCTAAAACATGGACTTGATTTAGCATTATAAAAGATTCCCTGTTTGGTTTATACTTTCATCTGCTTTAACACCTTTTATGGGGCACTTAGTTTATATAAATTTATAAGACTAGATTGAACAAAAATCTTAATTTTTTATTTGGTTATTGTCATGAGTGTTGGTACTGTGTAATGGACCTTAAGAGCACTTGAGAAATTTGAAGAAAAAATATACAATGTGAAGGATGGGACAAATCAATTTTTCATTGGATAACTCAAACATTTTATAATATTCTTATTTTGTACTGTGTATATTAAATAATGGATAGTACAAAAAATCTTATCCAATACCATGCATGCTAAACATGGGACATATAAATTATGCAATCTATTATTCCATATACTGTGCTATCAAGTTTCTCTTATCATGAAAAATTTTTGCAGTTAAACACTATCTACTTACATAATGCTCTTTTTAAGTTTTGTTTGAGGTCCAATATTGAATCCAATTCATTATAATTAAATTAACAATGCATTGTTAAATAATATATATAATTAAAATAAAATGTTATTATTTTTTTTTGATTGACTATAAATGAAAATTAATTTATAATTATAAGTAAGAGAGAAAAGACATATACATGAACAAAACGTAAGGCTGTGTGATTATAATTTATACATACATATATATAAATCCATTTTATATAGTATACCTTGTAAGAAAGAGAATTGAAATTGGTCCATTACAACTAGAATTTATATTATTAGGTTTTGCTTTTACACATTTATCTTTAGGTACTCTTATAATCAAATAGTCTGGAATCATCTTTCTATCTATAATATTATTTGTATAACCTATATCTACCAGTGCTTTTGTTTCTATGATCACTTCTCCTATGAAAAATCTTACTTTTATTTAAACATTGGTAATTAAAATTCCTACCTTTCTATCTATTTCTTTTCTGAAAAAATGTTTGTGTTATCTATTTTTATCTTCTAATATCTGTTCACGCTATTCAATTTTTTATTATATTATTATTCCCTTATTTTTTGCTTTAGATCTATTTTTTCTTTTATCTTATCTATTCTTTCTTCTAATCTTAAAATCCTTGTTTCTATCAAGTCTATATTTCTAGTCTATTTATAATTACTTTAACTACCAGTCTTTTTTAAACCTTTCTCCTTGTTTTTCTAAACATTTTTTTATCCCTTCTTCACTTGTTTCTGTTTCTCCCAAGCTTTCTAAATATCTACCATTTAAATTAAATATTGGTTCTCCTTCATAAATTTGTCTTCTTTCTTGTCCTAAATTTCTAAAATAAAAGGATTATTTTCTTCTTTACTGTCAAGATCTTCCATCATGTTATCCTCTATACTCACGATATATATTGTCTTTGTTTCAATCATTTGTTCATCTATTGACAAAATCTTATTCTATACAATTTGTCAGTATTGCTCTCTTATTATGTATATTATGTTTTTTGTTACAATCCCTTGCTAAATGTCTTCTTCTACGCATGCAAAACAACTCAACTTATTTTTATAATTTCTTTTTATACTAGAATAGATATTTAAAGAATGGCAACCTCCTAGACTTCTTATATTACTTACAAAGAATCAAGTTAGGACAGAAATCCATTATGAAAAATGATTACCTTTTGAAACACAGATAGATAATTTGATAGACCAAGAAAAAACATTGAATTTGCTAGCACATGATACATAGTTATGGCTACAAATTTTAGGATATTGGGCATAGATAGTAATAAGAGAATGGAAAAATAGTAATATCCCAAGAGAAGCTACAACTATGTATAATTATTTAGAAAAAATTTTAGGAGAAGTCGCTCAAGCAATATGGGAACGATATAAAAGGAAATTCCACATGATTTTACTTTAGATTTACAATTAGGATCCAACCTGTTTAATTTTACTAATAAAATAACAATGTTGATATGATGCACACAACCTAACATTGATTTTAATTCAAGAGACCAAATGGATAAAATGAGACATTTATAATAATTACAGATAAGAGATCGAAGGCATATAAAGAGTTACTTAAATAATGTTTTCTTTTATTATAATTTGACAAGATATTATTATGAAAAAACAATAGCTAATAGATTATTTCTTAAATTACCAGGACCTTTAGGACAATAAATGTAAAGGAATTTTAAAGAAAAGATAGAACCAGACCTTGCAGAATAGATAAATAATTTAGGCATGAGAATATATTTGTAATTAGAACCTTGGTTAAAAATGTACAAATATACAAATAACCAGATAGTTAAAAGGAAAATATAGTTATTGTTAAAATGTATATACACCAACCATGAATGGATTGAATTAGGATCGATGACACCCTTATGGTTATTGTAAAGGATACCTCATATTTTTCTTAAAATTTGTTTCTATTATGTGTCTTTTAGTCTCAATTATGTTATTTAACATGGTTCTACCCCAAAGTGACTATGTTGAAGAGTGATCTTAAGAAGTTCTTTAGCTTCCTCAACAGAATAACATATTTTCATAAGGATTAATAAAGCTTTCAACTCGAGCTTTGACATATGCACATGTTTTATAGATTCCGGATTAAAACCATTGACACAACATATAGTAAAATTGGTAATTTTTGTCTAAATAAAGAATTATCATTGGGTTTGGTATTTATTTTGTGAAGATAATAACGCTAACACAAACTTTGACTTTATTCTTATCCAATGCCTGTAATTCCCAAATTGCATCAACCAAAACTTTATGTTCTTCTGTAATTTTCAAGGTTGGCAATTTATTATGTTTAAATTCCATTAGATGATCCAGGAGCTTGCACATAAAGCTACACCTCCAAAAGTCATTTTTTCAAAGGTAGAGTAGTGTTGGATGAGATAACCACTTCCAGTAGATTTGTACTTTTTTCTAAAGGTGGGGTCTAACAAAAGGAAAATTATTTACTAGAGAAAAGAAATAATGAGGAGTGTCGGGATAAGCTTTTTGGTCCATATAGTCCATTGTTCAGTCTGTCTAGAACTCTGTCCTCCAAACCTCTCTACTATTAATATATCTGCTCAAAGTATATACATGATCATTTTCTTTTCCTTTAATATGTTCAAAAAAGTATCTACAAACTTTATCCATCTTCTTTGTGACATGCTTTTTTCATTTTGGATTTTTGTAAATTTTACAATTGCTCACAATCTGTTATTACCAAAATTTCTTTTTTATTTATTATTGTATTACTTAACAATTGAAATTCTACTAATATAAGATAAAAAAGAGAATGAAATATTATGGAACTTATAAAATACAAATAATTCCTAATTTTATTTTATTTCCAAATTCGATAGAAAATCCACAAAAGGTCTACCAACCGAGTGAAGAAGGTAACTTTCGTCGATCTAAATTTTTTGGTTTGTAACAGTTTAGTACTTGAAAGATTTTATACCAATACGATACCTAAACTTTTTAAAAGTTTCATCAAAGGACTTTTGGACAAAATCCGCTCAATTTCCATTTAAACATTGATGTGGCAAGCGACTTGAATAAAAAATTATTTTCTCTATCTTAGTTGGGATAGTAAGTTTCATTCATTGTACTTGAAACTATCTAGTTTGTAACAGTCTAATACCTAAAAAAATTGTACCATGGACATACCCGAACATTTTAAAAATTTCACGCACGTACCTTTGGCTAAAACAAATTGTTTTAGGTACCATGATGGATTCCGACTTTTGGGTATTGCGTATGAAACTTTTAAAAAGTTTAGGTACCGTCCTAGTATAATTTTTTTTAGATACTAAACTATTACAAACTAGAAAGTTTAGGTACCTGAATGAAACTTACTTTGCCAATTATGATAGAGAAAATAATTTTTTATTGGGATCCATTTGCCACATCAATATTTTAATAGAAAAATAGATAGATTCCATCCAGAGGTACTTTCGGTGAAACTTTTAAAAAATTCAGGTATTGTTTTAGTATAAAATTTTTTTAGGTGCCAAATTGTTATAAACAAAAAAAAAAAAAAAAAAGTTTGGTTGATGAAACTCACCTGAGTCAAGGATGTAGAATTTTTCACAACTGACGAGTGAGGTTGTTTACCATGACTCTCACGGTCAAAACAGTTGAATATTAAATACGTCCATCAGCTACCAATGTCAAAACTGACCCAACCTACCACAATTAGGTTCCACAACCAATTCTGAGTATCCAAATTGCTTAAATACCGGATTGACATATAGAAAAAGCATAAAAAAAAAGGGAAATAAAAAAGTTGAGCAGATAATGTCATCGCACCAAAAAATCGTGTAATATGGGTTATTGGTTGGTGTCAAAAGTTACAAAATAAGTTTTAGATAAGATTTATTGAGATATATGGTAGATTTTTGTATAGATTTTTTTTTTTTAATTTTCTCTAATTAAACCAGGTATAAGTATGAGATTTTTATATCTTGTACAACAAGAATCTTATATACCTGCACAATTTCTAGGATAACTAGTACTCATTTTATAAAGAATTATTGAATAATATTAATCCTTTTCCTTTCCCATTTATTTCCCATTTGGACTTTCTATTTCTTTACCCTTGTCCTTTCAGGTACTTAAAATCGTCTTTCCTATGCACTTCACGATTCCTTTTATTTCCCCTTATTTTTCCTTCTGTCTCCATGTTCGAAGGTTTTGTTTTGTATCAAATAAGCTTAAATAACCAAAAGAGAATTTTGTTTTTCTAATACCTTAGGTTTTGAATAAAATAACATAGCCTCACCCTGGAGGCATAGAAATTATTTATAATGAAATGGAATACTATAAGTAACACAATAACAAATTTATTTATTATTTATTGGTACATCCACAAAATGGAATAGAAAAGAATATCTATAATATAATATTTATAAATATGTCATTAATAATAAATATGTGATATGATAAAAACCTGGTTCAATGGATTAGCATTCTCAAGGACAAAATCAAATTATGATTCCATGTTATCAAACAATAATGGGATTCTCCTCTAAAACTGTAACTATTAATTTATAGAATAGTGGTTTTAGTTCTTAAAAAGCCTTTTAAAACATAGGAATGTGATGAAACCCAAAATTTTGATTTTGTTATGGGTTTATTCCCTCATATCAAGTGTGATATAGGAGTTTTGCTATAAATTCCATAAAAGATAGAAAATTCACATAAATTTCAAAGGAATAGTTAATGTCATATATACCTTTTTAATATCATGTTAACTTGAAATTCATAAAAAAATAAGGAAAATTTACATGTTATATACTGTACTCTATAAGTTTTATAGGGTTTGAGGTGCAATAGAATAGGAACTGATACCTTATGAGATATGATAAGGCTAGAATCTTATACCCTACTCATAATATACTTGCTCAGCTCTAGTACATGATACTACTATAAGCATATTTATATAGAGTAAATATGACAAAAAATATATATATGATGCAAAGAGGCTGTTTTAACACAAATCAATATTTTTAGGGAAAAGGGAAAAAAAAAAAAACATAATTACCCTATAACTTAATTATCTATAATTTTATTTGATTTTATAAATTTTTAAGCACTATCATGAATTGGACACCAAATGAAGAAAGAAGCCCTATCCACTACCACAAATTATCAGGTTTACTTAACTGTTCATGAAAATGTAAATGGAATAATTTTATAAAACTGGTAAAATAAAACAAACCGATAGATTTTCCTCTACCTCTTTAATTATCTTTCTATACTTTCAAATGATAAATTACACTAAAAAATCACGACGTTCGAGATAAGCTGTCTCATGTGTAATGAGTATTTGTTTGGCCATTGGCAAGTTTCTTTTCAACTAGTCCTAGTGTCATCATAACGTTTCAAAAAGTTCAAAAGATGTCACAACATTTAGTGGATAAGTTCATTTTAGATCATAACATTTAAAGAAGTAGGTCAATTGAGGTTACTATTGGCACGTATCAATAGAAAAAATATTTAATTAAAAGTCAATAAACCATTTTTTGAGACCCAATTGATATGTATCAATAGGAAAATACTTAATTAAACCTCATAAGATACTTTTACAAACATTATGACCTTTTTTGAACTTTTGAAAATGTTGTGACTTAAAATGAATTTACCCCTAAACGTTATGACTTTCCGGTGTAATTTACCATTTTCAAATAAGAAATAAAATAATAATTTATTTTTTCATTTTTATGTTTTCTTTCTCTCTCTCTCTTTTTATTTTTGTTTTCAGTGTACATGTTTAAAGGAAACTTTTATAATCTGTTAGTAAGATAGTCAAGTCAATCATCTCACCTTAATACAATAAGCTTTTCAGTAACAATTATGATTGGGTATGAATATAAGTCATTAAACAACTTAAGGTATTGATACTGGGAAAAACAACTAGAGTGGGACCATGTAATATTCCCACGTTTAGAAGTGTAAATAACTTAAATCTAACTACTTAAATTGGTGAGTTCAAGTTATTTAAGAAGCTTTACAATATTTAGCTAGATTAAATTATAATCCTAATTGAGTTCAAATCAAACTCTTATCTTAGTTGAGCTTAGATTAAGTTAGATATTTGTATTATTTAATAAAAACAAAATATTTTTGTTACCACGTCAAAATTCAATTAAGTTGAACAACAACTCATGGAATGCCACTTCCAAGGCAAAGAACGAGTGGAATTATTATGGCTAGTTGAGTCAAGTCTTGTGACTTGGTTTGAGCTTGCTTAACAAACAAGTTTAGAGCACAAAATAAAGCTCATTATCTTAATAAGTTTAGCTTAAATTAATTCAAGCTCATGACTTGTCTTGTTTAGGTTTAGAAGCCATCTCGTCTAGCTCATAGTTATATATATTTTTATATATAATATACAAAAAAAACAAAAACCAATTTTTATTTAATATACAGACATATATATATATATATTATGTGGCTTTTGTCTATTATTTCTAGGTTCAATTAAAAAAAAATTAGATAGAATTTTTCTCAATTATTTTACTTTATTTATCTATTTATTCATTTTGTATATTTACTATATGAATTTAATTTTATTCCATATCTTTAAACTACATCATATTAGGCTACCGATAAATTACCAATTTTAAAATAAAACTTGTCTATGTAAATGAGTTGAGCTTGGACGTTAATTTTAGGTTTGATAACATTAATTTTATATAATTGAGTTTATATATATTTAAGTTCAAAAGCTCAAATTTGACTCGCTTATTAAAATTTAGGGAAAATGTCAAATTGGTACCTAAACATGAACTTTGTATAAAAGTTCAATTTGGTATTTAAATTATGAAGTAATTTAACACCAAATCAAACTTTTCATAACTATTTTTACTATCTTACTATCATGGTTTGCATTGTTTCTTGACATGAAAGAAGTTGTCTATTATTGCTAGATGATACTAAGAGAAATAGTAAAAACTTAAAAATATGTTGCCTCTTTCATGCCAATAAATAGAGTTAACGGTGTTAAAGAGACAGAACAAATAGTAATAAAAAATTTAATTAGGTATTAAATTGACAATTTTAAAGTTCATGAAGCAAATTAAATTTTTGTGCAAATTTAGGTACTGAATTTGACGTTTACTTTAAAATTTGTGATAAAAGGTCAAATTTGAACTCAAGATGGAATCATTTTATTGAGATAAGGAAAAAAAATTAATAAAAAATTATAAAAATGTTGCCAAGTAAAAAATAATAAAAAATAGACAAATTGAATTCATCTTTTTTGAGAAACAACTTCACTTTAATCATATCATACTCGTATTTTCAATAAAATAAATTCAACTTGCAAATTGTAATAGTGAACAAAAGCCATCTTCTTCTTGTTCAACTAATATGGATGGGATTGATCTTAATTATATGAACCAATGAGACAAACTGTATAAAAAAAAAAAAAAAAACTAGTTTCTTGTAGTAGCTTAAACAAGTATAACTTTGATACATGAGTTATAAAACCCATTATACCATTTCAAGAATTTATTTTTAGATTCTATAATAAGACAATAGCTTGGTTGAGGTCGTTTTGATATCAAAATTGTTGCTTAAGGCCAATAACACGTTGTTTTTTTCCCCCTTTTATGGAGTTTATAATTTTAGATTTTCTTTTATATGTATATTTATTATAGAAGCTTGAGTTTGGGTGTTTATTAATAGAGGTTAGAGAGAGAAAATATTTGTTTTCTATTAAACTTGTATTTTGAAAGTACGAGTTAAGTAATTGGGTTAAACTTATATATTCACAAGACAAAGTTTAATATGATTGTGTTGAACTTGTTAGTTACATGTTTGTATGGTGGGGTTGTTGTAGTTGATTGATCATGTGTAGCAGGTGTGCTGGTTGATCCAAAAGGAATTTTGAACAGATAACACGTGTAAGATGTTGTAGAGAGAGGCGTGGGAGGTGGAACCAACAAATTTAGATTCTTGAGCGTGCGGGTATGATAGAAGATTAAATTAAGTAGACTCGATCATTCTTGACTTATTCTTCACAAAGTAGATGCTTTGATCTTTTTTAGAGATATTTAAATAGAGTTTCTGTATTACTCTCAATGTTAACAATATGAAGAATCAATTCGAACGAAAAGAGAAGCCGACTATTTATAGATGTTGATGACTGATGCTAACCTTTAGACCATTACTAAGGATCTAACGAATAAAATTGAAGCCTTCTTTTCTTTAATAAATGGGTAGGCTTGGAAAGAGCAAAAGGCCTATTATAATTAATCTTTTAAAATAGTTCATTTTTAATATAAAAGGAATATGGCTTATTTTAGTTCACATATGCTCTATTTTAGTCAAATAAAGCTCATATTAGTTTATAATATATTTTTGAAATCTATTATTTAAGCATGAGAAAACCAAATAAAGTTGAGTAGAATAAACCAATCCAACGATGCTTGTTCCGAGCTATCATACTAAATCTCTCTATGATATCCCTTATAGGACTCGATATTCTAAGCCTTGTCTTTAGTTTGGAAGACTAACTCATGATATTAAATTGGATTAAGAGCCCATTTACCAAAATGATCCTCTATAATGTCTATTGTAGATTTTTTTTTTCAATACATGGTACTTTTGTAAATCTTGTATTGAATATACATATTATCCTTAACCCTGTTTTTTATTTATTTTTTATCCATTTATAGCGGATTAACGAATAAAATAACCATTTTAAAAAAAATTATACAAATCTGTCAGATGAAAAAATAATACTAGAAATAGACAAGTTAACATCGTCTCTTGAAGAAATGAGATTATAAGTGGCTGATCTCGTCTCTTCAAGATGACAGATTCAATATTTTCTTTTTAAGAAACGAGACCAGTATAAAATACAGACGGAGTTGACCATTTATGATCTCGTTTCTCCAAAATTACTTATTTTTAAAATTATAATTATACTAATAGCATTTTTATAATTTTTTAAAATAATCAATATTAATTTCCTTTTCCCATTTATAGCCTTATATTAATCTTATATATACATAAATAGCAAAAAGGTATTGTAATTATTATTTTTGTTTGGGCCAACAAAAAGTTGGTGTAAGTTAAAGGAACAAAAGCACACCATCAAATCTCTATTTAAGTCTACGAGCTAAAGGACAACGCATACACTGTTGAGTAGTTGAACAAGGGACAGCCTGACCGGACGCACCCTCTTTTTCACATCGCCTTACCAACCCCATCTCCCAATCACAAATCCTCATTGACTCCTCCGTCATAAATCGGATTTTCAATCGCCTGGGTTGTTCTTCAACTCAACACCCAGATAACCCAAAAACTTGTAACAAAACGAAGGAAGGATCCTTTTGACTTATTTTTTTTGAATCCCAATGGGTGAAGAGACAACAAAGGTGTTCACTTTGGCTGAGGTCTCTCAGCACAATACTTCTAAGGACTGCTGGCTTGTGATCGGTGGCAAGGTAAAGCTAAAAGAGGGGATTCTTTTCCAATTTTTCAATACGAATTATGGTCTGTTTTAATGAAATTTGTTCTTTTATTGATGTTTTGGCTGATGGGTATGTTTGATTTGTCAATTTGAATGCCTTGTAATTTCCAAGATAGGATCTTTATCAATGTTTCTCTTGGGTAGATCCATTTATGGCAGATGTTGCATGCTTGAATTGTTTATTCCACAGTCTGGAAAAAAAGTTTCGATTTTTGGATTTCATTTCTGGAGTTTGTCTGATGGGTGGTATTGGTTGTTTTTCTTATCTGCTTTGGTCTCTGTTCCATGTGTAGTCCATGTTATTTTCATTAATTTGGGCCAACGTTGTCTGTTGAAAAGATATGAAAATTTTGGATTTGATTTCAAATATTGGCTTTTTTTTTTTTCCCTTCTGAAATATAAAAATTTAATCTGTTACAGTTTTGCTAATAGCAGAAATATGGAACTCTTTTTAGTGGTTATGTATTCATCTGGTTAGAGATCTCTTAGGTATGAACAAGGCCAACTTTGTCTTGTGTCTTTTGGTACTCTAGTATTGGATAAGCTTTCACTTATGAATCACAATCATGATTTTATATGTCTCGAATTCTTTTAACACGCGTTTTGATACACTTATTGCGGTCTCAAGTCTGAAGAAGATTTGGCAGCCACACTGCAAAAGATTGTTTTTGAGGGTTATGAGATAAATTAATAATTACTCTATAGTCACTATCTGAAACTAATTGCTTGCTTGCAAGTAGTGATGCCTAAGGAATGGAAATAATAATCGAGCCCGTGTCATTACCAACCACTAGTTAGCAACAACTTTGACGTCATTGTTTTCAGTTGATTAAGGCATCATCTTGAGAGTTAACTTAGGTTTTGCAAGCAAAAATACGCTCCATCTATGTTGTTCGATCCAGGTATGGAGATACATATATGATTTGATAAGGATGTGGACATTAAATGTGGAAATTTAAAGGAAAAGTGACATGCAAAAGGCTCAATGCATTTGCATATGCAAACAGACAAATTTTGAACCTTCTAAAATTGTACTTTCATTTTTCATGTACTCAAGAGTCAATTTTAGAAAGTTGGAATTGTGAAAAAGGAAATTATTAAAAGATATTAATTTCGATGTTTCTTCTAATTTACAGATGCTTGTTTTAAAGTCTATTGGTTAAAATGTTCTTAGAAAGTTTGTAATTGTATATGTGGCTTTGCATGGAAATTCTCAATCTACTTTTCATGCTTATATGATGCAGGGTTTAGAAATTTATTTTTGAGATGTTTGCTCTTAATCAAAGACTTGAATATGCTAAATCTACTGATGGACAATTTAAACAAGTCTTCCTAGTTGGAGAAGTGATGTAACATATTTGAGTGATGATAATTCATATTTATGAAGCACAAAGCACTTCAATAGTAGCAAGGCTTTTGGTTTCCCTGCATACTATGCTTGCTACATACTTGATGCGGCTTATTGTTGTGTAGATTTAATCGATGTAGTTGTAAAGAGTGTATTAGACACTCTTAAGTTATGGAGATAACATGTTACGGTAAAAGACAGAGGAAAGAAAGTAAAGCTAATGCCATAAACTAGACGATATGATACAAGATACCAACTCATAGCTGATAAAGAGAGGTCTTTTCTATCCTATGGCATAACATGAGACAAAAATTGATTTAGTATATGGATTCATCATTCGGTAATATAGGATGATGCTGGACTACGAGGATATTGATTGTTTGTGAAGGGGTGGGTGATTCAGTTGAAGCTAACTGCTGTGAGATTAATAGCGCATTAATATTTCATGGAGCAAACTGGTAAATTGATAATCTTTTGCTGCCTGAGTGAAAATTTCCAAAGAACTTGGTTTACATGTCCAATTCCGACAGGCATTGATCTGGAGCCAGTTGCAAGGATTCTCACCTCCACGTCCCAATTCTGCCGTGGGGGAAGGGGGTACAACAAAACTCTATTCTAAACAAGAATTTCACAAAAACACTACAGGGGAACTGGTGTAAACCATGATCAAAATGTTTCATGAAGCTTAGTATAAGCTAAAATCTGTTCGGAAGATCTTTGCAAGGCCAACAGTTGCATATTTCCTTTCTTGTCTTTTTCGTAACAAATTGAAATCTCTTAGTCTTTTTTGAAGTAAATTAAAATAACGGAAACATTCAAGCATGAAATTTGCAGCCTTAACAGATTTCTTTGAATGGCAATGGCTGGAGGAGCCATTAACTGCGAAATGCAAGTGTGACTTGCATGAGCTCCTCAATATTTTGCTGTTTGGTGTTTAAAGAAATGAATTTTAAGATTCATTACTAGAAAAAATTAAAAATTAAGCTCGTTACTGTTCTTCACATCGTCAAGATGTAAGAACATAATAGACCTAAAAGCTCTAGGGAAGTTTATAATCGATGTGCTGCCCATATTTGTGCTATTAGACTCCTGTTGGATGGCAATATGATACGATATCTACATTATTAAGCATTATGGTTTGCGTTTGCATCCTTTTGTTGAAAAAAAAGATAGTGCAGTACTGTATTCTATATGTCAGACCTTCAGTAAAGGGTCTACCTACGTACTTTTTACTCCTTTTGTGCTTATCTGACGAATTAAAGATTGTTGAATAGTTTATGATGTGACTAAGTTTCTTAGAGGATCATCCTGGTGGCGATGAGTGTTGCTTTCTTCCACGGGTATCTACAAAACACAATGAATGTTCGCTACATTGCTTTAAATATACTTTCATTCCTGGCTTGTAACAAAATTTTTTTTCCCAGTTTTGTGCATATTTGTGGTTTTAAGCTAAGGATGCGACGGATGATTTTGAGGATGTCGGCCACAGCAGCAGCGCAAGAGCAATGATGGATGATTTCTATATAGGTGATGTTGACAAATCAACTATTCCAGCTAAGACCAAGTACGCTCCTCCAAAGCAGCCTCAGTACAACCAGGACAAAACTCCCGAATTCATCATAAAGCTGCTTCAATTCCTGGTTCCCTTGCTCATCTTGGGTTTGGCTGTTGGCATCCGATTCTACACAAAATCTGCAGAGTCCGCTTGAAGATCGATAGCATGCTCGAATACCGTGCAATCCAGTTGATGCTCAGGAGTATTTTTGCTGTATTAGACTTCATGTTGTTTTCCTATTTTCTTCTTCTTTGTCCAGTAAGGTCACTGCTTGCTTTGTCATTCGGGATATTTAATAATGGACCTTCAGTTTAATCTAGTTTAATTTTCAATACTAGAATATTGTTAGTGTGGTCTAAGGAAACAGCTTTACTGTGATTTTCAGTATGATGGAACTGAATGCATTGTTGAGATAAGCTTATTTGGTTATGGAAACCAGCTCTTTTAACGGCAATTTGGTTATGGAAATAAGTGGTTTGAATACATTGAGGTGAATATAAGTGTGTTAGTTTTACCCTTTAAATAATTCATGTTATTTTCAAGTTTCCAATGTTTGTGTTTTTTTTTTTACTATAGCTAGTATTTATGGATGGTACATTTATGAAAAGGATTTTAAAAGCATGAAATATGAAACTAAAAGCATCCGCATTGTACATCTTCAACTTTTTGGAATTCTTTATAAAGAATTAAAAAAAAAAAATTAACTGCTTGTTCACTTCGCTGTAATTGCAATTCCATTACAGCCTTATTCCTTTCGAATAGCTATTATGCTGTTTAGTTCACTGAAAAGCGATTTCACAATGAATTTCTATTACATAAAACATTGAATAACCATTCTTTATTCAAACATATGAATACCAATTCGATGATGGAACTGTTTTTTTTTTAAATACCACCATTTAAATAAAAAATTAATAAAAAAAATCCTATTACAGCTTTATTCCATTCCTCCATAATAGGAATTCCATTGCAGCCTTATTCATCTAGCGAAGTGAACGAGCCATAAGTCCTTTCAAAATATTATTATCATCATTATATAATACTAAGGGAATTGTATAAAAGTAGATAAAATCCATTAAAATGTTAAAAGCAAAAAGGAATTCATACGAAGAATCTTACGAATAAAGTGATGAGATATTTAAAAGAATATAGTTTTTTAAGATGTTAATGCAACACTTAAGAACCAATGGATGAATCAATGAATGTGGATATTCTAATAAAATGTTGAGATGCACGTAGTTTTATGAAAATCATATGCCATATGTTGTTTTTAAAAGTTAAGCGTTGCTATAGTTATTTATCAAAATAATATTAATACTTATCATTTATCTGGTGAGCAACGTATTCGTACCAATATATATATATATATATATATAAATTGTCTAGACTTTCGACGATTTAAAAAAAAAAAAAAATCACGCGTGTGAGAGAACGTACCCATCGAGTTCCTATATTATTATTAGGCGTGAACCATGACATAAATTATTTATGGCACAAGCGATTGGGATGGGGAAGTACTTTTCCTCTTTGCAAGGAAGAAAGTGACCATTTTCCTAATTCCCATACCCATATGGCCATATCTTTCTCCGGATACGTGCACCAAAATTACGTGAATCAATTAGTCTCTTTCGATTATTACATTTATTTTGTTTACATCTAACCACGGAAAAAACGCTTTCTTTTTCCTTTTTGTCTTCTTCTTCTTCTTTATTATTTATTATTTCTTTTGGCCATCTACAAGAACAAACGTTTAAAAGGCGGAAATTTCGTACTGAGAGTAGAATGCTTTTCATCAAAATCAGTGGAAAAATAAGGAAAAGCTTGGCTTAGGTCAACGTACGTGTGACCTAAAATTAGAACGTGACCTGGTAAATCGGTCATATTCTCCGTACTTTTACTATAATGAGATGACAAGGATACTGTTACTATAATGAGATAAAAAAAAACTATCAAAATTCAACAGAACCGTCACATAAGAAAATAAAATAAAGTTCTTACAATTAGTACTATATGACAATAGAACATATCACCGCAATAGAACAATACTTCAACATATTTATTAGATAAAAAATTAACATATGAGAATATGATAATTCTATGACAATATAATAACATTACGACATAACATAATAAGACCGAAATACTATAAATTGACAAAATTATTAGACATAAATTATCGTGTAAAAGTAACCTATCATAATACAGACATTCTATTACAATAGAACAATATTATGATATACCAAATTACGATCTACCTATCAGAATCTGACAAAATTACCACATAAAAAAATTGTGGTAAAGTAACATATCATAATACGATTATTCTACCACAATATAATAATACTATGACATGCCAAATTACGATCGAACTACAAAAATCCTATAAAATTACCACATAAGAGATATCGTGTATAATTAACCTACTAGAGTATGACGATTCTACCACAATACAACAATATTACGACATACCAGATTACGATCGAACTACTAGAATCCGAAATTACCATATAGAAAATATCGTGTAAAAGTAACTTACCAAAGTACGATGATTTTACCATAATACAACGATATTATGACATACCAAAATTGGATCAAACGACCAAAATCCAACAAAATTACCAGATAGAAAATACCGCGTAAAAAGTAACCTACTAGAATAGGACAATTCTATCACAATACAATAATAAATTACGACATACTAGATTATGATCGAATTATCAAAATCCAACAAATTACTAAATAGAAAATATCATGTAAAAGTAACCTACCAAACTACAACAATTCTACCACAATACAATAATATATCACGACATACCAGAATATGACCGAACTACAACAATCCAACAAAAATACTAGATATAAAATATCTTGTAAAAAGTAACCTACCATAATACGACCATTCTACCATAATACAACAATATTACGGCATACTAGATTACGATTGAACTATTAGAATCGGATAAAATTACCACATAGAAAATATCATGTACAATCAACCGACTAGAATACAGCTATTGACTATTAGAATCTGACAAAATTACCATATAGAAGATTTCGTGTAAAATTAACATACTAAAATACAACTATTCTACCACAATATAACAATTTTACGACATACCAGGACATCATACAAAATGACTTTAAATATCGGCCCGCCGATATGTTACACAAGCTCATCAATAGAAAAAATGGATTGACTTATCGGTCTAGGCAACTATTCCACGGACTCGCCAGTGTTCTCCTTTCGCATTGATCTCAATGAGCGATTCTTGTATTTGTATATGAATCTCATCTTATAAATGTGATTCGTATACAAATAGGAATCACTTGTTAAGATATATATGATTTATTATAATAATCCATTATCTATACATTATAATGCATAATTTTAAAAGTTTTTGTCATTATACCTCTTTGATTATAAAGAGACATCATATTTTTATATATTCTTTATGTTATATGTATTTATTTTATATAATAATACAAACTATAAATGTTTATATATGTAAACTATTTATTTGATACGTTATACTAAGGTTTTCAAATTCACAATTTTATATAAAATCGTCATGTGGTTTGTAGAAAGGGATGTAGAATTAAAATGTAGAATAAGTTTTCTTACAAACTTTTTAACTTATATTAAATTTTTAATAATATAGATGAAATAGATAAGTTTTCTTGTAAACTTTATATTTATGACTTGACTTGCACGAATTTTATAAATGTAGAACATGAGATTTCAGAGAAGTGAGGGATTTATAGAATCGATCAACTTGGTTAAAATCGTAAGATTCTACCATCGTAAGATGCTATAAAAGAAAAATTATTTTATACGCAAGTTAACTCGGAAGGGCTCTTAAAATGGTAAATCGTAGAATCATATGCTTAAAATCATGACTTTGACAACTATGCATTATATATAAAATCTATACTAATTTTTTTAATTACCATGTTATTTATTCCACAAAAATATCCATGTTTATGATATTATGTAATGAATGTATAATATAATATCATATATATACTACTAATTTTGGTATTTTCAATACTCAATTTATAATGCAATAATTATTTAAAATCATATTAAATTTTATAATTGTTTTAAATATGTTTATGTGATATAAGTATATTTAAAAGTAGATATAATTATATTACACAAATTATTATGTATGTCAAAGAAGGCATATTTTAAAATAAAAATAAAGATAAATATATCGTAACGCATATGAATAAAATAAATTTAATAATTTAATTAAAATTTTATATTACATAGTAAATAGAAACTAATTAAAATGAATTGCGAACTCTATTCAAACGCACATTCCACATTTTAACCAAGTCGACTCAAAGTTTGAGTTTCATTGACAATTTAAGTTATGATATCATATTTCTCTTTAAAAAAAAATTAAAACTGATATAATCACACCAAATTTGGATTTGAACAAGCTTGAATAGAATATTCATTTCAATTTTTTGAAGGGCATGCTAAATCAACTTATAATATATTTTTATTTAAATATACCTATATTAGTGTCTCCATAATCACCGAGAGAGACGACATCCTTTAATAACTCTACACTCCAACAAATATAGAAATACCTACAACAAGAATGAAAATTTTAAGGGATCACGTATGATAATATTCATGCAGTAGTATATAAATTCTTACATAAATATAGCTCATGTTTGATGACACATAGATCTATCAACTACACATTATTCTAATACAAAACTAGTCTAGTGATTACAATATTTTATTCATCTAAAATGTCATCTCCTTTATGGGCAAACAAATTTTCATTGGCAATATGGAGAGACAACAGACACAAGGACTCATGATCATAAAGTTTCTAAACATCATGGAAAGTTTTATGCTGCCACAATCTATAATCTATTTATCCTTATAAAAGACTAAACATCAAATGGAAGCAAGCTCACACATTGAAAAAAGAAAATTCACTACACCAATAAGACGATAAAGATAAAAAAGGCAATATAACTGAAAAAAGATAGAAATTAGAATTACATCTTCTTTCTTTTGCAAAAATGGAAAATGATTTTCTAGTACAAAATAAAAACATTTCCCTCACTTCTTATCACGTTCAATTAGATATACACCCCCTATAAGCTAATGGTCCTTGGCATTAGCTCACTTTAACAATTACCACTAAAACTTAGCCATAAAAAGATAAAAACCATAAATCTTCTTACCGAATTTGAGTACTAAAGTACATCTCACTAATTTAAATACTTCTTAATGGGAAAAATTCAGTAATGATAGAGCAAATACTAAAAGTATATGTCGTTAACAATGGAAATTTTTATCGACAGAGCAAATACATACCTTTTTCTATATTATTTTCAAACTCTCTAATTGATCACAAAACTAATAATAATCCAAAATATACCACAAAATCATTCATCTAAAAAGGTTAGTTAAAGTCTTACACATTGATGAAGATTAGAATCCATCCAAACCAACAAATATAGAATGAAAACCAAATCAATAATATAATATAATATAATATAATCCAACAAAATCACACCAATATTACCACAAATGAATCATGTTTTTAAATAGAAAAGATTTTGTTTCTATAGATTCAAAGGCAAAAAAAGGAATGTGTTTGTGGAGAGGACAAAAGAAGAAGAAGACAACGACGACGACGACGACGACAAAGAAGAAGGAGCTAAAGGAAAGGAATGTCATTATGAGTCAAATATTTACACTTTTAAACATAGCTAACTACTAAAACAACTTTTTTTCCTACCAAAACCCTAACAAGTTTGCATTTTTTAGTTTGCAGTACATAATTTGCTATGACCATAGTTTTCATTGCATTATCTCAAAATCAAAAAAGAAAAAAAGTGGTTTCTATTGTCGCTATTTGATCAAAATATGGAAACTAAAAACATATCTGTAAATAACAAGCCAAACTGAGTATAACAAAACACAAAATAAACTATGAATAATACCTAACTCTTTTTCTTCCCTAATCCCCCTTCTTATAAAAAAAAAAAAAACCTATAAATTCATAACACACAAAAGAACATGATCATCTGGGGAAATCCTAATTTCAATTCCAATTTCCCAGCTTTTACCAAACCTCAACTTCTAACCCTTCTCTTGAAGTAACCTAAAATCACCAAGAAAACATAACCACAATCTCAATAAATTAACTCCATGAACTTAAAATTCACAAAATCCTAAATATAAGAAACTATAACAAATAAATTAAAAAAAAACAATTGAAATTTGTTACCTTCACTGCACACTAAGAAGGTAATTGAAATGAAATGTTGTAGCGATCCACCTATCAATTTTCATCTTATAACAATTTTCCAAGGCATCTGAGTGGTCACCAACTTTAGAATCCTCTTGAATCATAAGTGACGCGAAACTCGAACCCTACGTATGAAAAACCTAAGACCTAAATGATTCGCTGATGGATTTGAACCCTAGGATTGTCTTGAAACAAGCCAATAACAACTCGACCCCAATTAAACTCGCCAATTGAAATCGTAGTTATCAAATATCGTGACAACGTAACCTGACCCCAAACAAACCTATCGCTTATAACCATAGTTATCATAAGAATGGAGTTTGACCCTAATCACACTTATTGGTTAGAACCAAAACTATCAAATGATTAGTTCTTATCACAAGAACAAATAAACTCTCACACATGAGAAATCTCATTCAAGAGAAATGTTCATCAACCGATATCATATTGTTGATCACAAAGGTTCATATAGGCTTTAAAACAGCCTTGGAAAACAAACAAATGAAGAAAATAACAAGAAATATGAAAAGTCACTTTGAAACAGGATAGGTAAGCCTAAAGCTGGCGGCTTATATAGTCAAGGCCGGCAGCCTTTATTATTTACATTAGCGACTTAGGCGACGACTTTAATAAAATCGATTCTGGTCACGTTGAAGGCTAGCTAAACACTAGTAGCCTAAGTATCTAACGTCGGCGGTGTACTCCTGAAAGGCTGGCAGCGTACATGCTACAAACAACTCCAAAGTTCTGTGATCAACGTTGGTTGAAAACTGGCTCAATTTACTTCTATGCTGATAGTGTAGGCCATGAAGGCTGGCAGTGTATATGCCGACGTATAAGGTTTGCAACTTCAAATTCGAATTCTCTCCAAGGAAAATGGTAGCCTTCCTCTTCAAACATTTCTTTAACACAAAAATCTTCGGTCTTTTGTGTTTAAGCCACTTGATCCACATCATTCCCTCCTTCTTTTGAAATTTTTGTCCTCGAATTTTAGCATTAAACTTGGATGGATCATCTTTTGATTGCACATTTCTTTGAAGGGTTGATTTTTCTAGACTTTCCTCAAGCTCTTGCAACAAAGAAAGTTCTACACTAGGTAGAGTATTGTTAAGATGATTAGCATAAAAAGTAGCTTTCTTGTGCATAAGTACAATCTTAGGCTGTTTTACATATGAAATTCTCTTAACATTTTTTCCTTTTGCAAGTAAGCTCTCTTTTTCTTCTCTCAAACTCTTATGTTTGTCTCTCCTTTTATTTTCTTTCACTCATTTGCTTTTCACTCTGTCTCTATTGATCATGGGCCTCCTTAATCCGTTTCTGATCTTCATAAGCTTGTCTAGGAGTCAAAGGAGTACGCTTCACAAGTCTACCTTTCATGATAAATGAATACCCCTCCTATCAAATTGCCATGGTCGCCCTAACAAAATATGGCTAGTATGCATAAGCATAACTTCACATAAGACTTCATCCTTATATCTCCCCATAGAAAAAGAAATTAACACCTACTTGGTCACCGTAATCTCCCCATATTCATTCAACCAATGTAGCTTATATGGTTTAGGGTGCTTCATAGAAGGCAGCTTCAGTTTATCAATTAATAAGGTACTAGCTATATTAGCACAAATACCATTATCAATAATATGCTACATGCCTTATTGTTAATGAGACAACAAGTATGAAAAATGTTTTCTCGCTGCTCCTCCTTATCATCTCTCTTTGATTGATGTTTAAAGCATGTCTATTGACCAATAATTCACCTTGAGCAAGTCTTTCAATTTCGACATCACTGCAATCCTATAATGGAGGCATATCATCATCACTGGAACTCTCACTTTCTATGTCGCCATTTTTCAAAACAATTATAGTTCTTGTGTTTAGACATTGTGTAGCAACATGTCCATACCCTTGACATTTAAAGCATTTGATATCGCGTGCTCTAGAAGAAGATTTTTCAGTCTTACCTTTAGAAACAAAATTAGAATCCTTAGCCTTCAGTTCCTCTTTTGATTTTGCAATGGTGTTATAATCCTTCTAATATGACTTCCATGAAGATCCAAATGAGGAACCATACTTTAATTTGCCTTGGGTCTTCAATTATTTCTCCACTTTGATGCCTTTGTGCAACAACTCCTCCATCTCTACATAATGCTGCAAATTAACCACATCAGTAGTCTCTGGATTCAACTTACCAATAAATCTTGCCATGGTTGCCTCATAGTCTTCTTCTACATTAGCTCTTATCATTTCTTTCCCCATCTCCTGATAATATTCTTCAACACTCATGGAGCCTTGAGTCAGACTTTGCAATATCATGCACAAATCCCTGTAATAGTGATTAGAGATGAATCTTTTCTTCATCACAACCTTCATTATCTCGCAAGAATTAATTGGCATCTCTCCATATCTTCTCATGTTCAGAACAAATTGATCCCACTAGATACTGGTGTAATCAGTAAATTCCACTGCTGCCAGCTTCACCTTCTTCTCCTATGAATAGTTGTGGTAGTAAAAAACACGTTCCATCTTCTTTTCCCATTCAAGATACATTTCTGGTCATTCTTTCCCTGAAAAGAAAGGATTTTTATTTTGATTCTTCCTAAATTGCTATCTTGTTTCTGCACAACTCTTTTACCTCTCTTCACTTCTTACACACCAGAATCAAAATCCTCCTCCTCCTCCTCATCCATATGCCTTCTAAAAGATTTAGGTCTGGATGGAGATTCAAGATCATCTAATCTCCTATTCATTTTGTAAACTGATCTTGAATAGCTTTCATGATTAATTTCATCTCACTACCAATATTCTCTCCTCCATTACTTTTTTTTTTTTTTAAATCAAACTCCACAACTTAAACAACATGGATTCAAGACCCCAACAATCAAACTTTTTTTTTTTATGAATTAAAAAACTAACAATTATAAATAAAGGATATGATAACACCTGATTAAAAAAACCAAAAGCTCTGATATCAAATGACGTGGAACTCGAACCTTAGGTATGAAAAACCTAAGACCAAATGATTCGCTGATGGACTTGAATCCTAAGATCATCTTGAAACAAGCCAATAAGCAACCTAATCCTAATTGGACTCGTCAATGAAACCGTAATTATCAAATATCGTAACAACATTACCTACCCCAAACAAATCTATCGCTTAGAACCACAATTATCATAATAATGGAGTTTAACCCTAATCAACCTGTTGATTAGAACTAAAACTATCAAATGATTAGTTCTTATCACAAGAACAAATGAACTCTCACATAGGAGGAATCTCATTCAGAAATGTTCAACAACCGATATCATATTGTTCATCACAAAGGTTCAAATAGGCTTCAAAAAAGTCTTGGAAAACAAAACAGACGAAGAAAATAAAAAGAAATATGAATGTCACTTCGAATAGGGTAGGTCCGCTCAAAGTTGGCAGCTTATATAGCAAGGCTAGCGGCCTTTGTTATTTATACCGGTAGATTAGGCGACGACTTTAATAAAATCGATTCTAGTCATGTTGAAGGCTAGTTGAGCGCTGGGGCCTAAGTATCCAATGCTGGCGTTGTACTTCTGACAGGCTGGCAGTGTACATGCTAAACAACTCCAAAGTTCGTGATCAATGCTAGTTGAAAACTGGCTCAATTTACTCCTACGCTGGTAGTGTAGGTCATGAAGGTCAGTGCCGTACATGCCAGCGTTGTTACATCCTGAAGGATACCTTAAACGTGGGCATCAACTTATAATATAAGGCTTAGGAAGGACTACCTAGTCACACAAAAGTCTCAATATTACATACAGGTGTACAACACGGTAATAGGAGATACTTTTAAGAATGTGTGTTTAAGCAAATAAATTTGAACATGCAAGAATCTAGAAATAAAGTCATCTCATAAAAGTAATTAAGAGTCTAGTACATAAATCATAGGGGCATTTCCCACTAATCTCTAAGGATCTCATAAAAGTTACTAGTCTTTACACATAACTTAAATACTTCATTAAAAGATTTTAAAGGAATTCTAATATAATCCTTCAAGTATATTTCCTTTAAAAGCTCCCAAAAGAAGACTTATGCGGATATGAGGAGACCTTGGGTATAAGAATAGGTGTTCTTGTGAATACAAATATAAGATAAAATAAACAACCGAGTTTATTCAACAAGCAAATGGAATGCAACAAGTGTGAGCATACAAGACATATGATTTTTTGGGAATCAATGTTGAATGAATTTAACCATTCTTAGGGTTAGGTATTCTGGCCAATTACAGCCAACATTTCTTTAAAAATCATTTTTATAGACCTTACTGACTACTATTCGCAAAAAAAAATATGTAGTTTTTACCGACTCCTACTAGCCATCAATTTGCAGATTTCACTGACTCTTACTCGCCACATACGGATACTATTGGTTATGTCAACCACTACTGTCATACTCTTGTCCCACTAATTGTATAATAGTAAATGCAATGTGACTCAACAAATGAAGTGCATGTCCCAATTTTTATTTAAGATCTGGCCATTTGAATTACCATTTATTGTAAATGATCACCCAATTTCAAACATTTCAACATGCTAATATATCATACAACTCATTATAAGCAATTCATGGCTTGATATACTTGAAGTTCTTTCATCAAAATTATAAGCAAATGCATCTTTGATTTTATCTTTCCTTAAGTCTAGTGCAGCTATGTTACAAGCACAAACATTAGTATGAAAATAAGGAAGTAGACTCACTCGGCCATGGTTCGACAATGCTCCCTTAATCAAAATAGTCATCGGGTAAGTACACGTCTTCCTTCTTGTTTCCTAAACAAAGGAAATACCCAAAATGAGTATTTCATGGAATTTCTAGTCAAAATTTCTAAGTCTAATCTCTAGTTGTAGTAAAATTCGTATAGGTGGAAATTCCGACTTAAAATGGTCATAACTTATTCATTTTAATTCGGAATTTCACATATTATATACCGTTTTCTACCTATTCGAAAAGATCTACCCATTTCTAAGATTATGTTTGTCATATAAAGTCATTTGGATTCTGAAACAGTAGGGTACAGATTCATCACGAAAATTCCAATTTTCAAAACATAAATTTGAAAACTTTCCTTTATCCAAAAATACTTGTATCAAAATGTAAATATTTGTATAGTTGAAAAAATCCTTTGGATATATATATTGACTCATATCATATGCATGAATTTAGTGACGTTGTCTTAACTATGATCTTTGTAAAACAATGCATTTTAGAAGTTCGAAAAACAAAATTTGAAGTTTCTACTTTAGCTTTTTGGAAAAATTCTTTAAATCATTATAATGACTATCCTCTTTTAAATTCCATTTCATACCTTTGGAAACAATTTAATTTCTCCAAAAATATTTTTGTCTTTTTAAGATTCTTATAACTTAATTTTTTAGAGGTTAAAAATGTAGTTTCTAAATACTACTTGATAGTGGTTAAGGTTTATTAAAATTTATATATTCTTAGTTTTTCAAAAGTTCATTTTACTTTAGTAAATTGCAATTGACTCCTAAGTTGTTTACAAATTTTATTCCTAAGAAAATTTCATTTCAAGAAAAGGACTTTCTTGATAATTTTTTTCAAAACTTGCCTAGTCCTCATATTTTGAGAATGTTGGTGGAATTCACAATGAAGTTTAATGAAACCTTTGCTAATCAAGAATTTGAAATCTTAAGTTTTTAAAGAAACTTTTCCATTTTATTGCTTTGAAAAAAGTATAAGTGTTATATCTACTTTATACATCATTTGTTGAAATTCTTATGTTCTATTGTTACTAAAACTTGTGATGAACTTATTTAGTATTTTGGAAAAGATTTGTTAAGATAGAACCCTAAGTTTTATGAGAACATGTATTATTTTACATAATATGATTATTAAGGATGAATGGGATGGCTATAACTTTAGTTATGAAGTTCCAGACTATGAATTGGAAGGCACTAATGATTTAACACCTCATATCTCTTACAATTACATTGCGAATTATGCAACATATATTGAAAATAATACTTGGCTTTGTAATAGGGTGATGCATCGTCAGCTACAGATCGACTTGATTGAACTCATGTGGCAACAATTCGGAAATTCTAATTAATTTTTGTTAATTAGTAGTTTTAAAATATACTTCAGAAGTGGATTTGTTATTTTTTTTTTAATTCTCATTATGTACTTCAAATTAGTCAGTGATTGTATTTCTTTCTTATTGTTTTAAGCCCCTGAATTTTTCGAGAATGGTTTTAGAATACCGAATCGAAACCCTAAAGTCTGACCCAAGTTGAAACCGAACTTTAAGCAATTTTGATCACGGGGTTTCATAAGAGAATCTTCAAAAATAAAAATAGAAAGTTCAATAATCGTTCAATTCGAAAACCCGAATATGAGAAGGACCGCCTATCCGATCCTTGATATAAACCCCTCAATTTCTATGATAAAGCTGGATTAAGCCCTAACCTTAGTCAAACCGGAGTTTCAAAAGTCACAAAGATCAAGACAATCAAACAATTTCAACTTCGGGAATCCCGCGTTCTTAAACCCTAGAAAACGAAATTGAGTTAATGGCTTATAATAGTTTGTAATAATACAGGATAATACAAAAATATCAGATTCATGAATTTCGAGTGTCCTTCGGACTCAAACGGGATCAGTTCTCGAAAAGCGTGTTTCGGAGCTCGGAATAATAAAAATATTCTAATAACACCAAAAGACTCGTAATTAAACAAGGATTTCAAAAATATCAATTTTAGAATTTTTCGGTAACTAAAAATAACAGATATAGCTTATTTACGCGTATTTTTATTACTATTGGTATTTTGTATGTCTAGTCTACTATTCATAGTTCTATTCCTACTATTCATTACTATTTCACTATATATACTTTTTCTTATACCTATTTCTTACTACCTATATACCTATTTTCTTACTTTTTACATTTCCAATACAACTTTATTCACATCAAACCTTACACGTTATTTCTTTTTTTTATAAAAATTACAAAACAAACAAAATATTCTCTCTCTTCTCCCTTTAAAAACCGCCGGCCTCCTCTCTTTCTTCTCTATATTATTTTCTTTTCAATTTATTTTATTACATAAAAAATTCACTGCAAAAATTCTATAAATACCCCATTCCTCCTTCATTCTTTCATACATCCACTTTACATAACAAAACTCTACCAAAATTCTCTTTCAAAACCTTTCTCCAAAAAATCTCTCTCAAAATACTCTCTACCATTCCCTACAACTTCAAGAAGAAAATAACGAAAACACTACCCATTCATCTCTTTTCAAATCCTCCATTAAACCTTAGGTAAAAATCCTACCTACATTCTTTATCATGTTCATACAATTTAGCATGAGCTTAGTGTATGTTTCTTAGACTCATATGAGTTAAAAAAGCAACAATCTCTTCATGTTTTATTTTTATTCATGTTCATGTTCATGTTCATATTTTACATTATGTTGTTGTTATTATTGTTACTATTATTTTTGCTCTAATCTAACTTATATATAGTATTATGTATATTATGTGTATATATATATATATATATATTTAGAGCATATAAGATCACTTGTTATTTATTTATTTCCATGCCTTGCAATTTATTTATTTAATTCATGCAATTTATTAAGACTAGTCTCTCTAGTCTTAGTCTTGTTCATATCAAGTCAAAACAATTTTCTTTCTTTTCTTTTCTTTTCTCTTCTTTTCTTTTGGGACTAGTCTATTCTTAGTCCCGGGTTGCCTTGATGAAGCTGAGGCTCCCAATACATGACCGGGATACCTTGATGAAGCTAAGGTTTCCAATACTTGACTATTTTATTATATTTATTTACTTACAAGTATTTCTTTCTATCTTATTATGTATTATCTTTACTTTTACATTGCTACATAATCATATTCATGCATGATTAAATGTTGTTGTCTTAAGTAAAAATAAAAATGGGTTCTTTCTTAAACAAGGAAAAGTGAACTAGATTTCTCAATAAAGGAGTTTTCAACAAAGAAGTTTAAATATTGTTTTTAGAAGCTTAAGTAAGTTAATCATAAGTTTTAAAGTATTAGTGCTCAAGATTTCTTCAAATGAAATAAACTCATTTTTTTTATAAATCAAAACTAAATACTCCATAAAGATAGAATTTTTAGCCTTGAACTGAAGACTTTAACTCAACCATATCTTTTATAAGACTTGAATAAGTTGATTATAGACTTTGAAAATCACATACTAAGAAAGCTTTTTCAAAACTTAATTTTTATATGTTGTTATTCTCTTTTCAAAATTAAAATGAAATTTTTGCTAAGTTCTAATGTTAACAATTCTTTAGTAAGAAAGCTTTTCTCATAAACTTGTCTAAGGGAATTATTCTACCATTTAACAAATATTAAGAATAAAACAAGTTTTTCAAATCAAGATAAAATCAACTCACTATTTTGGAAACCAACTTAGAAATATAAAATTTACCATGAAAGTAAAGTTTTAAGGGTACACCTATTTTCTTAAGAAGAAAAAGGATATAAAAATGAGAGGAAAATATACATTTAATACAACTTCAAATATTTGACCACACCAAAAACTTAAGGAGTATTTTGAAAAGCTTATTTTTTAATCACTAGAAATAAAGTTAGTAGATAACTTAAAGAATCAAATTTTTGAAAAATTAATTTACTTTTGAAAAGATAGCTAATGGAATTATAATAGGAAAAACACTCACTCATAACAACTCAAAGATATTTTAGTTTTCCTTCTAACAATTCAAAAAGGAGAAATTTTCAAAAGTTTTATCTTCTAAAACCCTTAAAGACAAATTGTTTATGAAATATCAATATTAAAACAACACTACAAAAAGCATGCATACAATATGAGTATAAATATATGTTCAAAGGATTTTTCAACTATATATATTCATATATTTTGCTTAAGGATTTTTGAGTAAAGTGAAGTTTGGAAAAATCATATTTTGTGAACTATAAATTCGTAACTATTCTGTACCGTAGTATTTTCCAACCCAAATAGTTTTTTTTATGACAAAAATAACCTTAGAAATGGATAGATCTTTTTGAGTAGGTAGAAAACTGTATATTATATACCCAATTCCGAGTTAAAATGACCAAGTTATAGCCATTTTAAGTTGAAATTAAATGATCTTATGACATAGTTTCTGATAGTACCATAGAATCAATAAGAAATACTCATTATGGGTATTCTTCTTGATTAGGTGATCCCCAGGAAGAGTATTCATATATGAAGGATTATTTCGATTAGTGGAAATTCCGATCGACTCCTCCATAAGAAAGAAGTGTCCTCATGGTCAAGTGAGTTTAATTCCTACATTTTTCATACTTTGTTGTGCTTGTAGCTAGAGGCACTAGAAGTAAGAAAAGATGAAAATGAATTATGTATGATAATATTGGTTGAAAGAATACTAAGCATACCAAGATATGAATCGTTGTTAATTCTTGTGTTTTTTATTACTATGTTGGAGTGTGTGCAAATTTTGTGATCACCTTTAAATTACCCTAATAATATATTATGAGTTATATTAATTGATTCATGTATATCACGTAGTTAATTTCATCTCATGAGCTACTGTACTCGATGTGACAAGAGTATAGTAATCGGGTTTGTAGGAGCCATAAATCTGTGAGATGGGCGATTAGGAGCCTAAAAGAACTATTTCAAGATAGGCGAGTAAGCGCCTGAAATAAACTACATAAGTTGGATTTTAAGATGGGTTTTAAAGAGTCTGAAACACCTAACCCTGAATGGAGAGGTAAATCCATTCAAACATATGATTTCCGGTAGATTATATGTATTGCTTGATCACTTGCTTGATGCATTCATATGCTTGTTTAATAACTTGTTTGAAATTATTTATACAAGTACGTTGATTCAGGAATATTCTCAGTAAGCTAGTTATGCTTATACTCTGATAGACCTTTGTTGTAACAGGACTATATCTTTTATGTCCAAGGACTTCACATACTCGAGTGACATTATGTTTTGGAAAGCTTTTGAAAATCATTTGAAGATCTTAGGTTAAACATCCTTTAATATCTTTTGGTGTTAGTATTGTTTCTTGATGTAAAAGACTAAGACGATATTATGATTGCTTGGAGATTTATAGGGGAAAAGCCCCTAAGATAATGTAAGGATTATATTCTTATAATGTTGAAATGAGATCGTTATCTAGAATTCTTGTATGCTGTATTTACTATCTCGAACTATACATCCCACTGATGTCTCTTATTGTTGTGATAGACGCCTTACATATGGTGTTGAAACTTCCGCATAACTTCAGGAAATCATTCTTAAGTTTTAATACCGTATGTGGCGGACTACCACGTTTAGGGTATCCTTTGGGGTGTGACAATTATATTGGTCATAAGATAAATGATTTTCTTCCTTTTGTGTTTTGGCCATTAAATATATCGTTAGATCTATTATTAAATCTACATTAAATTAATTAAGGTTTGAAATAATAATAAATTAGATATTAATTAATAATGCATTTACGGGTATTTTTTATTTTTATTCAATTTATTCTTACATAATTTTGTAAATTATCATTTACATTAATATCACTTGAGAGAAAAAAAAAAGTATTATATAAAAAGTGCATAAAGTCTATAAAATCTTAAAATGTTGTAAAGGACCTTATTTGAAGAACCCATAAATAAAGTAGTAAGGCTCTTTAAAAAGAGGTCCTTTAAAAACTAATGTGGTACCCTAAGAATCCTTTAAAGGACTTTAGGGTTGTGATGCTCTTATAAGTATTTATTATAAAAGCTAACAATCGTGTGACGGTGGTTGAACTTGTATGATATATGTGTGTGTGTGCACTATAGCTATTTTCCGCCTACCGCATATCTTCAGAAAGGCTAACAGATACAGTCAAGTGACCTGATAAATATAGCAATTTATACACTAGCCACCCTACTTAAGGTAGCTGATAAAAGTTTCATCCTGATTCAAACTTTAAATACGCGCGCATTAACTACTGAATGTACTGCGCCTTAAGTTGGATCCGGTTGTTTTTCATGGATTGGTATGAAGCTGCCAGTTATGGTTTTCGTTCTGTCCTCCATGCCCCATAAATGTGACAAACATGGGGTACATTGGCTTTATCAAAATTTACTACTCACAGATCATATCTATTACAACCGTGATTAAAACAGTTAATCTTTTTTTATACTAATTTTTTTTATAACCAAGCTAAACCAACCGTGATTGGAATAGTTAATGTTTTCTTCTGCTAATTTTTAAATATTCAAGCTAATGATGATATTTTTAACGGAACTATAAAAGTTCCCCAATAAAATGTAAAATGCCCATCCTGCTGTTTTGACAGGAAAGAAGAGGAAAGAATTGGGATAAGACATAAATTAAAGAGACATCAAGCCCATCTTGAATTTTACTTTCTTCTAATACATGATAAGAAATTAACAGAGAAACATATAGATGGTAGAAATAAATGGAGCATGAAGCTGTATAATAAAGTTACCAGATACTCTTTAAACTTTTCACATTATAGATCTAATGATATAATAATCTCACTTCCACGATTTTCCTTCTCTCACCTTTATTCTCTCTTTGAAACTCCCGAACATTGACCAGCTTCATGATATCATAAAGAGCAATAGATAAAACTGATAAGGGGGAAAAAGAAGAAAGCAAAAACGATATTTATTGTTGGAGAATGCAAATGCGTTAAAGCCATCACATATTCAAAATTCGTAACCACCATAAGCAATTTAAGCTACCTCCCTCTTTAATTACAAAATTAAATAGAATGAGAAATGACATCTTATCCTAGTATTCTGGCTCCCACCTGATGTTGCTCCCGTTCAGCAGTCAGCGCTGTGACAAAACAGGATAGGAACGTCCATGCAACGCATGCAAGTACTTAATATTCGTAGCTAATCAACTTCATAAAACATGTAAACCCAGGAAATATATTTGATTCAAAAAGCGTCCTTTTCAAATTAGAATTGAATGGTCTAACACTATAATTATTCGAAATCATCTATGTAAAATTGAATATAATAGAAAAAATAAAATAAATAAAAATCATTTTAGCAGGTAATAAAATCTCGGGAGTTAAATTAAAAAAGCTCTTTCGTAAGTAAAGATGAGCTCAGTCCTATTAACCTTCCGATTATTAACATCCTCTACTCAAGGAGGCCAAATACAGAGGTCTTGCGTACTAAGATATTCCACCTATTTACACTTACCGATTACTGTCCACACCCAGAATTGTTCTTTAACCTCAGATCAGACAATATGATACTCGACCAGCCTTATCAAACCAGCACTTTCAATCAAATGACAAGCAGTAGAGCAGAACCGGTTCCTAAGAATAGACAGACTAAATAATAATTATTTCTCTAGCAATCCTTTACGTATTAACCTACCATTTTCGGCTATTATTACTCTCATATCCTTGAATTGGCACCCACCTGCAGGCTTCAGATGGATGTAAATTAAATGCACAGTATGAGTTTCACTTCCATGTTTTGACAGAGCAGTCATGGCTTGAAGAAGCAACCATTCTGGTGACTGGTGATTGTGCCAAAGATGAGACAATGTTCTCATGAGCTGAGATTGTCATGCTTTTGTTCTGAGTCATGTTCCAAAGCTCCAGGGTCTGCAAACAAAGTGCATCAAAGAGCAATGTAAGTACAATGATGAACTCTACTTCAAATGGCATAGTCTGCATAGACATGGCATGATGGTTTAATATCACCACGGCAATGAGAAATAGTTGTCCCAATATGAGGTGGCTAAGGATATCCTTATACACCCCACATACCACTAAATAGAGGTTCCACTTAGCAGGATTTATGTACCATAGACTTTGCAAATCAATAGTCATCCGCTGCTAGTTGTTCTGAGGCTTTCCGAATGACTATCAAGAAGCATTACAATGGCAATCACGCATAATAAGCAACAAATACAAAATTATTAAAAAAAAAAGTAATGAAGATCATGATCTATAGCCACCCTTAAGTCGTGCGATATGCAAAAGGACTTGGATACCCGTTAAGTTGAAGTACTTCCCCATGTGGTATAAACTGAATATTCATCATCTTTTGATCATAAAACTAATTAATAAATTATTTTAAGGATTTCCAATTCACGTGATCTTTTTCAAAGCCATAGCTCCTCCCCAGGTGGATTATTTTTTGGTGGAACAATCATTTGTTTTCTAACTCTCTCTGTGGATAACTGACGCACCGTTTGGCTAAAGAGGCAGCAACTTCTTCAATAATACAGGCCTAAGTTGATTGTTCAGTATACAGGATTCTTTTGAGCTTAAAATATGTATTCAAACAGGACTTTCAATAAAATCGTAGATGTTGTATGACCTTCTCTATCATTTAATTCCTTGAGGAATTAAATCTTCTCAAGCTATTCTTTTAAGAACATATTTTCCCAACAATAAAAAGAAAAGGGAAAAGAAATCTTGGTAGACACATGCAAATTCTTACTATTAAGAGAGGTTCTTTTTTTTGGGGGTGGGGGGGTGGTGTGTGGGGATGTGTGTGTGGGGGTTGGGAAGATCCATTGACCACTAAACTATTGGCAGATTGGGCAATAAAGTATAGAAGGTACCATGAATCCACCGATCACCATGAGATTTGGATAACTAGGATGGAAGACACAAGAATGGAACTGGCTTGTGCTAGAGCTCAACTCTTGGATGCAGTCTCCTGTAGCTAATGACCAAACCTTTACCAAGTTCTGACTTACAGATGCTAAGTAATCACCATTAGCATCCCAGCAAATGTAGTTTACCAAATCAGGGTGTCCCTGAAAAGCACAATGGTGCAATTAAAATATTGCTTTGGTTATGATTCTCTGCATATATTACATGTTGGGGATTCCATCTCATACCTGAAATGTGTTCATTGGCCGGTCACTCTCAACATCAAAGATTGACACAACCTTGTCTGAGGCTGCAGCCAGTAGATGGCCAATCCTTGGTTGGAATCTTACTTGAGCTGTTCCTCCCTTGAAAAAAGTAAATGAAACATGAATCCATAAATTAATTCACTGCAACGTGAGAAAGATTCCAAAGCTGAAAAATGAACCAAGATATGAATATAACCTTGGAGATGCGAACACATGAGAATGGTTTGATACTCCAGTAACGAATTTCATTGTCATTATCACAAAAACAGAAGAGATCGGTCTTATTTGGGTGAAAATCAATGGACATGATGGGTGAATTATGCCCTGTGTGAGCATGCAAAGAGTAGTCTGGCTGCAGAAATAAGGAAATCGTCTTTCGTGAATTTGTCATTACAGGGACCTTCTGGAAACATCTAGCAATTACAAGATATACTATATATATAGAGAAAACTATAAGATTCAAGAAAATTACATTAGCTGCATCCCAAAGACGAACAGATTTATCAACTGAAGCTGTTGCCAATTGAGAAGAATTTGGCCTGAAGCGCACATCAGTTATGACTGAGTTATGCTCCTCTCGAGTACTCTCTGTTTGTAATGTGTCCATGTTCCACAGGATTACCTGATGCATGCAAGAAACTTCCACTGTGAGGCTACTAATATTTCTGATAATTCAGTTGGCTTAAAAGCATTCACAGCAATTTCTATCCTCCTCCTCCTCTCTCCTCCTTATTATATATATTATTTATTTTGTTTGGGTTGGGGTAAAGGCACCACTCAACATGCAGGGTGTAAAAGAAAGGATATTGTGAAAATCATGCATGCAATTAGTTGATCAAGCTAGAAATTTAGATACCATAGTCCATAAAAGAAAAATTAGCAAAGGATTCTTTGAACAGGTGGGTTTTTTTTTTTTTAATTAAAGGAGCAATTTCTTCAAATAAATGCTACTTTTAACTCAATGATATGAAAGGGAGAGAGAATGATGTCTATATGGACAGACGTGTTTACAGGACAGGGGGTGAGCCCTACTTCAGTAACAAGTTGCTTATACCTTTTTGTCATGTCCAGCACTTGCTAGCAACTTCCCATCCGAAGAGAAATGGCAGCATGTAACTTTGCTGCTTCTTGTTCTTATACAACCAACTTCTTCAAAAGTAAAACCTGAATTGCAAAGGTAACCACAAATTAAGGATGCTTGAGTGTTTCCTGCTGATTGCTATAATTTATGTACTTTAGTTACCTTTAGAAGATTCTTTTGGAACTTCAGAAGTACTCTGCTTGACCTTCGAATACATAGTACTCCCATCTCCACCGTCAGGCGACAGATATGAGTCAACATTATCATCAAGAGAACCAACATCTGCTAAACGGTCAAGGTCATCCTGCAGAACAGACAAGATGCTAGTGAGTCAATGCATAGTTTAAATTGATGAAGAACATTGTGACAAAATACATTCATATTGTGATTCCATGTTTTATCGCAAGATAAATGCCATAGAGTAGCAGAGGTATCCACATAGGATAGGATGTCATTTGCAATAATGCAAACAATTCATATGGTCATACCAGCAAATTTGAAGAGGATGGGAGACCTCCAGACGCTTCTGCACCATATATGGTCATGTTCTTTTGAGCACTGTTAGTGCATTGCATGCTGCTTGCTGTAGCTATTCCATCACCCGGTGTGTGTGTTGATGGTGGAGAGTTAGGTGAAGGGCCAACTGTATTTCCAGTCCCAGTGCTATTGGCAGGCCCTGAGGATGAGTGCTGTTTCCTTTTCCTGCCGCTCTGCAACAAATAAAGCAGTCAAATAGAGACTGTTGTACCTTGAATGCCTTCAAATAGCTCCCACAACAACCAAAACGGAAAAAAGGAAAAAAGAAAGAGAGAGAGAGATATATATATAAGTTTGCTAGCTTAAAATGACAGTCGAAAGCTCATAGTTCAAATTCATGGAACAACATGACATCAACATCTTCACAAGACCAAAACCTGTGGCAACTGCTGCTGCAATTGGTCCTGCTGTTGTGAGGAAGAATGCTGCATTTGCGGCATTGTAATCTGTTAAACATGCAGAGGGTAACTCATAACTCAAAAAAAAAAAAACTAGTTGTGCAAGTTCAAAAAGTAGAACAGATGGCACATCATTAAATTGTTATCAAGGAAGTAAAATAGCAGGCTGACAAGAAGTGCATCAAGTTGCTAATCATTAGGTTAAAAACAGGCATTAATTTAACTACACTCATGGTTTCAGTTCTAGTTGTCCTGCATGTGAAATTATTAAGATTTTTGGCTTTTGTGCAATATTGTTATTCACACCCCAACCATTACTCAATTTATGTGTTGCCTCAAGGAACCACTCCTAATCAGTTTGCACTCGAAGGAAGAAAACAATAGAGTACATTCAGTTTTAACATCTCATTAAAGTAATATATCCCTGAAGGAAAAGAATTAGCCTTTAAGTAATATCACAGAACTTCGAATTGTGTATATCCTGTGAGAAAGCAGGCTGGTAACTGATGCTAATGAATTGGAAACCCCACTTTTGTGTACATTTAGTTTTAATAAAATAGCCCTTTATATAACTACCCATCTTTTTTTGTACAGTGCTTTCTTTTTCATTTTTTTGGGGTCAAATTTCCTCCTTTTTCTCTCCTATGATTTCTCTCTCTCTTTCTTCTGTTAATGAATTTTTTAAGCACCTATAATGCAGTAGCATGATTGTTTAGTATATACACAAACCTTAGGTGAACTTGATTGTGTTGGGGAGCATATAGATCCCTCATTTTTTACATTGAGCATCCTTAGCATTTAAGCCACTTCTTGGAAGCCCACCAAACCTACGAGGATCCATGTCACCAAGGTTATTTGAACTTCCAACATTGTTCTGTGCCTGGGTTTGTGCAAGGGCCTGCTGCTGATGTGATGCCAATGAGATCTGACTTTGGGTCTGTAAATTAGGCTTTGGCAGCTGCACACCAACATTTGGTCGCATTTGATCAATTCCCTGTGCAAAACAGGATATGGCTATAATGTATACACACAAAATAGCATGTTTTAGATTGTTCAAAGTGATGAATAATACAACTTACAGTCAGAGGCCAACCCTTCAGTGGAAGACCAGTGACACCTGGGTTCAGTCCTTGGAAGGGGAAAAAAATTCCATAAGAACTAAATAACCATTTATGAGGATAACACCTACTTTGGATGATAAGAAAAGCCTTTAGATGTGAATCAATTTCAAAAAAATGAATGATGGACTTGGGGGAATTAAAAAGCACTATTACAAAAAGTATTACAAATATATCTAGTAAAGCAATTAATTTTTTTTCACCAAAGCAGATTATAGAATGAAATGGGAAACAATGAGAGCACAAACGAAGAAATGAAAAGAAAGGCATAAAGCTACTCTGAAATACTCGACCTAGTAAAGAATGATATTTGCACAATGATGTTCTACAATGTTTTATCCTCTATAAATGCGTTTGTAAGTTTTCGGTTTAACTCTTATAGCACCTTCAACCAATTATGGCAAAAAAATAAAATAAAAAAAGAATTGACTATATAATCACTTATATTGAAAATAATATTTCTAGTGCATTTTTTAATGAAATGATTTCGCTAGGTAATTGTTATATTTAGTATCCGAAGTTTTGCTTATATTTACATTTACAGCTAAAAAAGGTCAACTAAGTACCTAAATTTTCCCCCTTTTTGCAATTAATTACTCAAACTTTTCCAAAATTTGCAATTAATTACTTAAACTTTACACATTTTATCAATTAAATACCTCATCTAGGTACCATACTTGAATAATTATAGTAAGTGGACACTTGCGAACTCTAGAAGGTTAGTGGCACAAATTGATAAAAATTAGATACCAAATGTGACATCTACCTTTGTAAAAAATCATCATAAATATGAGGCTAAAAGGCTAAAGTACTACTATACTCTCGATGTCTTCTTTATGTACACTTAGCTCTCTCATCTTTAAAACTAGGCACTTAGAAATCCAAGATCTTAAACGATGTGTTTTTTGATCCCATACATGATTATCTTATGCTTAAGAAATGCTTTGAAGGCGATATTTTCACTTCATCTAGTGGCAAAATAATTAAATACAATCAAAACATACATATTTCTTTTTTTCAACATTTAAGGGTTTGAGTACTTTTTTTTCACATATAATGGCTTAAGCGCACATGGAACATATATATAACACGGTGTATTTGCCATTTATCTTGAATAAATTTATAGAATACTTATATTTACATTATACTATTTTTTTGTGGTAATCCTAACTTTTTGTGATATATTTTAAGTTATTAATAAAACTATTGAACATAGATAACATGATGTATTTGCCATTTATCTTGAATAAATTTATAGAATACTTATATTTACATTATATTTTTTCGTTGTAATTCTAACATTTTGTATAAATAACTTTTTGTGAAATATTTTAGTTACTAATAAAGTTTACACGAATTTTTGTATCAGTTGCATTTTTCAGTCATTTAAATTTCATTTAATATATGACCCAAAGAAAAAAATAAAATATTTTTTCTCTTTTTAATCTTTCATGAAGTACATTGGGCACCCATAATCATTTTATAGAAAAGTTTAAAGTTTTCCTCTTATGAAATATTATAAAGTGTCATGGAATACACTTATCCTTTATTTAATTTTATGTATAACAAAAGATTATAATTGCGATAAGAAGCAAATTTCTTTTTCTAATGCAATTTCTAATACCAAATTTAAGAAGGTAAGTACCACCCCAATAACAAATAAATATATATATATATTATATATATTGCTTTTGGTCCATCCTTGATTACACCTAAGAAGGCCATCATTTAAGACAGGAAAGCAAAATAAAGGAACAGATTATACACCGCCATGAGTTAAACTACAAGTGCACCAATGAGTAACGATTATGCAAGGCTTATCAAGTTCTGCAAAACCTTGGTAGCTCCAATAATTTGTTTTGGCAAGATTTGAGACAAAAGCTCGCTTTGAAATATACTCTTAATTGAAAAAGCTTAAGCCTTCAGTGAGTTGTGATTCCATTTACACTTCATATGATATTGAAGGAGGTCTTTAGACTATATTCTATCCCCATCATTTAACTTCCAGTAAACTAGTTTAGTGATGAAAGTAGGATGACCATAAAGGCTAAAGGTTTCAAATGAAACAATGGTTGTTTCTCCCAATTATCACAGATTGAAATTGAGAGCACGGTTGGCGAGTTATTGATATGATACAGAGAACTAAATTGAACTAGCCAATGGATCGACACATTAAATGATAACAATAAGAGAAGGTTGAACCAAAGTGAAAATGATAAGAAATAAACTTTTCTATTACATGATCCAAAATACATTTATAATTTAAAATACTTTCTCAACACTTCCTGCTTTGTCATGGATGATGCAACTGTACCTAAACATGCACACCAGAGAATTTATAATCTTTAGGATTATCGGTCACTAGTCAGTAGTAAACCATTCAGTTTCCTTTGAGCTATCATGTGTCGTTATATTCCTTCAAGCATTTCCTATATACCAAGAGTATATAAACCATTCAGTTTCCTTTGAGCTATCATGTGTTGTTATATTCCTTCAAGCATTTCCTATATACCTAGAGTAAGTTATCTCTTTCAAGTTAACAAGAGCTACCAACAAAATATAGAAATTTGCATTGTACAAAGCTGGGAGATAACAAAGGAAGCGGGGCCGGGGGAAGGAAAATCTAAAAAAATGAATCTTCTAGAATCCTAGCTTCTAGAATCTTAGACAAATGACATAACCACCACCCAATATGTGGAAAAATATTTTTACAAATCTTTCCATAACCTGTTTAAGAAGAAATAGCAACAAACAAACTCTGGCATGCTATGTACATAGAAAAGTGACATGCCAACATCATCTAGGTTTCCTTAGTGGCATCCTGAGGCTGGCTGGTACTTCCAAAATCCCTATTGGTTCTTCTCCAATAATGATGTGACTTTTTTTTTTTTGGCCATCAATAATGATGTGACTTTAAATTAAAGTATTATGTTAAGTTTTGTCTAATAAGTGAAGACTAGTAAATAATCAAAAGATAATAACTAGTCATGATTTGTAAAAAGCTTTTTCATGCATTTTCATTTGAGGCTGTTCTTGTTTCTGTTCTAGTTTAATGTTTATTTTCCATGGACCGCTAATCCTGGTAAAGCAGATCACACCACATCTTGCCAACTTCCCGTTTCATCTGTTCCCTACAATGGGGTTCTCACTTACCCTCATTTCTTTCCCTTCCTCTTCCTTTTCCAAAATTTTCAAGCCAATCACTCTATCTTTATCTTTCCTTAAGCGGAGTCACTAATACCAAGCAACTGCTGCGTATTTAAAATCAGCATGCAGATCACATTGATTACACATCATAACAAAACATTCTTTCAAGACATTTCCATATCAATTGATAATTCCTACAATGCAATGCCAAAGAGGAACTTCTGCTCTCCTCAAAATAATTCCAAACTTGGATTTATAGATTGCATTGTCAACCGAGTGTGACATGATTAGGGACAATTTTTCATGGCAGGTGTTGATTATTCATCTTACACAATAGGTTCACCACGGTGAGATACACACATATATATACTGGGAGAGGGAGGGGTTGGGTGTGTGGCATGGGGTAGGGGTGTTTGGGGTAAGTAGTCACCATGTTGTCGTGTGGACTGAAGAAAGAGGATGGGGTTAAATGAGATGTCCTAAAGTCCATGCTACATAACATGTAACAATGAGATTGTGCGGTGGTGTATTTGTCAATGTGCCAACATGTATGAGTGCAGTGTGTGTATTTGTGTATGTAGAGTGAAGTGTCTATGTGCAGTGTGTATTTGCATAAGTAGAGTGATGTATATCATGTGTGCAGTGATGTAATAGGAGTTGGTGTAGGATTGGTGTCCTTGTGTCTTCTTTGTATCAGTGATGATCTGACCTTGTACTTGGGGGAAGTTAGATGCAATTAGTCCATGTGTCAAACTGGGAGTTAAAATAGGCAAAATGGCAATTATGCACAACTGCTCCTTGCATATATATATATGTAATATATATTTTTTATGGCATAAAATTAAAAAAAAAAAAAAACGACAAGTCCTATTTCACAGGAGAAAAAAAAAATCAGATTCAAATTAGAAATTGTAGGGTTCTCTCTAACGAGCTCTAATCAAGAAATCATCGGGTCTCTCTATAACAAACCCAAAAAATCATTTATATTCGATCCTGTAATAGTCCGTCGATATAAAAAATCGAAAGCATCTTACCCTTTCCGCATAAAAATTTATATGTTTACAGCCAAAAGAATTTTCTTCAGCTATTGCAGTTTCAAGGAAATCTCTTTTATATGAAAAAGTAAATGTGAGTGGTTTGATCTATCTAAGAATTATACTAGGTAGATACACTAGTAAACATAATTAATGTGAAATTCAGAAAAATTCCAGGTTAGAGTTCTCCACATAAAACCATAAATATATCTAGCAGTTTTCAGCAAGTATTACCAGCAGCTGTCAATCCAGATTTTGACTGTAAAATGGCTTGTCCACATATTGAAGAAGGATCCATGGCAATGACTTTGGAGTCATATCAACATTAGGTTCCACTTTAACATCCTGTTAACTTCATAGTTTAAACAACTGAAGACAGTTGACATATCTGAGAACAAGATGGACAATTATCAAAGATGAAGATGTAAAGTAGGAGGAATAAACTTACAGCAGTCATGGGACTTCGAGACTGGATTTGCTGTAATGCTGGGGACATGTTACCAGAATTTGCTTGAACTAAAGGACTGAGTTATATGCAAAAGCAAAGTATTATCATACATATAATTTCCATAGAGGTAAGTATGGTAATATTGTATCAACTTCATGGACTAATTTAAATATGTTTAGTTACCCCTGGTGATCGGTTCCTGGCATTGTCGCTTTAAGGAGAGCCATTCTGCTGGCATCAATGGGAGGATGAGAAGTTTCTGAATCCATTGCATTGGTGTTTTTCATACGCTCTTCATATATTTTCATTGCTCTCAGACTTGCCGATGGTTGTTGCCCCATCATTCCATCAGAATTTAAAGCACCAATAGAGCCAGGAAGTGTGGAATGGTTCAGATTGCCACGCTGTAGTTGGGCATTTCTCTGCTGCATGAGTTGTAATTGTTGCATTTGAAGCTGTTGTTGCTCTCTTCCCTTCATTTGCTGTGCCTTGAAATCAAAATCAGTGATCACTAAATATCAGAGATCATTGTAGTTGTGATAAACAAAAGAAAAAAAAAAAAAGGATCCTTATAGTTTGAAAAAGTAAACAAAAGGCAGGGCAGTATCATATATATATATATGAACCTCAATGTAAGCTGCAGCATCTGAAGAATGCTTTGCATTTGTCCTTGCAATAAAAATGTCCCAGAAGACAGACCACCACTCAAAAAGGAATCCTCCTGGTGCATCAATTGCTGTACATATAAAATTTACATTCTGAGTTCAACACAGAAACTTGAGCATCAATACAACAAATCTATCATCAATGTAATTACATCATGCTTATCCACTGCATCCTCATCAACAATGAGCTAGTAAGCACCAAATGCCAAAAACCATAAATGAACAATGTGCTGATTAATGTTGATCTTAAATGTAGGCATTACCAACTGGGTCTGTAGCAACCTTCCCTTCAGTCATGAAAGCCTTTGCAGAAGCATGCAATTTCCTCTTCAACAGGTAATCATGAATATAGACATCAAGCCTGGAGAAACCAAAGGCACAAACCCAAATAAGCCTCTATAAATATTCCAAGAGAAAATGGCTCAAGAATAGCGTAATATTGAAGGTAAAGTACATCTTATCAGCTTCCCAGTTACTCTGTGCCATGGTCTGCCTTTTTCAACACGCAATTGCTTTGATTAACTTCGATGACTTTTTTGAAATTAGCCTTCAAAATAGTACAAACAAAATAAATCACAATCGAAATGAAAACTTGAACAATTGATACTCAAGATTACTCATCAACATAACAAACAAATACAAAGCTTAAAAAAAAAAAAAGAAAAATTGAAAACTGTCACACTAAAACTCTCACATAGTGACATTGCAGATCAAATTGAAATTAAAACTTGAACACTTAGAATACTCACATTTATGACATTATACACTGGATTACAACTGAAAACCAAAACTCAAGGCTTGGATATTTATATACTACTAATAGCAACATTACACATCGAATCTGAGGTGAAAACTAAATTAAAAAATAGAACACTCACAAATACGCATTTTTACGGAATAAATTAACATCTGCATGTATGTTGTATTGATCTCAAAATCAAAGCACAAGAGAAAATCAAAATCCAAACAGAAATCGCGAGTTCAACGCTTCAGATATCACATACATAGCTATCTTACACGCTGACTTACAAAAAAAAAAAAAAAAAAAAAAAAGGAAGTGAAAAATCGAACACATAAACACTGGCGTAACGACATTACATTACTATTATATATAATATAAAAATCAACGCTTGATAATTTAAGTACTCACGTAAATTACATGAAAAGGTGGTCCAAAAAGTTTCTTACAACTCAAACCACAGCAATTCCATCTACTCAATCGCTTTGACCTCATCATTTCACAAGGATCAACATCCATGAATTAAACACAAATTACAATCAAAACCAAAACTTATACACGTAAAACCATTCCAAACGCACAACATTACGCATTCTACGAAAATCCGAACAAGAAACCACACGTTCACTAACAAGATCAAGATCAGCAATCAAAGAACACACTCAAGACATGATCTCGACAAAGCGAAACATCTACCAGCCTAAAGAATTAAAAAAAAAAAAAAAAGAAACAGAGAATAAAAACACAACGTAGGCCCCTAACCGATCGATTCGGAACCAAGACGCAGCACATTGATAATCAAAATTGAGTGAAAAAATAATAATAATAATAAAAACAGAATTGAAAAATGAACCGGACTTACGACGAAACTTCTTATGAATGTTGAATTGATTGACCTTAAAGAAGAAGTTTCAGTATCGATTTCAATGAATAGTGAATGAATTTAATGAGTTCTTTGGATTTTCGAGGGTTTTTGTGTCTCTTTGTATAGTAATTGAGTAGTAATAGTGATAGTAATACGTAGTCAATTTAGTTAAGACTTAAAGAGAGAAGAGAGAGAAAATGCGTTAGTGAGGAGAGAGAGCGAGAGAGGAGGGGATATTTTGGTGGTTTTGAGTGTGAGGGAAGTGAAGTGGTAAAGCGAAGTTGTTCGATGTTTAACAGTGAAAGTGAGAGAGAGTACAAAAGAATCTGGGGGGACATTCAACATTTTCATTATTATTATGTTAATGCAGTTTTGCTAGCATTATTTTAATCCCGGAAATTTCCCAACTCTCGTCATGAGGAAGTAATCTTTAAAAGGACGATGCTCTTTCTTTTCTTTTCTAGACAGCTCATGTATTACCAAAATAAATAAATACATTATATATATAATTTTGAAGGCAAATATTATGTTTGGAATCTCTATAGTATATATTTACATAATCAATTATCTAAAATTTAAAATGTTAATTTAGTATCTATAAATTTTTCAAGTTAATTTATAAAATTAGGAATTTAATTACAAAATTTGATAAGGTACAAATAAGTAATTTTAAAAATTGAAAAATTTTAAGTATTACATTGATTTTTTTAAACTTTAAGTAATCAATGATAAAAATAGATAAACTCGAGTTAAGTATATATATATAAATATGAAAATTATTGAAATTAAATTAAAATTATAACATCAATTCTATAATTTTATTACTAAGTTATCTAAATAAAAAGTAGTTTACCAAGATAATTATGTAATATGTAGGCATTATTTTAATACAATTTTAAAATTTTCAAGCATTCAAATTTCATTGTCACAAAGAAGCCATGTTTAAAGTATAACGTTTTTATCAATAATATTGTATCCTAATATTATTATTACTAATCTTTCAACTAGGATGTATACAGTTCCAATCTTCCTCTGTATTGTAACTCCTTTTTTTTTTTTTTTTTTTTAGTGTAACTCATGCGTTACCAAAAAAACAATACGTTATATAATTGCAATTCTTTAAAATTAAAATGATAAAATACATTTATAATTCTAATTTCTTTAATTATGTTACTAAAATAAAAGGTAATTTGCCAGGATATTTTATGTAGTTTGTAGCCAGTAGGTATTATTTTAATGTAATTTTGAATTTTTCAACCACCCAGATTCTGTGGTCACATGAAGTTGTCGATAAAGTTTAACGTTACTTCCTTTTCTGGATAACTCATGTCTCATGGTCATGGGTGTCGCTGTAAAAGAATAAGATGTATAGCTATGATATGAGTGCTTGAAATTAAAACAATAGAAATAATTCTATTATTAAGTCGACTAAAAAGGAGGTAATTTGTCAAATATTTATGCAGTTTGTAGATATTAAATTAGTACAATTTGGAAAATTCCAAACTCTTGCTCGTCTTGTCAGGAAATCATCTTTAAAGTATAATACGTTTTTTGGGACTATTAAATTGGACAAATTGTATCTAAATATTGTAACGTTTTAGGTAATTTAATTTGATATTATAATATTTTTAGTAGTTTATTTGATGTCATAATATTTAAAAAAGCGGGTCAATTGAATTTACTATTGACATATGTCGATGGGATAAATATTTAATTAAAAGTAAAAAAGATCCATCACGTTGTGACATGTGTCAATGATAATTTCAATTGACCTACTTTTCTAAATGTTCTGACCTCAAATGAATTTACGAGGTTCAATTATAATTTACCCCATCAAATCCAAATAGTAATACGGTATAATTTATATAGATTCCAAAGGAGTGTTTAATATTAAAATAATTAAAGTATTTTATATTTTATTGCTAAGTAACATAAATAAAAAGGAGTTTGTGAAGACACTTAAATAATTTGTAGACATTATTTTAATGTGATTTCAAAATTTAAGGCACTAAAGTTGATGTACAAAAGACGTGATCTTTAAAATATAACCTCTCTTTATCGATAATTCATGTGCTAAAAGAATTACCTTGTGTGTGGCTGCAATATGTGCGTTTAAAATTAAAAAAAATATATATAAACAATATTATAATTCTATTATTAATTCCTTTTCTTTGAGAAAATTCTATTATTAATTCCTTTTCTTTGAGAAAATTCTACTATTAAGTTTCCCAAAAAACAAAATGTAGTTTGCCAAGATATTTATGTAGTTTGTAGGAAATAATTTCATGTTTATAGCATTAATCAAAATTAATTACTTATTTAAGGTTAATACAAAAATAATTACTAATATTCAGTCGTAAAATCGCGACTAAAAAACGTGATATGTGAATTTTGATATAACGCATGTATATCGCGTTTATTAAACGTGATTTAGATGGATTATCACGAGAATGAAACACGATAGAAGTGTAGTTTCTCAGTTAACTTTCGCTCATACGCGCCGTTGCCTCCTCTCTAGTTCAACTTCCATGAAAAGCTCAAGCGATTGAAGTCTCTTTGGTCTTGCCTGTCAAGAATTGTTTCTATAGAGCAAGCTCAATGTCATTGGTTCCGAGGCTAGGGTTAGGAAGGTGTTCGATTGTCGTTTGGACTTGCGAGGATTGAGTTTGTATGAAGGTCTTATTATGCGTTCCACAACAGCACCTGACGGAGAGGGAAACTGTGGAGTCGTTGATGGGGAGTTCAATGAAGAGTGCAATGTATGCTCTGGTGGAGATGATTGAGAGGCTAGATGGGAATGGGAAGGAAAGAGTTGGTTTGGAGGTGAGAGAGACAAGAAGTTGGATAATAAAAGAGCTAGTCAAAACTAATTTTTTTTGCACCTTTATATCGCGATTTACTAATAAATTACACAAATCATGAATAGTAATTGTGATTTAGGTACGGTACAAAAACATGATATAGTGTTTTTAAAATGCGATCTACATATAAATTACATATATCCTGAATAATAAACGCAATTTTACGAAATATTATGGTAATTATTTTCAAACCAATTATATCTTAGTAATTATTTTTTACACAAGCCTTAGACATGTTTTTCACTCTAGTTTGTAGGTATTATTTTGAGAATATTACATGTTTAATATACCTTTAAAAAAATTACATAAAAATGACATTAGAGAAAAAATTCATGAATAATATCGCCATATCGCATATAGGTTTTCATGTGTATCGCTTCTCCTTAATGCATTATAGGTCTCGACAAGTTCTATGGCAATAGCCTCTGTCACCCTCGACTTTATGATGACATGAAGTTCAGTGCTGAACATGTTGATCCACTTGTTTCGGTCCTTGATATGCTTCTTTCCTGAGTCAGGGAGGCTCACTGGTCTATGTGTGGTCCCAGCTTTAAGTAACTCCACCTTCAAGGCCGAATCAAAGGCAATGTCAAAAGGTCTAAGCCGAGCTTAAGAAGAAAAAGAAGAGGAAAACCCTGGTTAAGGTTCCAAAAGATGATCTGACAATGATGAAAAGATATGAGGTTAGGAACAAGAGGGATAGTTCTGCTTCACCACCTCCTGTTCCAGCCATCGTGAAGAGGAGGCGGTAGGCGGTACATGGCATTGATTGATGAGAGTGAGGAAGAGGAGGTTAGGGTCAAGAAGAAGAAGCCAGCTAGGAAGCTTTACAATGAATTTGATAAGGTTGCAAGAGAGAATGAGAAGGCTGCAAGATCTAAAAAGGGTTCAGGCAAAGATTTGGTTTTGGTGGAAGACGAAAGCAGCAAGTATTGGTTATTATATGTAAGCACGGGCACATGTATTGCTTGTCCTTAATATGAAACAATGGTATCGCCAACCATAAATGCGATACACAAAATTCTCAAACTTTGAACATCTAGGTCGCTGTATCTTTGGTATTATATGTGATGCAAGTAAAATTAGGGATATCTTTGGTTTAATACGCAACAACGATACTAATTTTTTATAATCTGTATTTGTATATTTTTTTTAAAAACAACACTAAACACGTGTTTCATCCTATTATTTTAGTGTAATTTTGAAATTTGCACGCACTTAGATTTAGTGGTTAGGACTTAGGAGTAAACATCATTAAAGTTTACCATTTCTTTTTCTGATATCTCTGAAATAGATGTACAACAGTAGTCAATGTTTAAAATTAACGTATACAAAAATACTCATGGAATTGACTCAAGCCAAAACTATCAATGCCCCCGGACGTGCAAATCAGGTCCCACACTTGCAACTGCAACTAACATTCCTGAGGGGAAGAATAATAGCTGACCATTTTGCACTGCGCATACAAACCGCCAAGGAAGCATGGCTCACTATTCTAACCACTAGAGAGCAAAAGATAATGACTCACCAAAAACTGATTGTCACTCTAGGATGGACAATCTTGAAGAATGTCAAAAAGGTGCTCTATAAGGCATTTGTGCCAGCAGGGATACGATTTGGTCGGTAACCTCTTACATGGTGGAGAAAGAGCTCTATTAGTGGATGATCGAACCAGAGGAGGAAACTCCAATGCTAATCAAGACGAACTATCAACCTTCCGTGCTGAGAATGGAAGTCCTCAGGTTTTGGAGGCCTAAGATAGGGAAAATGTCTTGGTATCATATGTTAGCCTCAGTGATCAGTTATCTATGATAGATAAACATGTAGTGAACCTTGGAGGAATTTGTCATGTTTCTTTTATGTGCTCTAGCCTGGAATATGCGTGGATCCCCTCTAAACCTCAGACTTCAAACCATCTCCACACCAGCAAGTAACTATGAGCTGGATTTATGGTATTCCTTGAGACAAGAACGAACCAACAAGAAGCTATAAAACTTCAATAAAGACTTAACATTGATAGGTTAGAATGTTTCAAGGCTATTAAGCATGGAGGTAGTACTATGTCTCTTTTTATCTTCATAAGAATCCACCTTCGCATCCAGGAACACAACTCAAACTTTTAGTTTTTTTTTTTTTTTTTTTTTTCCTTTCACTTATTGATTCTAGTCCTAAGATTAGGGAGCCTCGGCTACCACGAGAAAATCTATAGAAAGCCACCAAGTTTTTGAGGCCTTGTTAGGGGATTTTAATGAAATTATTAAGGAAAGCGAAAAATGGGGAGGAGGAAAGTTTAACCATTATAGAGCTAGAACTCTCCAAAAGGGTGGTCACCAGCTAAACATTTATAAGATCCAATAATACTATAGTACACCATTAATCTCACTATCTAAGATGAAAGAAACACAAGCTTTTTTTTTTTTTATTTTTCATTACAATAGGAAAAGAGATTCCAATATAGTACCTTTGACTTGGGAGAGCAGAAGTGATGCCGCTAAGTTACAAAGTTATTGACGAAAGAAAAACAAGCTTATACAATCATTTTTTGGCACTTGTTTTTGAGAAATATTTCCTAATGTTGCTTATCAAATTTTGGCCCTCCATTCTCCTTGGGCTATTGCATGTTTTATTTATATGTTAATTCAATTATCCTATTATGTGTGCAGTGCCATGGAAGATAAGGGAGAGAAGGCATTATTAGTGAGGTATAGTGGTGATTTGGGTGGTGGAGGCCTAAGATAATGGCGTTGTGGCCAATGGTTTTCTTGTTCCAACATTTGAAGTTATTAATTGAACATCCCATGTAATTATTAAGGTTTACAGTAATATTTTATTTTATCTCATTTATTTGAGTTTATGTGATTATGGCTTTGTCATTACTATGATAATATTGATAAAATTATACAATAGAAGATGAATAATTGGGCTAAGTTTAGATAAAAATTAAGATTTTATAATAATTTAAACAGGGGATGAGAAATATAAAAGGTGATGCAAATCTAAGATGATGATGCTATGTATAGAAAGATATTATATTCAAATCGAGAATAAAGATTACTTACAGAAAATAAATATTTACGTATTTAATTTGATGTGCCATGTTATTGTATTAGCAACAATACAATTGTTGGGTGGAAAAAATTATTAAATTTGATTAATTGATAATGACTAGGGTCGGGGTCGGGCTCGGGCTCAAAGTCAAGTTCGTTAAGTTAAATGAGCTGAATTTGAGCTTTCATTCCGACTCACGAGCCAAGTTTGATAGTAAACAGGCTCATGAATATTTTTTTATAATATTATTTTATTATATATAATAATTATTTGTGTTTATATATTAATAAAATATTATATATAATTATTTATGTAATCGAGCCGAAGCTCAAGCTCATTAAATTAAATGGGTCTATGAGCTAAGCTTGGGCTTGCAAATCCTTAACGAGGTCGAACTCGGGCTCATGAATGCTTAACGAGTTGAAGCTCAAGCTTATACTGATATATTCAAAAGACCAAGTTTTAAATTTATAAATTTTCTAAATTGTTTTTTTTTTCAACTATGGTCTTATAGGGCAAGCGCACCCATCAGATGTAGCATAGAGAAATGATCTAGGTCATAACGTTGACGAGTAATTCTACTCACTCTTTTCCTATTATCAAGCCGAAAAAATCAGATTTGGTTTTATATACATAGAAACTAATCTAAGTCTAATATTCACAGATTTCGCAGCAAGCATACAAAAAGATAAATCAATTCACAAGGTTGCTTGGGTCATGCTTCACCTAAGATCTATTCATATGACTCAAGAATTTTCTCAAAAAATTGTATTGATTATTGAACCATCGGATTCACTAAATTATACTAAGGCTTCTCTCAAAGTCAAAAGCACCTAAACCTAAGCCAAACTGCCGGAATGTCTTCCTGACTATTAGCAACTTAAATTTGCATAAAGAACAAGAATCCTTCGTTTAAAACCAAACTGATGAATTCAAAACGAGTGACAGAAGATTTCACCATCCCTATCTCTAGGTGATTATGAGCAATCTCATCAATAGCTTTAGATCTATTCATTAAATCAACCTCTCGGTCTATTTTTAAGAAAATTCAAACATAAATCCAATGGGATGCACCATCCAATTAGACTCATTCTTTAAGCACAAGATATTGAATACAATAAAATCAACACGTTTTGAAATTAAGAACAAAGGAATCACATGAAATCAATCAAGAATCCACAATACCCAAGCAATATTAAACTACTCCTCCATAGATAAAACAATATAAATCAATAACAAGGAGAAATAGAAAGGATCTAAAATTAGATTAGCAATACAAATGATGTTCCTTGATAGATTGATACACTCAAGCACAAATGCTGCTGTGAAAATACATAACAGTATGTTTTTTTTTGTCTCTCCTTTTCTTGTTCTTCTCTCTTTTCTTTTCTTGTTCTTCTCCATCTTCATTTTATAATGATCTTTACATTTTTTTAATGGAATTAAATGCTCATTGATGGAGGAAATGGGAAGTTACGAGAGTTATGGGTCTCTTAGCTTTCCAAAGTAACACATAAATGGAATTGAATGCTCATTATGGAGGAAATGGGAAGTTACGGGAGTTACGGGTCTTTTGGCTTTTCAAAGTAACACATAAATGGAATTGAATGCTCATTATAGAGGAAATGGGAAGTTACAGGAGTTACGGGTCTTTTGGCTTTTCAAAGTAACACATAAATGGAATTGAATGCTCGTTATGGAGGAAATGGGAATTACAGGAGTTACGGGTCTTTTGGCTTTCCAAAGTAACACCCTTTGTAATGCCCAATGAACGTTATTTTAATAAATAGGGGTTACTATTCATTAGATATGCCGTTTCTCAAAAAATAACTCACTGTCAAATTGATGTTTTTAGGGATAAGTCGTGTCACTTGAGCATGTCTGGCCAATTTCTTTATCGTGGAAAGTGACATGACTGGGACATGGCTTGTCTTTGTTTTGTTAACCACTTTTCGGTTCAAACTTTGCATTTTTGACCCGTTTTGCTTTCTTTCCATTAAATAACTCCTTCAAAGGCCTGAAAGTATAAATTAATATTTTTAAGTGCCAAATTCATAATATTTATCAATAAAATGATCAATAAAAGTCCAGTTTGGTATTCATAAAATAGGAATAATTTTGGTTTATCAAACTTTGAGACTTATTAAAAGCCCAACTTAGCTCAAACTTGTTAATTTATTAAACAAGTTGAGCTTGTGTCTTGAAAAGTTAAGCTTGGGTCTTGAAAAGTTTAGCTTGGTTCAGCTTGTTTACAAGCCTGATAATGACCTTTGATAGTTGGTCTTTTATTTAAACCATTTAAAGATTACATTCTTTTTTTGACACTAAATATTCATCATTCATTATGTAATTTTCTTGATAAATATATTATAGCATGATTATACAACTTCTATGTTCATGTCATTACATGGATTTGTGAAGATATTAGTAGCTTATTTATTTGAGATGTGTCAATTTCTATAATTGTACACATGTAAGCCAATTTTACATGGCTAGTTAGAGAGGTAGTTAGTCTATAAATAGCTAGCTATTTTACTCATCAATACAATACACTTTGTTTCGTTATTTTATTTCTTGTTCTTTAAACCCATTTTTGTTTTTATGGTTGTTCACATGGTATCACAGCAGGTTGCTCCCTTTATTGTTTTGCTCGTGATCGAGTTCTTTAAATTGTGAGTTACATTTGCACACTAGAGTGTCAATTGTGCCTATCATTCGTGACCATTTTCATTTCTTGATTGGAGATTTCAAGTTTATATTGTTGAATTTCTTCATTTTTGAGCAAAGTTGTTGTTATCGTTATTCGTGATTTGTTTCATGCTACAGGGTATGTTGCTTTACGTTATGAGTTACATGTGTTGAATTTACTGATCTACAAATTTGTTCATGTTGAAGTTTGCAGATTTCTTGAAAACAAACTACGCATCATTCTGTTCAGTTTATTTGATGTCAAAAATGTATATCATTGTTGTTTCAGTTGTAAGTGTTAGTTGTCTGTGATTGGTATTCTTGGAGGTTCTTCACAATTGCTACATTTGTTTTCTTCAAGATCAAAGATTCTTGATTCTTGCTGCTAACTTGGAGGTTATTTCTTTGTGTATTCTTGAATTTTATGTTAGTTAATTGTTTGTGTTTGTGGTTTCTCGAAATTAGTAAATATGAGCGTGAATTCACATGATACATTAAGTTCGTTGGGTAATTTACCTTCAATTTTAGATCCTTTACATATTTCAAGGTCGAAAAATCCTAGTATGATGATAAAAAGCTTGGTTTGTCATGGAAATAATTATCTTGTTAGGAGTAAGTCGATCAAATTAGGCTTAGCCACTAAGATGAAAATTGGATTTCTTAACAGATCAATTCCAAAACCTTTGGAAACTAATGTTACTAATTTGACATATTGAAATATAGCTGATTCTATGGTGTATTATTGGGTTATAAATTCTATGACTATTAAAATTTCATAAGGTTTTCTTTATGCTCAATTTGTAAAGCATTTATGGGATGAAATTACAAATTGATATGGCACTTCTAATGGTATGCTTGTTTTCCTATTGCAATATGAGATTTGTAATCTTAAACAAGCAAATATGAATGTTAGTGAATATTATAACAAATTGAATAAGTCAATTAAATGCGATACCTCAATACTCTTGTGGAAGACATGAACATTGCACTTATGATTTGAGTGTACGTTTAATAGAGTTTGAATCAAATATGAATTTTATGCAATTTTTGATGGATTTTAATGAGAATTATGAAGGCGTGCGTAGTTAAATTCTCTCCATGGATCCCATGCCAAGTATTGACAAAGCTTTTTATCTTGTTCAACATATAGAGAAGCAAAAGCAAATCACATCTAGTCTTGGAAGTAGTTCTAAAGTTGTGGCTTTTAATGTGAAGGGTAGAGTAATGAATGATGATAGAGGAAAGGGTAGGAAGTTATTTTGGCAACATTGAAAGGTAGAGAGACATACTAAGGAGAATTGTTTTTAACTCAGAGGATATCCAGAATGGTACAAAGGAAAGAAGGTTGTAAAGCCCAAGCATGGTGGGGTAGCTAATAACGTGTGTTCATCTTTTGAAACTTCGGTTGATTAATTTTGCAATGTTGAACAACAAGTTTTGCACCAATGTCAAGGTAATGGAATTGATTCAAATATGTTACACAATGTTTGCATGGAAGTCATGCGCATCATGTAATTAAAGTAGCCACAAGTTCTTCATATGATGGTGATTGTTCTAATGGTATAACTGGAAATGTTAGCTATGCAAGTATCTCTAGTCATAACCTTGGAATGAATTCTTTTGATAATTATGTAAATTATTGGATATTGGACATGAGTGCTACAAATCGTATGACTCCTTATCTTTCCATTTTGTTTTAAACACATGACTTATAATACCCATTAAAAGTTAAACTATCCAATGGTTCTTACATCCTTGTTGCTAAAGTTCGAACTGTTCATTTAACATTAACTACTATACTACATAATGTCTTTTACATGCTCTCTTTCCAACACAATTTACTATCAATTTCTAGCCTACTTCATTTCAATTATATACATGCCATATTTGACAAATCCTCATGTATTTTGCAGGACCCAAAAACCAAACAAGTATTGACATTGAGACAAATGGTGAATGGACTATACATACTAAAGTTAAGTGGAGTATTTTCTCATGATATGTTAGTAGATAGTGACTTCTCTTGTCATCAAAACACTTTTTGTTGATGATAAATTATTTTTTCTACATGCTTGTTTGGGACATAATTCCATTTCTAAACTTCATCACTTAATTGATTGTGAGTCTTGTAACTTTGATAACTTCATTTTTCAAGCTTATCAAGGAGCTAAGTTTTATCATCTTCCTTTCCATAGAAGTCTAAGTCTTTTTAAATTTCCTTTTGATCTTCTTCATGTTGACAATTGAGATCCATGTCAGGTTGAGTCTATTACACATGTGAGATACTTTTATGACTATTATTGATGAATACACTAAGTGTATTTTGACATTTATGCTTGGTTTTAAGAGTGAAGCATGCACAACCATCAAACACTTCTTAGCATATGTAAAGAAGCATTTTGGTGCTACTCTTAAGTTTGTATGCAGGGATAATGCTACGAAATTTTTGTCTAAAGAATGGAGCTCTATTTTTAAAGATGTTGGGATTGTAAATAAAAAAAACTACAGTATATACTCCTCGATAAAATGAAAGTGTTGAAAGAAAACATAGGCATCCCGTGGATACTTGTAGAGCTATTATGATTCATGCTTCTTTACCTAAGGAGTTATGAAGTAAATGTGTTCTTGCTGCAACTTACTTGATTAATAGATTGCCAATGGAAAGTATTGGTTGGATATCACCATATTTGGAGTTGCGCCTTCGTATGATCACTTGAAAATAATTTGATGTTTGTGTCATTATAAGCTTGAGTCATGTGGCATTAAATGTGTCTTATTATGCTATGCCAATGATAAGAAAGGTTATAAGGTCTATGACTTGGTGAATAAATGTGTTATTGTATCTCTTGATGTTGTAATTTTTTAGTGTTCTTTTCCTTTTAAAGAATCTACTTCTCTTACTCAACACACATGTCTTATCCGCCAATATTGATTAGTGATGATCTCTTGTCTATTCCAAATTGTGATACTTCATTGGTTAATGAAGATTCTAGTTCTCATTCTATTGAACAAGGCCAAGTGTGAAGTCTAGTAGAGTGTGCAAGTCTATTAGAATGTGCAAGACTCCACAATTGCTTAATGACTTTGTACATATGGTGCATCACTATACTTATACTAATACTTTGTCATCTTTGTCTTCTACTAACCGATATCCCTTATTTGATACTTCTACCCTTTCCACTTTTCCTCATGATTTTGTAGCATTTTTTACTAATATGTGACTTGTACATTAACCATGCAATTATCTTGAGGCTTCTAAATCCAAGGAGTGGCAAAATGCTATGCAAAAGGAGTTGGATGCTTTAGAAGCTAATGAAACGTGAGAGCTTACTGAGTTGCTTAAAGGCAAGAATGTCATGGGTTGCAAATGGGTTTATAAATCAAACATAGACCGGATGGCTCCATTAAGAGATACAAAGCTAGACTTGTGGCTAAGGCTTCACGCAAAGTGAAGGTATTGACTATCATGATAGGTTTTCACCTTTAGTTAAATTAGGTATGATTCGAGTTATTTTAGCTATAGCTATTGCACGTGATTGGCCTTTGCATCAATTAGATGTTGATAATGCATTCTTACATGGCATTTAAATGAAGAAATTTATATGAAAATGCCTAATGGTTATATGAATGCTAAGTCTAATTAGGTATGTAGATTAAATAAATCTGTTTATGGATTGAAGCAAGCTTCAAGATAATGGAATATTGCAATTTATCAATTCCTTTTTTCTCTTGGATACACAAAATCTCTGCATGATCATTCCTTATTTGTGAACCACGAATTGATTGGTTGTGTTTTCATTCTTCTATATGTAGATGGTATGTTGACTACGGGTTCCCATGTGGCTATAATTGATTAAGTTAAGCATTGCTTGCATGATGAATCTACCATTAAAGATCTTGGTTTAGCATGTTTCTTTCTTGATTTGGAGACATGTCAATCTACTAATTGCATTTTGGTTAGTTAATGGAAGTTTGTTATTGATGTATAGGATGATGGAGGTTTGACTAAAGCTAAGGCATCTGATTTTCCTTTACCACAACGTTTAGTGTTAGATAACACTTTAGGTTCAGGTGAGTTGCTTGATGATCCATCATTCTATCGTTCCATGGTTGGCAGGTTATTGTATATGACATCATAAGGCCTGATATTGCATTTACCTTACACATTTAAGTTAGTTTATGTCTCAGCCATGCTCAGCTCACATTCAAGCTAAACTTCATTTGCTTTGTTATTTGAAAGGCACATTATCACTTGATTTATTTTATCCTTCATCAAACTCTCTTGAGTTACATGGATTTTCATATGTGAATTAGGGATCTTCATTAATTGACCATAAGTTTATCATAGGGTATTGTGTTTTTCTAGGCAATGTGTTAGTCTTTTAGATGTCTAAGAAATAACCTACCATATCTACATCTACTACTAAAGCTGAATATCATGCATTAGTAGCTACTACTAAAGAATTGTCGTAGATTTCATATATTTGATTAATTTAGATGTTACATTGCCAATAAAACTTCATTATGATAACAAGTCAACATTATTAATTGCTAATAGCCTTTGTTTATATGGGTGCAAAAAACATATCGACATTGATGTTTATTTTGTAAGAGATCATGCTATGTCAAGTTTTTTTACGCTCGTTTATATCTCCAGTGAAGATCAAGTTGCCGATGCTTTAACCAAAAGCCTTAGTGCTATTTGACATCATGGGTTGTGTGGCAAGTTGGGCCTTCAAGTGGGTCCAACTTGAGGGGTGTGTGTGGAGATATCAGTAGTTTATACAATAGCTTATTTATTTGACATGTGCCAATTTTATATTTGTAAACGTATAATCCGGTTTTACATAGTTACTTAGAGAGGTAGTTAGTCTATAAATAGCAAGCTAGTTTACTATTGACCTCTATGTGGAATTCTATCTTGCATTACTCTTACTCTCATCAATACAATACACTTTGTTCCTAAATATTGTTTCTTGTTCTTTAAAAACATTCTCGTTTTAACAATTGTTCATAGAAATTTTAGGTAGAAAACCTCTTTAATGTAATCAAGTTTTTAAAAATCCATATTCCTATGTTATCCATAAACATAACATTGAGGTCTAGTTTGTAGTATATCAGATCTACTTGGGTTTCCAATCTATAAGGTGTAGTGTTTATTTCCCTCGATCATATTTATTTTCATAAGGTTCACAATCACTCTATTTTTCTTTTCATTGTGTTATTTTAAATTTCAAGTAATTTCAATTATTGTTTGAATTTGCTTCTCGTATAGTGATTTAATTTTATCTTCTTATTATTTTTATTAAGAAAAAATTGCAAACAACCCTCTCACTAACTTTAATCTAGGTATAGACTTACCCTTGATCTTTTAAATAAGTTTTAAATTTTAATAAATTAGCAATATAGATTTCATTTGATATTTTTAATATAATAAATTACACTAACCTAAAAGTTTAGAGAGTATTAAAGTATACTCAATAAGTTTGAGAAGTGGTTTTTTTTAAAGCCAAAGTTTATGGAGTTATTCACTATTAGGAGGATAGTAAGTAATATTTGAAGGTGTTCTCACACTAAAATCAAAATTTAAAGATGTTATTGGCATTGCCAATAGCCTCATAGCCTAGTGACATCACCTCTAATCTCTCAAATGAAAAGTAGTGGATTCGAATCTCCCTTTGCCCATTGTAAATGACCAAAAAGAAAAAAAAAAAGATGTTATTGGTATTATTTTTAATCTATTTACAAAGTTCACACATGTATCTAACCACAATTATTTAATCATCCATTTTAAAATGCTTGGTTGTTTGAGTTGGTTTTTCTAAAATGCAATTATCAAATGCTATTGTTACATGTAGTCATTTAACTATGATAAATTATTTGATTAATAATAGCATGTGATTGACAAATAACAATGCTATTGTAATAATTATATACCTAGTGACAATAACCTAGTGGCCATAACCTAGTGGCATTACTATTGTAGTTGTTAATGGGATGAACACTCTATGTTTTAATGGCCATAATAATATTATCTCTTATTCTATTTTTTTTAAATTGTTAGAGGGAATATAAAGTTTCGTTGTTATTTTCTTAACTAATTATTGACAAGCTAAATATTTATTATTTTTGTAATTGCAAAAAGGGATAATATTAAAGTTATTATATGAACTTTACTCCTTTTTTTTCAAAAAAAAAAAAAAATACAACTAATTTTTTTTTTTGTCATTACAATAGAAGAGGAAGGATTTAAACCTAGCACCTCTCACTTGAGAAAGTAGGGAAGATGCTATTAGACTATAATATCATTGACTAACTTAAGTTTGAAATACAAAATGCTACCTAATTGAACTTTTACTTGTCAAATTTTCCACTTGAAATTTGAATTTATGAAATGCCATACCTTTAAATTGTATCCTATAAAATTTGTTACCATTATTGATAGGCATTTTTTGTTATGGGTCCTAGACTCAATCCAACCTCATCTTCGAACAGGCTAACCTCATAGGCCTAAAAACTAGTAAGCCTAACAAAATAGTCGAGCTTCTGTGGGGCTTACTGACCATTTCCCATGGTCCCATCCTCTTAAAAGGAATTTACTTTGTCTAATCTCCTTATTGTTATGGGTAGAAGGAATTTGCTACTTTTCTAAATGGGAGATTGCTTCTAGAATAATTCTTAAATAACTAGGCTACACTTGTCCAAAATTCATAAGGGTACTTTCTGTGTAAACATGGGGAGGTTTCTTATCTTAGGATTCATTTTCTTAATAAAGAAAAGATACTTGACCATATAAGCCCGACCTAGCTAGCTATGTAACCAGCTCACTTGACTTTGCTATTACATGTCTTTAACCACTTATTAATTTAAGCATCAAAATAGTCATATCAGACACATCATTGACGTCTACTAACCGGTTTTTGTCTTGCAGGCCCAAGAGCCCTATCTTCTAAAACCAACCCAACAAAGAGGAGAGTGGATCACAGCTCCAAGTAACTTGAGGAATACTAGACAAGAATTTGCTTGGACACCTTTAAATGATGAGAAAATTTAGTTTAAGTAAGACATTTAGAAACTTTAAATTTAATAAAAGAAATTCAAAGTTCAGTTGGTGATTTCAACATTATTCTATTACAATTACAAACTCACGATTGTGTTAAAATACCTTGAAAATATTATAAAATCAAGCGTATTAAAGTAATTTTAAATCATAAACATCCTTCTATATTTTGATCCTTCAACCTTAGATACCTTTCCTTCTATATTTATCAATTTCCTAAAACACACCTTTAGAAAGGTACAACTTTCCTTTTCCATAGTAGGTAGGAGAAATCTATCATAAAATCCATAATTTTTGTGTTTAGAATTCTCATAAGTTGAACTTTTAGCACCAAGTATTGTTTTGCATAGACTGAGACTCTGAGATAGAGAAACCCATAGGAGAAGGATTACAAGATGAAATGATGGAAATTTTGCAGAAAAGTCTAAAGAAAACAACTGTAAGCTTAAAATAGGTCAGCATGGAAATGACAAGAAGCTAGAGTGATTGAAGATAAATCAAACTAGGTTGGTTGACTACTCTTTGTTGATCTCTTGTTTGATCATCCTTGACAACCATCAAATTGAACCAAGGTTAACTTGTATGACCTATAACTTTGATAGTTAGCAAAATTCATTCAAAATTATAGACAATCGGGGAAAATTAGATTTAGGAAATCAATTGGTTTAATAGTAAGTGATTAGTCTATATTTGAAGATTTTATATTATATCGTTGTAGTTTATGCTTGGTTGAGAAAAATGATTTAAGAAAAGATCGGAATGTATAGGCCAATTTTTGTGTAATGTTGGAAACCTATACCATATGCATTGCTTTCCAAAACTGATGTACCTGGCGTCTTATGCATCATTTTTAAAAGAAATTTATGGAACCTACACCTCTTGAACTATATATATATATATATATATATATATATATTTAGATTGTTATAGAATCCTCACGTAATGTTTTGGAAAATGTTTAGAGGTTTCACTGATGTGTGAAATTCATGTTTTAAAAATGTTCTGGGTGCATGATTGGTTGATGTTTTTGAAACTATTCAGTGCGTGTATGGGATCATGTTAACAAAATTGTTTTGGGTGCATAGATGAGTGCTTGTTTCCTATGATTTTTCTGTTATATAATGAGTACATGCCTTTGTTTTTTTTGAATTTAATGATTACATGCATTAGAAATTGTTGTTGAGCCTTTCTAATTGATTTATGTTTTTGTGATGTTTGATTGAATATATTTAAATTATGCTTTAGTGATTAATTGATTGCTAGTATGATAAATCGTATTATTGAATATAATTAGATTATGCTCTAATGGTTAATTATTGCTCACTCATTTAGGATTCAATATTTAGGTGCAAATCATACAGCATGCATGAAGTCGGGATAAGAAATAAGATTACTACATCTAAAGGACAATAGAATCATAGCAAATATAATTTAGTTTTAAGATCAGTTGAAGTATTATATATCTTAAAGATTTTATGTTCAAATAAAGGGAAATATTGATAGAATAATTTGGAAGATTTGTGTGAATAAGATTTATCTGTGGATTTTAGCAGCAGTCAAAGGGTACGTGGCGAAGTCATCGTGCCTCCGTCTTGTGTCACATGTGTTCTGGAGCTTTTGCAAATATGTGATAAATGTTTTTCTTTTTTAAAGATATATGTCTTATGTTTTATAACTATTTGTTAATATTAATTACGGGATACATGTTAGGTTTTAAATAGTCTACAATAATTTATTTAATAAAATAATAAATATATTTAAATTGTTATTAAATAAAAAAACTCCGAAATATTTAAAAAATAAAGAAAAAAAAGAGAAGGATAAAAAATACAATATGTTGTCCTAGGTGGCCGATCCAAAGGTGAGGGGTGGCCGGGCTAAGAAGAAAGATAGTTTTATGATGGCTACCGGCTAGTAGGTGATTAGGTTCTATTTAGATTGTCGAATTTTATCTGTATTGTATCAGTATGATCAGTTTATGAGTAAAATTATTAGTTTTTCATTGGTATTATTTCTTAACAAACATCTGTTTGAAAACAAATAAAATATGATGTCAAAACGACTAAAATATAGACATTATCATGGTCAGTTCCGAACTTGGAACCAACCCGATCCGTCACTAGTGATTCCTAAACCGGTCCAAGGATGACTGGTCTGAACCGGCTGAGGACCCGCGATTTTAGTAGGTCTAACCTGTTCCATATCCTAAAACCACCTCACTTGACGGTTCCCGCGATTCTACACTACAAAAATAGAAAAAATAAAGGGAAAAAAAAGAAGGAAATAAAATTATAAAAAATTATAATTAAAAACAAATATTTAAACTATTTTCATTTGAATTGGTAAAAATATATTTCCTATTCATGACATTTAATGTGTTTCTATTAACAGCACAAATAATAAGTATATTTCAAATGATGTGTTGTTGAGTTTATATAGATTTCTAATTAAAGTGAACTTTTCTTTCTTGTCAATGTGGAACTTGTTTTTATGATTTTGAGACTTATTTATATATTGAATATTTTATAGTGTTACAATGCTATCATGACAACTAAAAAGGTGTAAGTGATTATATATAAATAAGTGTATAACTGAAAATTTATTTTAACTGATGGGCTATAAATAATTATTATTATGCTTAATGTTATTTCAAACTAGAAGTTTGTTTTTCAATTTTTTTCTTACTTAAATCAAGGAAAGTTATTTAATTGATTTTTTTTTTTTAATTTCATAGTTTCCAGTTCTAAAGAAACTGGAACCGAATCATGAAAACAAGTGGTTCCTAAGAACAGAGAATTAGGCCGGCTCCACAGGCTCATTTTGAACTCAAATTAACCAATGATAACGTTTACTATAATATGATGAAACAAACATTCCCTAAAACATGTAATGGGTACCATTCTATGTTTTATTATACGGTCCATCCATTATGGTAAGTGTTTGTTTACACCCCAAAATCATAAAAGAGTGAAAAATGTTAAAATCCTGTAGGGACTTCACTTCACGGTGAAAATAAAGCAACTTTTATAGATTCATTTGAGCATTCATGTAGACTCAGTGGTCTTCCTCTATGTACTCATTGAGGAAAACATTTAGGCAACTACAAATGTATATTTATGATTGCTCCAAATGCGCTTAGATCCTACCATTGAGAATGAGTGTTTAAAATGTTTGAATTTTTAAAAGGAAATATTTTAAATTAAGGAAGAAATACATTTTTAGTCCTCATCATTTTAATGTTTTATTGTTTAAGTCCTAAACTTTATATATATATTAAATTGAGTCCTTAATATGCAAAAACGTGCAAACGAAGATTTTTTTAACACATTTAGGTTTTTTTATTAAGTTTTGATAATTGACATATTTTCAACTAAATTTAGATAAATTTAACAAAATAATTAAAAATAACTAAAAATTCAGAAAATTAATTTAGAACTGTAAAAATTTAAATGAAATAAAATTCTTTAAAAAAAAAAGTTATGTTTGGGGTGTGTTTGTAGGATTTACAATTAGGGATGCAACCGGGGCGGGTTTGGGATGGGTTTTTTGAAACCCGACCCCGACCCGAGTCCTTAATGGGTATCCCAGAACCGAGAAAAACCCTGTCGGGTTTTTTTTTGTCATTCTCAAAACCGGACCCGCTAGGATTTAAGGAAACCACAACCCAATCCGACCAGATCCAATAACAAGATTTTTATTTTTTTCTTTAAAAAAAAAGCAAAAGAAAGAATTTTGTTTTAAGTCATTAATGATACAAATACTTTTACTGAAAGAATGAATTTTAGACAATAATATCATATAAAATGATGCAAACACTTCATTTCCACTTACTTTCACATACATATAATATAAATGGGATCCTTATTTTAATAACTAAATATTTTTAATTTTTTAATTTTATGTCGGATCGGGTTTTCCCAATGGATTACATAATAAACCCAAAACCCGTCCCAAAACCCTATAAGGTTTTTAATGGTTGAACGGTCGGATTCTTTATAACGATCTATCCCGCTTGTATTCCTATTTACAATTGGAAAAGAGGAACTATCTGATCTTCTATGCTCTTTGAGTTTATCCGATAGAGGACTAGGTCTAAAGGGTGTTGGTTTCTTTTCGAAGATAAGACGTGGGGAAAGCACACAAATGTTGGACATAATAATCATACATCGGACTTGCTTTCCTCTCGAAGTCTTTTTCTTTCGACATGATGCTTGATTGACATTTGAACATTCTTTGGAAAATTCTTCTCTTTTTTTTTTTTTTTTTTTTTTTGTTAGTCGCATTATAATCCAAGTTTGCCAGTCCAGTCCACTACTGTTTTTATTTTTTTGGGCGAACCAGTCCAGTACTATTTGTGTGATAATGTTGGACTATTTTTAATTTTTTTAAACTCCTATTTCCTAGATTTGTGATGTAGTTTTTGCGCAATTTGGAAAAAGGTGTCACCAATTACAATATAAAAACTAGAACATTAATCTACTTTTACAGAATTTCCTTTTATTTTTGTTTTTATTCTTACAGTTTTAAATTAATTTTCTGAAAGTTTTAGTTATTTAATTATTTTGTTAAATTTATCTTAACTTAGTTATTTTATTAATTTGCATTAAAAATTTTTAGTGAATCAAAATATGGTAAGTGTCAAAACTTAGCAAAAAGAACTAACAGAAAAAAACTTTTTGTTTGCAAGCTCTTGTAAGGTTAATGACTCAAACTGAAAAAAAAAAAAAAAGAAGACTCAAATAGAAAATAGTTATTAAGGACTAAAAACATACTTTTTTTTTTCTAATAGTCTAACATTTCATCTTTAGATAAAATAACTGAAATTTTTAAAAAGTACTATTCATTATATTTTTCAGGGGAAAAATGGTCATTGTAGAGGGGTGAAAACCTTTTATATGTTTTTCTTTTTTTTTATTATTATAGATAAGTAAATACCCATTAAAAAAAAACAAAATGCAGGTGGAATAAAAGTAAAGCAAGACATATTTGCAATTTTTTTTTCCTAAATTTTCATAATACAAATTCACAATCTCCGGTACACCCTGCCCTGTACCTGTCTTAAAGCAATATAGACGAAAGTACGAGGCGCTCGTGTCTACTTTATTTTATGCGCGCCAATATTGTATTGAAAAAAAATAATAATAATAGAAAAACAGTTAGATTACAATGGTTATGGCCAACTGTTTAGGCAGTACCTGGGAGTGATTCATAAGAAAACATTTTTAAAGTAGGCTAGTGGCATCCGATTCAACTCTTTTTTTGAGGTATTTAGTTTGATTCTTTGTATTAGCGATTTGATGACTTTACTTGGATGCATTATAATAGTCTTTGTAGTTTATTGAAAAAAAATTATACATAGACTTCATTTTTTATGTGATATATTGATAATAAAGGTGTTGTTAATCTATCAATAAATAACTAGCAAAAAAAATTTATATTAGAGAATTAATATTTTGGGTTAAGTTTAAATAAGAAATTAAATTTTTAGGGTCTAAAGAAAGCATTACATACAAAAGATTATTGCCATAACTTATAACATCTTTATTTAAATCCGCTTTAAGGAGAGAAGATTACTCTGTTATTAATTTAATTATTAAAATAAATATAACAATTAATAATATATATATTTTAAAACTTAATTCTAATAAAATATAAATTTAAACTATTAAATTACCCACCTATTAAGAAATAGCAGAACGTTATGCTATTTTGTAGACTTTAAAATATTTTTTGGTGTACTTTTCCTATTTATATAATCCACTAGATTCACGTAAGTACTGTTTCCTTGAAGATTCTGTCAGATATAGGTGTAGTGTAGGGTTCATATGGACAATGACCATGGTTTACAAGGTTGAGTTACCCTTGCCTTAAGGTCAACATCATGTTAACCATCGAACAACTTCATTTTTTGTTTTTGTTTTTTTTTTTTTTAAATCTGGTATCATTTATTTATTTTTGTTGACAGGTATGTCCCTTCTATCGCTCTCCCTTGCTCATGTATCAGTGGGAAACAGGACACCTCGTGAATTGAAAGTAGCTGACGTTGTTCACGGAAAATAAGAAAGGGCAGTTTTTTCAATTGGAAATAACAGCAGAAAGCACTGTTGGCTATGACGTCTATTCTTCCTGTTTTTAGATTTTCATTAAAAAATGGTTTGAAATTTGATCTATCTTTCACCTAGTCATCTTACCTGTATCTAATTAAAAGAAAATTAATTATTAATTAGACATCAAGCTGATTAAATAAGTATAAAAAAGCAATAAAGCTTATTCGACTATTGGAATATTAGTATTTACAGCCATGACATATATATATATATATATATACATACGTATACGATGAAGGGAAGTTGATTATGCAACATTAAAATGGGAAACATGTACCCTTTCTCTATTAGAATTGTAATCTCCTTTTCTTTCCATTTCAATTTAATCTCATTAATTTAAAAATTTTATAAAAATAGATTTTCCTTTTGGCAAAAAATAAATTATACAAAGAATATTTAAAATTTAAGTAATGCAAGTTACACTACAATAAATTATAATTAATATATCATACCAACAGTAAACAATATTTATGTTATTATATTTACTACGTGTGATACTTTAAAAGATTATTCGTCTGATTCGCTATATTACACTTGTGCGTACATGTATATCTTTGTCAAATAGTATATCACATTTTTAAGATTGATATAACATTGATACCTTGGTATTTGTTTTATAATTTATATTTTGGTATTTTTTCTTTTTAAAAATAATGGCAGACATGAATGCTACCCCTTTAATACAATTTATATTTTGATATATCTTACGCATTAGTATATATAAATAAGTTGCAATTTTTTTCTTCTTTTTCAAATTTCAAGTTTTTTTTATAGTATAATTTATGTAATGTGTAAAACCACCTTATTTTTATACATTCATTATAAATAATCTATCGAAAGAAATTTTAAATTTTTTTAATATCATAAGTTCTACAATATACGGAATTTATTTATATTGAAAGTTGAAATCTGTAACGATGATTTATGGAGCCCAATTGCATGATTTCAACAAAATTATAAAACATTTAGCAAATTTAACATAAAAAACTTTAGGGACACTTTTGTTTTAACTAGTCTTAATAGATAAATGACACTTTTGTATAACTTAGAAACTTAAGTACACATAATCAAAGTTTTCCATTATAAAAATTAGAACTACTTCCATGATAAATTAGTGTCATTGCAAAAAATAAATATAGTCTTAATATTTATCAATTATTCATTTATGTTATTTTAGTATTTTAAATAGAGTACATATATAGGGTATGAAAAAAATATTCTAGAACTTATCCTCTATACGATAGATTACATGCTTTATAAGATAAGTATAACATATTAAGATCACATACTTATACCTAACCTTATGAAGCACATTCTAGAAAAAACTATACTCTACCCTATTCTATGACTCTTGATATCCTTCTAGGCCCTATTCGATCGAATAGATACAGATGAGTATCTTGTACGGCAAAATTATCTACTTACCCCTATTTTATATACATTCCATCTAATTTCTCAGAACTAGAGAATTTTTTCATGGGACACATTGAAAAATTTCTTCCCTTCCCTTTTTCCTATTTCTTTAAAAAAATGATAATAATTATTTATCATTAATTTATTACCTCCCGTTCTTTTTTCCCTTAAGAGTAACTTCATTCATAAGTTGCTTAAAGGATTACTTTATATTTCACGTCAACATACTAAGCAATTATTCTCTTAAGAAACTCTTATGTCATGTTTAGTATGTCAGAATCATTCGAAATGGAATGAAAGGAATAAAATAGAATGGAATGGGAGGTAAAATGAAAATTTTATTATTTTTTTGGATGCATCATGAAATCAAATGAAATTGACATGTTATTTGTAAAAAAATCCTAAATAATTAATATGAATAATAAATAAGTAAAATGATAAAAAAAATGATTTAATAGCAATAATTCATGAGGAGGGAATGGAATTGTGATTGCACCTTTTTAAGGGCAGAATCAAATTCCTCTTAAAACTAAATCATTGATTCTTGAAAATTGCGATTTTAGCTTTTAAAAATGCAACAAAGTATAGAAGTAAGAAAGAAATCTAAAATTATGATTCTATTCTAGGTTCCTTCCTGCATAGTAATTGTGACATTAGTTTTATTAGTATATTCTTTAAGAGAGTTACTTAAAAAAATTTTAAAAAGTGTTTTAGTTGTCAATTGTCACAATCCACTAATAAAATAGGAGAAAGAGTAAGAAATTTTCTTTTTGAGGGATTAACTAAGATCATAATTCCCATAATTTTTTAAAAAGTATTTAAGGGAGTTACTTAATAATTTTTAAAAAAAGTATTTTAATTATTACGTGTCACACTCCACCAATAAAAATAAAAGAAAAAGTAAGAAATTCACCTTTCAAGTTATTTTGCTAAGAAGCTCTGGTTTTGAATTTTGTGTAAAACAACTCTTATAGCAACTTATTTTATTAGTTATTTGAGTTGATTAGCATAGGTTTTAATGTCAAGAAACTCTAGTAAAGATTCTTAAACTTTTACTTGTGACAAATAAGAAAACATAAAGCTTGCAAAAATGATAAAGAAGTGGAGAAATAAGCAAACTCCCTGTTCAGTAGTAAAAGAAGTGGTGGAAAACGTTTTTTTATATTGAAGGTACCATCTGGCATATGTGACGTCTGACCATGAAAATGGTCTTTTGGGCATTATAAAAATTTAAGAAAAAATATATAGAAATGGTCACAAGGGCTGGAATTCTTTGGACAAGGACGCGTGTCAGAAAAGCAGGAGGTGCTTCATCAAGGTTTGCGCTCTGTTTGGATTAGTGGAAGTGACCGAAACGAACGAAAGACAAAGAAAATGGGATCAACTTTGTCCGTTTAGGTATCTTTAACCGTGGTGAAATAGGAGAAAATGGAAAGCAATGGAGGAAATTGAAGGTCGTAGATTTTTCGTCCAAATGTTGGGATGGAAAGCGGGAACTGAAGGGAAATCGTTAAAAATAAAAATACTCTTGTAAAATAGTTTATACTAATATTTTATAAAATAATATTAGATTAATTTTATCAATTACTAACTCAAATTTTTTCTTTTCCTTTTATTTCTCGCATAACTTACTAATATAAAATAAAAATTTTACTTCTTTCTATTTTTTCTCATTTTCTTTTTTTTTTTTCGTTTACTTTCGTCCATTTCCACTTTCGACGAAGTTGCCAAACACAGCATTAAGCTCAAATAATGAAGTTTCTTAACTTTTTTCGATATTGCGTTTTCGACGTAGGGCAGGTTCCAAACAAGAACATTTTTGTCCTTAAGTGGCACTAAAGTATAAAATAACTCAAAACCTATTTATAACTCTATCCAATTTCACCTCATATTTATTTTTTAAGCTTCTCTATTACAAATTTATCGGAGAAAGAATCATATCTTATCGATTGTTTTTTTTTTCTCCGAACTTATACCATTGGTTTTTATGCTATTAGATTATAAAATTTCAATAAAAATCTAATAATCTTGAATTTTCAAATTTCATGTGGAGTATAAGATCACATTTTTATTGTGTTTTGAAAGAAAAAGGTTCAACAGGTACTATACACTAATTGTGTGAACATGTAGTATGTAAATTAAATAAAATTTTAGCAGGCATAACAATAGAATTGGTAATTTTTGAAATAATTATTATATATATTTTATATACATTACTTAATGTGTTATACTAATAATAATAATAATTTTTTTTTCACAAGAAATCAACGCCTACCAACCTTTTTGTCGACTGACCATCGAACCTACCTTTTTTTTGGCTTTATACAAAAACTATACGCACTCCTATTGGTCTTAACTCATACTTTCATTATCATGAATAAACAATGCAGATGCAAAATTGTTGGTGTGATATCGTCACAGATTTGGTACTTTTTTTGTCTAATAAAGATTAATGAATCCAAAAATGCCACGTCAAGATGAATGTTCAAGTTTTAATGCTTGTATTGAGTATTGTCAACTATTTGCTTTAGAATCATATTGGACGCAACTTGTTTTAATTCCAAAACAGAAAAAGAGGCGCAGGTTCAAAATTTTCGGCTATAGGATTGTGAACTACTTTTAATAAAATTACTGCACATGACGTGAGGCATTTGCAATTAGGAAAGCTGCAACGGGATGGACCCTTATAGAGTACCCAATCCATCTGAATTGTTAGAAACTCTATAGGGTTGTGGGACGGGTTTAGAAAATTACATACCGATCCTATAGGTTTCGGATCGGGTTCGAGTTATTAAAAAAAAAAATACGATAAGTAACCCAAATCTGTCATATTATAAACAATTTAAAAATTTGAGTTCGAAATTTTAAAAAACAAGACTTGATTAATTTTTGTTTGTAAGAATGGTTGTTAATAGTTTTAATTTTTTTTTTCTAATTTTTAATTTTATCTCTTAAAAAGTTACTTTTACAATATTATTAATTTTTGTTGTTTTAACAAATAAAATAGCTAGTTCTATGAGCTTATGAATTGACGATGTGCTGTAACTAGCCTAGTTCGACTTAGACCATACTGAAGTCTAGTTGTCGCTTACCATCCAATATTTTTTTGGAAGATGCAATTGAATTTAATTAAGAGTTTAAAAGGAAAAAAAAAATGAAGCTGGTTCGGGGCGGGTTGGTTGGGTCAAGATCAAAACCCTGTAAGGGTTTAGGTATTGAATAAAAAACCCTATAGGATCGCAGACTGTTTGAGATATCCTATTAGAAAGCGGGTCGGGTTTAGGTCTTATATGACCTATCCTGAACCCGCCTTGGTTGCATCCCTACTTGCAACCCTTTCACGTTTAACCTTACCTTAACTTGAATTTTATTATTTTTTTTGGCCCAATAAGTTCGATTTTATTAATGTAAGTGGAAATCACACACACATAGATATATGGCCCAAAAAAAAAAATCACACACACCCAGAGATATATATATATATATATATTTATATAAAGCACGTTATACAAGTGCTAAAAAAGAATTATTAAATAAAATAAATTATTTAATTTATTACTTTATAAATATATAATTTTTATAAAAATTATTCATGTATATTCTTATATGCCAATATATATTTTTAGGATAGACTTTTTTTCCTCTCTCACTATAAAAAATTATTTATCGCAAAATCATCGCCACTGATTTCATCTGTATAAATAAGTTATTTTACTAATTTCTTATATTTAGTTTAGTTAGAGCTTAAGTCATGTATAAATGTTAATTGAGTTCAAATTGATATTGGTATTAAAAGTGTTTTTTTAATAAATTAAGCCTAAATGAACTTAATGAAGTTAAGTTCAAATTTATATGGTATGTAAACTGTTTAGTTCAGTTACCTTCTGTTATATTGGAACTTAAAATCTTAAGCTTGCTCAAGTTCGAGTTGAACTCTACTTTGAAGTTTTGAGTCGAGCTCGAACTTGAATTCAACACTATATCAAGGTGACTCAACTCATAGCTTTAATCATAAAACAGGCCTTGATTTCCATGTATTACTTTTTAAATGAATTTTCTAGTATTTGTCTTTGTATTACTAAAGAATTTATTCGCAACCTTGAGAGATGGTTCAGAAATCCAAAAAATTACTTATATGATTAATTTATATGGATCCTGTTGGTTGAGATTGCTCATAAAAATTATATTGCAATAAATTGGCAAGAAAACATTTCAATTTATTTATCGTCATAACAAGTGTATCTAAAATAACCCAAAGTTAATTAAAATAAAGTGGAAGGGCTAAAATATAAATTAAGATTTTTAATAAGGACAAAGTTATTCACCACTATAAAATTCAAAAGATGTGTTGGTTTAAATTAACATATATTGATATCAGGAGAGAAACCACCTAAAAATTCCCATTGTACTTTACAGAAACTTCCCTTTCTTCCCTTACATACAAAAACTTTCATTCACCCCTCTTAGTAAAACCATGGGAATTCTTGAAGAAATCTAAGTGGAATCAACAACAATGACACTCAAAAGAAGAAGGAGATACTTTAAGAGTAACTCCTAGAGGAATATTCGAATGTGAAGGAGGAAGATGATGTACTTGATGAAAGCATTAAATAAACTTTTGAAAAGGTAAAGATTTCAACATTATTCAACCTTTTGCATGTTGTTTTAATGGAAAATATGTAATTAGGGGTTTAATTTATATAAGGGAACATTTGATATAAGTAAAAGGAAGATCAAATATATTTAGTGTTAAATTGTGTGGAACAGCCAAAGTTATGTGTTTTATGGTGTTTAGGGTAATGAAAATTCGATTAGAATGAATAAAATTGGGTTTCGAGTTGCAAATGAGTGAAAATTCATGGAAGAGACATACCTCTGGAAGTATATGCAATACACGATATTGTATACTAAGTCGTGTACCTCCCTAAGTATGAAATTTCATGTTTTCCAAAAAAACACGGCTAGTACATGACTGCATATATCCAACCATGTTTCTCTCTATGTTTCAACAATAAAAGAACACTAGAAGAACAATATCGTGTTCCTAGTCGTGTTCCTCTTGGTGCTTAAAATCTAAAGCCAAGAAAAGAACACGAGGAGATACATTACCTTCTTGTAGATCTTTTTATGACCTATTTTCTCTACCTAAGTGATACCTAACTTTATACCCTTTTTTACACTAGTTTGTGCACATTATAACACCTTTAAATTCATCTTTTTCTTGCTTAAAAATGACTAGGATTCGTCAAACTCTTTCTATTATGATTTAGGTGCACTATAAGATCTTTAGAATATAAGAAGTAACAGAATAGGACCGAAAGTGATAAGAATGTTATAAGCATTTAAGTTAGACATTTAGAAGTTTCTAAACAACTTATGTATATGTAATTCAGATGGTAAATATTGGTTTTGGAATGGAGCGACTTCCAAGTACGTGTATACTTTGTTTGTTGCTTTTGTTTGTGTAAGATAGAATCTCAAAATGGATTAATTAACTATCTGATTAAATAAATGTACCTATTGCTTGTGCGTATTTATTGATGATAGGTGGAGAGTATCCACACTATTATCGTGGTAACCCAATGATCCATATATGATGGTGTCTTGAGTGGAGTTGTGCATGTAAATGATCTAGGTAAATTTAAGTATTTCAATTTTGGAAATATTGGAGAGTACTCAATATTCATGTTTTGGACTCTTGGATATTAAAGAGTACCCAATATCATATATATGTAATTATTATATTTATGTGTGGAGGGATACTGAGTTATCTCTATATTGATTGCTCAACTTAAATTAAAGATAATAAAAAGTTGGTTGTTACATTAGTATTAGGTTTGTATGTAAATGTGTGCTTGTTGTATCATGCGTGTGTGTTTATGGTATACCGTATTGAGCTTTAGCTCACTCTTTTATTTTAGGTATAGGTGACGAGCGTGTGAATCATTATATCGCTAGGCGCTTATGAATGGTGGGATAGAATATCGCTAACAATGAAGACCCCTCAGATAATGAGTAGAGTTTTAGGAAAATTAAAGTAATTAGTTTTAACGAGTAGTAGATGCTTAGTGTTTATTAAAAAAAAAATATCATGTAGTGATAACTTATATTCTTGTAACTTTAGTATGGTAAACAATAGTTAAACTCTTAAGGAATATAAGTAGGAACTTTGTGGTTCATTATAGTTTATAAGTAGTGAACTTATGGATTTTGGAGTCATTGATTCATGAGTGACTTTAGAGTAATTACTATGTTTATTGTAGTTATAGTAGCTTCTAAGTCTTTGTGTGTCCATATTTGATGTGGATACATGGTAAGTTGTAAATAACTTTAAATTTAGGGCGTTACAATATCTTTAAACCAAAATTGATTATCCTTGATATCATAAAATTGTTCCAAAAAATAAAAAATAAAAAGATCATTCGTGGGATGGTAACATATTGGGAATTGAACTCTCAAATATCCTCAAAACTAAATTAGGGCCTTTCATCTTGCGACTCTATATCAACTATTATATATCTATTACACTATACACTGGTCTTAGACACTCTCTGTGGAAAATATATCTGTCTTCGTCCTTATAGCACTCAAGTTTCTTTTTTAAAAATAAAACTCTTACTATGGAGAATTTTCCACAATAGTTTATCAACAACTATAAATTTGAGGAATGGAAACATAGCTAATCAAGGGAAACGTCCTTATTATGGATATCTCAACGAAGATCTCATACATGATTTCAAATATAATTTTATTTTGGACATGTGCGCTATTCACTCTAGGTTACAAATTCATGACCCTAACTCTTTTAATTTACGAATCAAAATGGACTGTCTTTCAACAAATAAGGTCTCCTGTGGAAATTTCCCAAAACAAATTTTGTTTGGTTTTTTAACTTTGTAGATAGGATGTCTAGTAATGAGATGCTATTTAAACCTTAAGGCCTACATCCTCTTATTATTCCAATGGCAAGAAGATTAGCTACTGACTTTTAGGCTTAGCACAAACACCAGAAAAGGATTTGTGACGTTGAAGTAAAAAATTTTACTTGGAAACTATCTCATCAGGGATTTGTCAAACCGAACACTGCTGGTTCAGAGCTTGCAAATGGTCAAGCTGCTGTAAAGGGTCTTTTAAGAGACTCCATGGTTGATGAATATGTGGTTTTACCTATAATAAACTAGGTAATATTGACATTTTAACTACTAGGTTGTGGAAGTTTATTTGAGGCTCTCGGTGTGTTAGCAAAAAGGATTTAAGAATGTGGAAACGGTGTTGATTCTACTGCTCTGCTACTTTATTAAACTGCTCACTCAATTTTAAATTAGCTTATTTGAATGTGTTGAATTTTTAAGGCGATAGTTTCCACTAGAGCTAAAATGAACTGAGTCGAGACGAGTTTTATAAGGCTTAAATTTGACTTTTAAAATTTTAATGAGATTCAACTGAATTGAAAGATATAGACTCAAGCTGATTTTTTATATTTTAACGTATAGCACATAGAAGCACTCTAAGTACACGTCCCATTTAAATTTTTAGACATGTAAAAGTAACTCATCTATGGTAAGGCCAATACTCTTTTTGTAGTTGGAGGTTGTCTCTCAAGTATGAGAATGAAGTAATATGGGACTTGTTACTTGTTTGTCTTGTCGGTTCCATAAGAAATACAAACTTCATGATATGTAACTAGACCACATTACTAAAAGGGCAAGTGTTTGGCATAAGCATGAGGAGGTGAAAATGGGGAGTGGTATAATTTTTATAGAGCACCATTGGTCAGTTCCTTTGCCAAATAATCCACGTGGAGCAAGAAATAGAAGATAAGCAAGAGCTTTTGCCTTGTGTCACATGATCAAAAAGCAATCCATTCATTTTCATTACACATACAAGAATGCTTGCTCTAGTTTGTTTTTAAAAATGCCTTTTCTTTTCTTAATTTACATGAATTTTTAGTAAAAAAATTACTTGGAATCTATCCTGTGCACCTTGTATCCATCTTGTACTTTATAGAACTTGTAGAATGCAGGATATCATCTGAAACTTGTAGATATTATTACAATATATATATATTTATTTCTTTCTTTCTTAAACTTTATATTTATATATATGATATGATTTTATATAATATGTATATATATATATTCTTTCTTTCTTTCTTAAACTTTATATTTATATATATGATATGATTTTATTATAGTAATATCAACTTTATTTTCATATATTTACTATATAAATAACAATATGTTGAAAGGAATTTAAAAGTAATTTGTTAATATCATAGTTTTGCAATATATAGAATCTATTTATATGTGAAAGTTGATATATAATAAATACCTATAGAACCTATTTATTTGATAGTAAATGAAATTGTAGAACTTGCACCAAATTCCAAAATAAAAAACTTTGGAAAACTTTTTATTTAATTAGTCTTATAAGATAAACAATTTTTTATATGGGAGTTCAGGTACTTATATACAATAGTAATTATTCTAAAATAAAAATAACAAATCCTTTCAAAATAAATTAGTGTAGATTCTTCTATAATAAAAAGTTCCGAAAGGTAGCTTACAAATATTAATTCTTCAATAATAAGAATTGCAAATTAAAAAATTAGAGTATTATTATTCATTTATTATATATTAACATTATTTTTTAAAGTTTATCTTGAAATTTGTATCTTTTATATATAAGAGTCCAAGTTATAGGATGAATACATGATATGAAGATCTCATATCCGAATTCTACTTCGTGAGAGCAAGTTTCAAAAAGTCTCTATCTATACCTTACTCTGTTACTTTTAATACCCATTCAGATTCTATCCAGTTGAGTAGAATACGAGTGGATAACTTAAAAAATAAGATTACCCACTCACCTTTAATAAATATTGTTTGTATACACCATATATATATATATATATATATATATTGTTTCTCTCTAATTTAAAATTGCGCGAGAAACTCTAAATTTTTGTTTTTTCCTCTAAATTTTATGTTCTCTGTTGAAGCATTTTTCTATACTTCACCACAAACATATCAATCGGTTAAGTAAAATTTTTCCCTTTTCTTACTGTATTGCAAAATTGCATGAATTACCCTATTTTGTCAAATTTTGGTTACTAATTACTTTAGTTGAGTACTCATAATAATCTGAGGAAGTTTGGAAAATTCCCTGGGAAATCATCATAATTAGATAGGGTTGAGTGGGAGTTGGTATAACTTCGGCCATTTTAAAGTATAGAGAGCTTAATCAACTCTTTTAATAATATGTCTTTCATTTTAATAAATAGAAATGCTAATGTGGACGCCGATTGGACCTAAAGCAAAAAAAAAAAAAAAAAAAGGTATGGGTTTGTGCTTTTGGGATAGATTTCCTCGACATCCTTTATTAAAATTTCTTTTTGCTGATATGTATCCCTACATCTCGAGATCATTTATTTTTGTCCTTTGTAAACTTTCCGTTTATTAGAATCAAAAATTAAAAAAAAAAAAAAAGAGATGCGTTGGAAAAATATCATAAATTAGCCTAGCTAGTAATGGACTTGCTTTTAGAGAATTCCATATTCACTAAACTAAAACCGTCAAGTGGTATCCAGCGAGAGATACGAGGGTGGACAATATTAAAACGAATGTTTACAATTTGCCATAAAAAGATTGGCAATGGAGCAATGAATTGCTTGTGAATATTTTCACTGATTTAACTGTTGTAATTACTATGGCTGTTGTCAAGAAGAATGATTACGTATAGGGATATGCATAATTATTAAAGTTGATCTTAACACCATCTAATAGAGCTATAAAAGAATCAACCGAAGTGAGAATCAAATCAAACCAAAATTTTAATCTTTTTAACTGTTTGGTTTGCTATTCAATCCAATGAAAAGTAAATAATTCACAATCCTATTTGGACCTTGTAGATGTACAAATCTGATTACAAAGGCCTTGAGCCTTATTCTTATTTGGATTTAATCTTTGGGCTAATGTGACAGGGTTTAAAGAATTAGGTCCAGTTCAATTAGGATGATCATGGAGTTTTGGCATGGAAGGCTTGGAGTAGGGACTGTTGGAATTGGCCTGCCCAATTCCAACCTTTCTCAAATTGGCTCACGCACATTGCTAAAGGCCTCAATGGGCCTGGGTCCATAAGGGAGCCCACAACCATATCCATAATGAGAGGGCTCATCCTAGCCGTTGGTCGTCTGTCTCATCTGACGAACGACATCGACAGCTGGATTCTCTATAAATACCTTAGTCCTTACCTCATTTGGACAGGTGAAAAATCTTGGACAAACATCGTCGTGCTGTCGGATTTCCATCTTAGTGAATCAATTACTCGACTCACTCAAGAACGCGCACGATATTCGTGATACTTAGTGAGGTTGATGCTCAGTAGCTCCCTCGCCTCTCACACGTGTGTTAGAGCCTATTGAGATTGCCTACTCCTCCTCCCTACACGATACTCTCTTGATCATCCTATCACGCATTGTTTTCCTAGGTCACGTGTAGCGCGATAGTCACGGACACGCACATGATCGTTGCATCTGGATTCATACATCCACATTTTTGGCGACTCCACTGGGGATAGGGAAATCGACAATTGTGTGATGGCACCTCCGAGAAAGAGACCTATCGATCCTACTGAGAGTATAACTCAAGAAACTAATGTTAATCTCGAGGCCGCTGAACTGAACATTGCCAGCACTTGAGGATGTGAACCAACCTGCTGGTGCTCAATCGACAATGCTACGATTTTGCGTGCTGTGCAAGAAAATACCAAACAAGTCAATCAATCATGCAAGAGTCTGCAAAACAATTCAACAATTCATGACAATATTTGCTCAGTACCTGCCTGAAATAGCTGCTATTGCTGCCACGCAACAAGGTGCGACTTCGTCGACCCCTATTGTTGTTGCGCAACAACGCGCTTCTCAGGCACCTCAAGTTTGCTCCACCTGTTAATCCTACTTCTATTCCTGAACATTACCAGAGTTGGAGAGCAAATCCCTCCATTAGAGCCTGTAATCACACAACCGCTTGCACCTCAGGTAATGAATACTGGAATTCAACTTGGAACACCATCGACATCCCAGCCTGCATTACATACTCAACTTGGAGGATCTTCATCCTCACAGGCTACACCACTGATTGTCATTGGTGGACCTACTGTTCAACCCAATGTAATTTTACTCCAAACGGTCACTCCAGCTACACCAGTTGAAGTTACTACTTCAACTCCTAAAGGTACTTTCGTCACAAAGGAAGATCTGGACATGTATCTAAGGGAAATACAAGCTAAGTCTGATGTGGGAGTATTGGATCTCAAGCTCCCATACAATCAACGTATTGCTGCTAAGCCATACCCTCAGGACTATGTGAGTCCCAAATTCATGCTATTCAATGGTAAAAAGGGAAGTGCCAAGGAACATTTGTTGAAGTTCATTAAAACACTAGAGGTTTATGGATTTGATGATGATTTTAAAGTTGAAAGAATTTTTAAGTAACTGAGAAAGCGTACACTTGGTACGTGAATCTTCCCCCTGGATCTGTAGATTCATGGGCATCCATGTGCAAATGTTCCTAGAGAAATTTTCTCTACACAAGAACTAGTGACCTTGACTATATGGACGAATGTCAAAGCCCAAGGAAGACTTGATGGATACATTTAGCGCTTCAGGAGCGTTCATTGACATTCAAGACATATGTGATGAAAGAGAGCTAGTAAAAATTTGTATCCAAGGCATGTTCATGAGTATGCAGTACATTTTGGAAATTCCCTTAGCTTCATTCTCCACTCTAGTTGAGAATGTGCGAGGACTAACAATTCTGTCGCGCGACAGATGAGGAGGAATATGAAGTTTAACAAGAGAGATCCATCGGTGAATTTGGCTCAAAGTGAAGATTTCAAAGAGGGAAGAAACCAAGAGTTAAGAAGCCCAAGGGTGAGAGGGAAAAAAAGCACTAACATATCCTTGCTTAATGGGAAAGGTGTAAGCTGTGCTAGAGCGGTGGTAAGAGATGGAAATCTTAAATCCCAGAGTTTAACGTTTTCCAACTCAGGAAGAAAAAAATAATCCTAAATTTTGTAGATTCACAGGATTGTGGGGGATCCTACTAAGGATTGTTTTACTTTGAAGAGTGATTTTAATGAAAGAGTTAAGAATGGTGAACTTATCATTGAGAAAATGATGTTAGGAATAAACCCACTTTCCAGCTCATGGCAATCAACGTGGTGCTGTGAATGCCATTACCCATGATCCTCTATAATGGAGTCAACAGACACACTAGTGGGGACATGAAGAAAATGACAATTACACTCAAATTGAAACTCATAGGGATGATAATGTCATCTTTACTTTACTAAAGACTTCAAATTTTAAGATTTCTTTTGATCTCCTTGGATTTGATGATCATGCACGTTTGCAGCAACGACTGTACTTAACCAAATTGCGCAAAGTCATTATAGTGGATGTGACATAGTTCAACCTAGAAAGGTGGTCTTTACAAGGGATTATGCAATTACATTTACTAGAACTGATGCTCATCGAAGAACTTCAGTCACAATCGTCCTTTGTATGTAGAGAGTTATCCAATGGTTTACCACATCAAGAGGACATTTATGATAATGGATCCTCACATCAATATCATGCCCTGTCTACTTTCAAAGCTGCAAGAATAGATATCCGATACTTGATGAAGCATCCCATCGCAGTGAATAGTTTTTCAAATCTTCTACAATGACAATGGGTTATGTCAAAGCAAGTTTTAAAGTTGGGCCCATTCATAGCCTTGCTACATTTCATGTAATTGATGCACCGGTGTCCTATCACCTTCTCATAGGAAGGACATGGCTGCACGAGTACAACATGATACCCTCAACACAACTTCAGTGCATGAAAGGTCATTGGGTGGAAGTGATATCCTATTTATGCGACAAAGAAACCATATCAATAATGATCTCCACTTTGTTGAAGCTACCTTTTTCTCTGAAATAATGAGCAGATATGACTTTAGTACAATCCCACGCGGAAATCGCTACCTAAAGGAGAAGAAATTAAGACTCGAGAATTTAACAAAAGAAAGAAGCGTGATTGTCGTGGAGGTGTAAAGAAACACGAAGACTTATGATAGGATGGAAATGTAAAGCAGTGCATGAATTGAAGAAAGAGCTGTTTATGACCAAGAGTGTTATTATCATATCTCACTCATTTCCTTTTGTTTCTGTGTAAACAAAGCATTAGATGTTTTACCTAATGAATGAATTGTATTACTCAATCAGTGAGTATTGTTCGTGAAAATGTGATGGCATGATCACTTATTCTCCTTTCCATCGCTATTATTGCTGCAAAGTAAGAAACTAATCTTCTTAGCGCGCAAAGCTAGTTAAAAAAAAAAGGGGATCGACATCAGATTGAGTAAGATTACCCTTTAGTAACGAAAGAAAAACAATAACAAATATAACATTTGATTTAGACATCATTGCTGACGGGTCAAAGCTTAGCTCCCAGGCACATGATGTTGATATGTCATCACCACTTTCTTCTTGGTACCTCTAGTTGTCAAGTAGTGGAGATAATCCCCTTGACAACCCCTATTGAGCCAAGTAATCTTTGTTTGTGATGCCTATAATAACTCTACAAGTGTCTAAGGGATTGAAGTGATCCTACTACTACGTCTTTTCATGTGTTGCAATCATATGAGAGCTACTACTCTAAAGCGCATGATATTTCCGTGCATGTGGGCTCCATTAGTGCTTAATGATATCTGGTTATTTGAATAGTGGATCTCATGATGATGCAAGCAAGATATTCAACAGGATGGGCGAGACGAAACTTACCACTTGGAATCTGATGGTTCGAATTCATGCTGATAATGGGAATCCAGATCAAGCTCTCAACTCTTTTTACGAACTAAAGTATCAGGGAATGAAGCCAGATGAGGTTACAGTAATGTGTCTTCTTCCTGCATGTGTACAGATAAACTCCACAAGATTGCTAAGGAATGTCATGGATTTGTTGTCGGAATTGTTCTAAGGATGTTGTGCTGGAAAGCACTCTTTTAAATGCATATGCAAAATGTGGTGCTCCTGAGTGTGCTTACAAGCTTTTTGCAGCAAGCACATCTAAGGATCTGGTTATGTTTACTTCAATGATCAGCGGCTTTGCCATGCATGGTATGGGAGGAGGAAGCACTCAAGGTGTTCCATCAGATGCTTCACTTGGGCCTTAAACCGGATCGGGTAATTTTCACATCTGTGTTATCTGCCTGAAGCCATGCTGGTTTGATAGATGAAGGGTTGAAGATATTTTATGCTATGGAAAAGGTTTATGGTATTATCCCTGCCATGGAACAATATGCATGTGTAGTGGATCTCCTTGCTCGAGGAGGACGAGTAAATGATGCCTACACATTTGTAACTGAGATGCCTGTAAAACCTAATGCAAATATCTGGAGTACATTGTTGGGTGCTTGCTAGACACATCACAAAGTAGAATTGGGCCGGGTTGTGGCAGATCATCTATTTAAAATTGAATCTGACAACATTAGAAACTATGTTGTAATGTCAAATCTTTATGCAGCCGATGTTATGTGGGATGGCGAATGATTCTTTCAAGGTGTTCAGGGAATTGGATAACCCAAAGTAGGTAACATGGACATCGCTCATGATCGGTCTTGTGCAGAATGACAGGGAAGAGATTGTCTTGTTACAATTTAAGAAAATGCTACGTAATTCAACAACTCCAATTTTCTTTACACTATCTAATATTCTTGGAGCTTGTTCACGTCTTGCAATGCTTAAAACAGAAAGAAAAGTCCTACTGTTGATTACAAGAATCCCAGAGAATGGAGGATCTCCATGGAACAACGCAATACTAAAAAAAAGTAGAAAACAATATTTAAAGGACTCGTTCGTCAATTAATCTTAGGGTATCTAGGTCAATACGTGAAGGATATCCAAAAGGAGCAGCTCAAGATCACTCTCTAGAACGAAGAAGTTCTCACTGAAAACGTCGAGCTTATTCTCGAAGCTTTTAAGTACCTTCAATTACCTTTCGCTCTTAAAGAGAGTTGTGCTAGACGATTGAGTATTAAGATTCCATGAAAGAAGCTCAGTTGGAATCGATTCGCAAGTTCAAGCTGTTGGGGATTGAAATTTACGAGGCACATGTCACCATGATAATCTCATTGATCATAAATTGACGAATGCAAATGTGAGTTTAGGATGCTGTTTTCTGAAATTAACACACCAAGCAGCAGTGCAACTAAGTTATAGCGCACATGTGCTGGATGAGACTTTTGTCATTCGAAAGGGCTTAATCAATGCCCAAATCCTTTCGATATGGCTCGAAAGACTTTGGTCAGGGTGCAAAATGTAGATGTACAAATTTGATTACAAAGGCCTTGAGCGTTATTCTTATTTGGATTTAATTCTTTTGGTTAATGTGACAGGGCTTAAAGAATTAGGTCCAGTTCAATTGGGATGATCATGGGAGTTTTGGCATGGAAGGCTTGGAGTAGGGACTGTTGGAATTGGCCTGCCCAATTCCAACCTTTCTCAAATTGACTCACACACATTGCTATAAAGGCCTCAATGGGCCTGGGTCCATAAGGGAGCCCACAACCATATCCATAATAAGAGGGACTCATCCTGGCCGTTGGTCGTCTGTCTCATCTGACGGACGACATCGACAGCTGGATTCTCTATAAATATCTTAGTCCTTACCTCATTTGGACAGGTGAAAAATCTTGGACAAACACCGTCGTGCTGTCGGATTTCCATCTTAGTGAATCAATTACTCGACTCACTCAAGAACGCACACGATATTCGTGATACTTAGTAAGGTTGATGCTCAGTAGCTCCCTCGCTTGTCACACGTATGTTAGAGCCTATTGAGATTGCCTACTCCTCCTCCTCCTCCCTACACGATACTCTCTTGATCATCCTATCACATGTTGTTTCCCTAGGTCACACGTAGCGAGATAGTCACGCGACACGCACGTGATCATTGCATCCGGATTCATACCCACATAGACCTTATCCTGAATCAAACCGTTTTATATATTAAAAAAAATAACCTCAATTATTCTTTTAATTATTTTATTAAAAAATTAAATTACTTTTTAAATTTTATTTAGATATATATCATTCACGAGAATGGAATTATATTGGTCATGCTGTCTTTCAATTTTATGGTATATCTACGATTAATTTAATTTTTATATTTTATCATCTAGTGTTCTTAACATTTTTTTTATCTTATTGATTTATCCACTTTTATTAATTATTACTTATTGATCTGTGTAATTGCAAATGTGTTAATTAGTTACGCAACAAATGGAAATTTGTACCTTGTATTGGGTTAACATATTTTAATTTTAATGGATCCAATATAAAATTGTAATAATTCAAGATTCAAGAGAATTAGACTAGTATATCGTTATAGTTTTATAATGAACGAAGCCTCTTCCTATTGTAAGTTTTATATATTTATTTGGTAAATGATTAAGGGAGCTTCTATGGTCCTTTCGACTAAATCGTCCAACCAACTATCTAGCCGTTAAAATAAATATAGTAATTAGAATATTATTATATTACTTATTTTAGTGATTCGATCACAGTTGCATATAGTGTGAATCATTGAATGGTAACAGAACTCGTCAAAATTCATGACAGGACCATATAATTTCCCAATCATTAATTTCAAATATTATAATTAGTATTTGTATTAGTGATAATAAATATGTAATTAAAGTCCGATAGTATGTACTTTTATTTTTAAAAAAATTGTAAACCAAATCATACCAAACATTTTTTTTTCTTTTTTTTTTGTTTGGAAAAATTATGAACTATATAGTTAGGTTTGAAAAAAAATTATAATATATGATATTATTCGATTTGAGGGTGAACTTGAAGGAACTGCATTTCTCCTCCCCTACAATGAAGAAGAGTTTCATGCATTGGCCCATAATTTTTAAGGTCGGTTTTGTGTGACCACAACATTACGTTACAACATTGTTTTTTAACAAATAGTTATTACGGCGTTTAGTTCATTGAATCGTGATTCCATAATGAATCTCTGTTACATAAAATATTGAATAACCATTCTTTATTCAAACTTACGAAAACCAATTTAATGCCGAAACTGTCTTTTATTCAAAATACCACTATTTAAATAAAAAATTAATAAAGAAAAATCCTAATGCAGTTCTATTACATTTCTCCGTAATAAGAATTTTATTATAGCCTTATTCATTCAGCAAAGTAAACCAGCCATTAGTGATACCTGTAAAGGTGATGATGTACGGAATTATCAAATAATGCCTATCGTTAAATAACATTGTAAAATACAAAATTACTTAAAATGAGGTCATCATTACGAGATACCCCGGTAACCTTAAAACTCTATTAGCTTATTTCGGTCTCTCTTTTCTCCCAGGTTCATTTCACAATTTCTTCCACAAGGAAAATGGCTTTTTAATTATGACTTCTATGATAACATCTTTTTAATTACTCTGCCTTCTAGCCACTTACCAATTTTTCTCCCACGTTTATCCTTTTTTTTTTTAATTTTAGTTAGCATAATTTTTTTTTATCGAAATGCATTAAGATAAAAGTACAAATAGTATTGATAAGATGAACCAAAATACACAGGGATCCAAACATTCATTTGCCAAACAAACATATTTCTTAAATAAAAATAGGATGATTGACCTAGATAAAGTTTCATACAATCATGAAATAAAAACAAATTCTAACCCGAAAAGAAGCCATATTGGGATATAAGCAAAGATAAAAACAAAAATAACTGAAAAATCCTAACTGAAAAAATAAGACTCCGATGTGAATATAATTTCTTGATAGGGGAACAATCTTAAATCTTCAGATTTGAACTTATTTGATAAACAAGGATATGCATTGAAATCGAAAAGTAGCAAGTGTTCATTTACATTCGTATCTTTTATTTACTGTTTTACTTTTTCTTGCTTCTTTGACATTTGTTGAGTGTTTTTTCTTTTTCCAAAATTTTCTGTGTATTTATAAATGTTGTTGATGGGAGGTTGCACGGGGGTCAGATGATTTCTTATGAAACTAGGAGGCTACTTTGGGTGGATGAATCATAGATATTAGATAGCACACATGGAAAACCACATAAAGTGGTAGCAATTATTTAAGGTTTGAAATGATACCAATTGGTAAAATATAGATAAACAAATTATTGTTTTTAGGATCAATGCCACTTTTGCTATGTGAAGTTTGGTCAAATGTTTAATTAACAATCTAAACTTTGGAAGGATAGATGTAACATTCCATTATATTTTTCGTGTTTACAAAAAACTACTTGATCTAATGGTGTTACGTATGTTTGCTAACATGGCCAAATTCACCAATGGAAGTGTGATACTATTGTATAAGATTAAATTATCATGTATTGGGCCATTTGTTTTCTTCATTAATTTGAACATTTGAAAATCTTCAAAAAGCTATTTCATGAATTAGAAAAAAAAGACATAACAAAAATAGGAAGGAACCATTAAAAAGCAACCACAACCTTGTAAAAGCAATCCAATCATTACTCCCAATTTCAAAACCTAAGCCATTAAGGAAAAATTCCAATAAGAAGTTTGTGATAACCACATTATAGTGAGGGGAGGAAAAAAGAAAAAAAGAAAGAAGCTTTCAAAACTTGTTGTCATAAGTGAATAATGGGTGAGATCGGAAGAAGTGTTGATTTTCTATATCGGATTGTATGGTTAAACTAGATCCATGTGTAGATTTGGATCCAAGCAAGGTTACTGTAACGCCTTAAACTGAGAGCATTAACGGCCTGCCACGTATCTTCACTATAGATGGACACACTAAGGCTCGGATTCTACTAAACCACAATTGAAACATAATATAACTCCAATATCTCACAATAAAGGAAACTTCTAAAAGGTTTATATCATAATAAAAACTTCTGAGCAATTCAGTTGGCATAAAACAAGCACTGACTTAAATCAAACTTAAAACATCATATAAAAAATCTTAAAACATCAAAAACCATAAAAATTGATATTTAAACTCTAAAAGTTGTAACAACTAATTAAAACTTCATATGGTCTACAACTCTAGATATCTTCAATACAAAACACCTAATAATTAGTTGGAAAGTCAGCTCTACTATTGTCTTTTCCATAGTCTATGAATATATCATAACCAAATAGATTAAAGACTCTTGGATCATCACCTACTCTTAAAAAATAAAAGTAGTGAGCCAAGCCACAATCATATGTGCATGAGGAATCATCATGTAAATCCACACACAATATGCAACATATACACCAATCATAATTTATTATCTTTTAATTAGCTAGGTAACAACACGGTTTAGAATCATTTGCAATTAGTCCTAAACCGGAATAACTTAGGACTCCATGAAAAATAAATACATATACATAAATACTTATATATATATATGTATATATTGGTATTGGATACTCCCGACATACCCTGGGTATCATACTCGTACCACTCTTAAACTACCGGAATTATCTCTATGCATAACTCCACTCGCAACAACACCACATAGAGATTATCAGGGTACCACCATAGTGACACCGGTATTCTCAATCCACTAGACTAGGCCAAATACAAGCACGACCAATTTAAAGCTAAATATCATTAAGATCATTTGCAGTTTCTAAGCCTACATTCATAAACAATAACCAAGGTAAGGATGTACTTGAAATGATATTTGGAACAAATAACTTAGCTTCACCAAAAACACCTGAACACAAGCAAACGCTAACTCAAAACTTGATTTAAATAAGAAAACATACTTCTAGGGTCATCTAACCTCCTAAACAACTAAGAACTACAGCTACTCTAGGTTCAAGATAGGTCTTACTAGCTGGATTTAGGTATATTGAAGGTTAGACTGAGAGTAAAGGAGTTTAAGAAGGTAAAAAACATGGATTGAAGAAGAGTACAACATCCCCCTGTAGGTTACGCCTGTGATAGGGGACGTGATAGCCTCGAGAGGAAAGTAAACACAAAAAGCTCATGTCATGCCTATTATGGGGAGGCGTGACTTCCATCATGACCATGATGGGGACTTTATCATAGTCGTGATCAGTCTCAACTTGCCAATCTGAGGAGATTACAACCTTTGTCATGGCTATGACTCTCTGTCCGTACTTCCTTCACTCCAAAAATGCAAAAAACACCAAAAGAAAAACTTTTTCTTGATTACAAACCATGCAACTCTAAAAGAAAATGTCTTTTCTTATATAAAGAAATGTTATAAGGATGAAATGTGAAATTTTCTTTGTTCTTTTTGAAATCAACAACCACAACTACCTTCATCATCTTCCCATTGAACACAATAGTTTCTCTCTACTCTCACTACTTCTCTCTTCTCTCTTACTCTTGACTACACACACACTCTCTAGTTTTGATATCATAGTGTTTATTCAAAAATATTGATGAAAAGAAAGGAAAAAAACTATTATCTCTTTTATATGCAGAGGTGCAATCTGGTTGGAGTCCAAAATTGGTGAAGGAGGCAATTTGGGGTGGCTGTGATTGATGTGGTTTGAGATGGGTATTGTTTTGTGGTGTATGGAGTTAGGCGTGTTTAATGGTTAAAGCTTGAGTTGACAGAGATAGTAGAATGGAGGTCACGCTAGTTCGCGCTTCTAGCGCATGTGCGTATTGAGATGGATGGCGATGGGTTGATTCATATTGTGGGCACAGTGGTGAGTCAATGGGTAGTGTCAGCTCTAGTCATGGAGTGACGATGAATTTTAGAGCAAGAGATCAGAGAGAGAACAATGGGGAGAAGACTATTGGAAGATGATCAATCTGTCCTTTTCAAAAATCTATGATTTATGAGATTGTACTTCCAAATCCCCATTCACATGAAAACTAATAAAAATCGGTAAAATATTATGGGATTCAGCATTACATTACAAACGATGACATAGCAAAAGACGGAAACACATAATGTGTAATCGTTTCATTTTCTTCTCCAACAAGCAATAATCATCCCAATGCTCTGTTTTAAGGAAAAAAAACAAAGCGAAAGACCACTTTTTATCACAACAAAAATCTTCATTCTCCTTTTCATTACTATCATCCTGGACTTTCAATTTCATTATCTAAAATGTAACTTGACACCAATTCTTTCTTTGATGCTTTGACAACAAGCAACAGTTACTTCTCCCACACAAGAAACGCGATTGGTAATTATCCTCCACATTTTATGTATTTGATATCTTTTTAAAGATGCTAAGTTTTGTACCACTTTGGAACCCATGTAAGAGTATGTGGTATATAAAATGGAAGTCGCCCCAAAACCGACGCTGTGCGATAGTGTGAATGAAATAAATCTTTTTACTTTTTTGTTCCAATGCAATGGGGATATCTCAATGTTATGAAAACATGTGCAATTGAGAATAGTGAGTGGTGGTGGGTGTGGTAATTTATAGTGAGAGAGAGGTCGAGAGAAGAGAAAGAAGTTATCAGTGTAGAGAGAGAGGATAATTCAAGCTGAGAAGCTCAAAAGCCAGCTTCAATGGCTGTTGGGCATTCTTATTATTCACTAAGCTATCTCACATTGCTAAAATTTTTGTGATCTATATTCTTTATAAGAAGCAATTTGACCATATGTTACTTTAATTATAATATAAAAGCCAATTGGTGGGCAGAAATGCTATAAGATGGCCTTGGGTCATAATGCTAGTGGGTCATAGGTGGTAAAAAAAAGTGACTAGGCTCAATGGAATTCTTAGATTCTCTTAAAAAATGAAGTAATACTAATTATTATAAAATAAAAAAATTTATAAAGAAAATAGAAATAAAAATTAATAAATTGGACATGTCAGAAAAGAAGATAAAAAAATGATAACATGACATGTCAGATGATATGTGTCACATCGTGATTGGTCTGTTCGTCCTCGTCAACAACAAAGTTAACACCTTTAACTCAGATACTTAAGTTGAACTTTTAGGCAAAGTTAGGTACCAATTTGATATTAATCCTTTTTTTTTTTAAAGCTTCATGCCACATGTTAGTCTCCCACAGGCTAAAAATTTCATGACGTCTTCTAGTGTTGACCTTTTTTTTTTTTTTTTTTTTTGGCCAAACCATCTACAAGTGTTGATACTATTAGTTTATTAGCATTTATGAAGGTGAAAAATTCAATTAGGTATGTTGTAAAATTTAGGCCTTTAACTATACCTTTGGCTAAATTTCAAGTAATAAATGCAAAGAAATAAAAAAGGAACTCTAGAATTTTGGTTTTCCATCATAATATGTATTTTAAAGTGCTTGCTTCATTAATCATCAAGTCAAAGAGTAACAAATAATCAAAGAATTCTAATGAGTCGGTTTGAGACATAAAAGAGCGGCTATAATGTTGCTGATATTTACTGCCAAGAACTTTTACTAAGATTGTCATATTTCCTTTTTATTCATATTGCAGTTTTGTATTGTTAATATTTGGTGTTAACTGGTTTTTCCCCACGTTTCGAATCTTTACTTTTACGTGTATTTGATCTTATCATTAATTCAAGATTAATATTCTACATATTTTATGCTTTTAAATTTGGGATAACACCACAAATGTTACCTAAATCTTATAAAAAAATAGAATTAGGTATTTCAACTTTAAAATTAATCAATTTAGTGCTTAAAATTTGAAATCATCAATTTAATATTAAAAGAATTTGATGAAGGCAATATTGGTACGAAAAGTTCTTTTAGATATTAAAGTGATCAATTTCAAATTATAAACACTAAATTAATCAATTCAAAATTCAACTATCTAATTATATATTTTCTTAAAATTCAAGTACCATTTTCCACATTGAACCTTTAAATTTGCATACTTGCTTTTGAAATTATGTTGTGGTTTTCTGGTTGTTGCTTTTGTTAGTTGGGGACAATTCTCGTCTTGCTGTTATTTTTGCATAGTTGTGTTGCTGGTCGGTCTTAGGGCCGTTCTGTTAAAAAAAAAAAAATAATAAAATAAAATGAAAAATAATGTTGTGGAGAATTAATATAATGGTGGGCCTTACATAGTTGAGCTTTACGCAAAAATATTCGGCCTGCTCATGGTCATGCCCATCTATTATTGTTTTGGATTATGAGAATATACAATGTCTGAATTGGAATTTTGGGACTCTTTAAGAAACCGACTGTTATTTGCAAGCTTTAGGTGTGTTTGTTTCATCGTTTTTTACTCATTTTGCCATCTTATTTTACCATTTTAAATAAATATTTATTAAAAAATAAATATTTTTATTTATAAAAATTAAATATATCAAATATAATAAATACAAATAAAAAATAAAAACACATAAAATATAAATAAAAATAGGATAATCCAGATAAACCCTTACGGAACTACCTTGCGGTTTTTATTTTTCTAATGCCTTTTCCCCCCGTATCTGACAGGAATCTGCACATGTACTTCCACCTGGTAATGCTACTTTTTATTTGTTTTCTCTGCGGCTTTCTTTCTTTTTTTTTTTAAAGATGAGTGGAGACCGCCGGTCACGGTAAGACGGCCACCATGGGCTAGCACCATTTTTTTTATTGTTCGTATGGTTTTTCCGTATTTTTCAAAATTTTATTTTAATTTAATAATTATCTTATTATTGGATAAATTCAAATTCACATACTTGTGCTTTGCTTGAAGGATGGTTATTCATAATGAATTATTATTATACAAAATAATAAAGAGTAACTCATATCCTTAGACACTTAAATAGCAATTATTGATTTATTTTAAAATTTTTCATAACTAGCCTGTTTTGAAAATATCACATATATAATTATCAATTTTTTAATAATAAATTGAAGCAACAGTATAGATTTTTTTACTTTTACTCCAATTACTTAGTTTATTTTTTATCAAGTAAATATCGTAATATTCTTTACAACTCTATTATATTTCTATTAAATTAGAATTCAACTCCCTCCTTATTCCATACGATGAAGTAAACTAACCCTTAAGTTCTTTGCGAAGTTTTCTTCTATCGATCTAGTCACCCAACACAAGTCTTACCCAACCTATATCCACACAATTCATGGGTTGGGATAGAGCGATTTGGAACATAAATCAAACCATTTTTATTTTTCTAAAAATATAAAATTTAAAGAAATTATAAAGATGATTTTTTTAAAGATAAAATTAAAAAATCCGCAATAATTAAAATAAATTAAAATAAAAAGTTTTAAAATTAGTTGAAACAAATTTTTAACTTTGCATTTAATTGGACTCAAGAATAATAGCCTTTAATCTATATGTTGAGAGAATTATTGAATATGTGTATTTATTTATATATAAGCATATTCACTTTAGTTGTAAACTTAGTAATATGGGGCTACAAGACACTTAAGTCCCCAAGATAAATATAAGTCTCTCATTCCTAAGAAACAAGATTTACTTTAATTGGAAGTCTATATAAATTCAATTAGACATGCTTTATACTATAATTATCACTTATGTTGTTAATAACAACAATTCATTTATTTTTCCTTTTTTGTTCATCTTTATTTTTAATAAAGTTGCAAACTTGATGGTTTGTCAAATCAGTATGGCAACTTGGTTTGACAAACTACCGGATCAATATATGGGTCATGACTTATACAATCGACTTGGCCCAATAGGTGTAACCTATTTGTGCTAGACTCTTTTTTATCCTTTTTAGAAGCGTATATGCCTTAGAATGTGAAATATAGATACTCTTACATGAATGATTTTTCTTAACTCTGGTAACCTCAAATATAGAAAAGCGCTAGAAAAAATTATACGTTTTAACTATTATTCAAATTATTTTTGCATATGCAATGTGGAATTAAAAAAAATGTTAAAATTTTCATAAAAATCATAATAATAGTTTCAAAATAAAAAAATAAACTCAATATATATATATATATATATTTTACTTACAATCATTTACATTTTCCTATCATTAGTTAAGAAGTTACTAATCCAAAATATTTGGCAAATGCATCTATTTCTTTACAAGGTCAATGAGAAATATAAATTAAAGTAACAAAAAAAAAAAGAAAAAAAAGTAGCAGTAGAATTTATATTGAGATATCAATCAAATAATCAAAATTTTAGAGGAAAACATGAAGATTAGCTATTAATTTAAACATATTTACATGTTTAATACTAGTATTACAATCGTTCATCCTCTTAGTACATTAAAATGAATTGTGTAAATTAAGTAAAGTAAAAGAAAAGATAAAAGATAAAGGTTATAATTGAATTTATGATAAAACTATAACAAGACAAATTTTATGATAGTGTAGAATGCCAAAGTATCTTGTTTACATTTGCATGGATAACACATGCACATTTGTAATAACAACTTCACTACATCATATATAAACACAAACTTTATAAAGTACTAAGATCTTAATATCTCATTCCGGACACAAATAATATTAAAAAATGGTAAAATCAAGAAACTAAATAGAAAGAGTTTTAATAAATTCACAAACTATTATTTATGACTAGCTCTACATAATTGCTTCACAAATTTGAGCAATGGATAAAGAGAATAGTGGTTTTTACAGATATCTAACATTAACTTGCTATCAAATTGTCAAATAAGTTTTAGGAGAAAGGCAAAAACATCCCATAAACTTTAAGGGTCATAGATTGACTCCTTGAACTTTAAAAGTGTGACTTTTGACATTTGAATTATAAATAATTAGCAAATAAGAACATCTTCTCTTTTTTGTCTTTGTTCATACAATTTTGTACAAATTCTATACCAAAGTACACTTAGAACAGTAAAATTTTTGTACTTTTTAAAAATGTCTTTATTTACAAATTGTTTATAGTTCAAGGGCAAAAGTCATATTTTTAAAGTTTAGGAGGTCAATCTGCACCATCTCTAAAGTTTGGGTTTGTTTTTGCATTTTACCCTAAGTTTTACTTTGATACTTTAGCCAATGTGATAGGGTAAAGACCAATTAAATTTTCTCTTATAAACAATTTCATGAATCATATTGAGTGGAAGAAAAAAAAAAAAAACAAAACCATAATCTTGTATTGAAAGAAAAAGCAACACAAATAATAAGAGAAAAGTTACCATCCTATAATAATATAGCCATATCTTAATCACCTTTATGTAATCCTATTAAAAATCAATAATATCTTATCATTTCTTTTCTTTTTTTCTTTTTTTTTTTCAATCAAACTTTCCAATTTAAAGGGAGAAAAAAAATAGATGTGATATATGCATATAAAATACATAACAAGACACCTTAGAAAATTTTCAAGTTTACATCATAGACAAAGCAAGTCAATAGCAACGAAGAATAGTTATAATATGAATTAAATATGAGTAAAGAATAAGGAAATTTAGGTTTTGGCTAGTAGAGATAACAAATTTGTGTTGGTAGAAGGAATAAAAAAATTAAGACAAACATAAAACGAGCAATGAAATTTGAGATCTTATTCATAGGAACGATCGAAATTTGAACTCTTTCTTTATGCACTTCATTTTTAGATCACATTTAAAATTACAGTTAAAAATACAAATATTAAAAGTAAAACAAGGAAATGCAAATAACAAAGCTTCAAAAGCTTACTATGCTGTAAATGATACTAGTGAATTTCGAACCTAAGTTTAACGTGCAAAAGCTTGAATTTTCATGAATTGGAAAAAAAATACTTATGGTCTTTCGAGGTTTTAATGAGTTAAACAAGCTACTGAAAATCAAAAAGGAAAACAACAAAAAAAAATCAAGTGAAGTTGATGTAGCCGAAGACTAGAGTGGTAAGAACTTCTTTGCTTCTAATGATGATCCTTAGATAAGTGAGAAGTGGATTCTTGATTCTAGTTTTACTTTTCATATGTATCCCAGTCGGGATTGGTTTTCAACATATGAAAAAGTTTCCAAAGTGTTGTCCTGTTTGGTAATAATGCTTCTTATAGGGTTATAGGTATTGATACCATCAAAATTAAAATGTTTGATGGTGTTGTTAGGACACTTAGTGATATGACATGCGCCTGACTTGAAAAGAAATTTGATTTCTTTGAGTACTCTTTATACAATAAGATACAAATATGTTGGTGAAGGTGGAGTTCTGAAGATCAGTAAGGTTCTCTTATGGTGATGAAGGGACAGAAAAAATATAATTGGGATAGAAAAAGAATGCTAATTTATATGTTTTTGCAGGGTTTATTGTTGAGGTAATGCAACCATCACTTCTTCTTCTTTGTCAGATGATGATGCCTTGATACTTTGGCATATGCGTCTAGGGCATATGAGTGAAGCTGATGGTTGAGTTGAGTAGAAGAGGACTTCTTGATGAGTGAGGCATTAGCAAATTGAGATTTTGTGAACACTGTGTTTTTGGAATTGGAAGAGGGACAGATTCACCATAAGTACTCATAATACAAAGGGTATCCTTGATTATATCCATTCCAATCTTTGGGGGTCGTCTAAAGTACCTTCTAATAGAGGTACCATTTACATGCTGACTATCATTGATGATTTCCCCAAAAGAGTTTGGTATTTTTTATGAAATAGAAGAGTGATGTTTTACCCATATTTAAAGAGGAAGACGATGATCGAAAAACAGGTAAAGCATCTTCGCACTAATGATGGTTTAGTTTTATTCTAATGATTTTAATGTTCTGTGCAAGTCAAGGAATTGTGAAGCATTTAACAGTTCCTGGTAAACCTCATAAAATGGGGTAGTAGAACGAATGAATAGAATTATTATAGAGAAAGCTAGATGTATGCTTTGTAATGCTTAGTTACCAAAGTAATTCTAGGCCGAAGCAGCTTCTACATCATGTTTTTTGATTAATAGGTCTCCATCAACTACAATTGAGAAGAAGACTCTACAAGGGTATGGTTAGTACTCCTGCTAATTATTTTGAATTGAAGATTTTTGGATGTCCTACATATGCTCATGTAGATAATGGGAAACTTGAGCCTAGATATCTGAAATGTATATTCCTTAGTTTTAAGCATGATTCGAAGGATATAAGTTATGGTGTCCTGAATTGAAGAAAGTTATTATGAGTAGGGATGTCATCTTTGATGAAACAACTATGTTACATGACTTGTCTTTTGACACTTCATCCAATAAAGTCCAATAGAAAGCAAGCATGTAGGTAAGTTTGAGATTGATTCAGGTTCTACACCAAAGCTTACTTTTCAGCCTGTTTCTACACCACCATAATTACAATATTCTATTGCTAAAGACAGACCTAGGAGAGAAGTTAGGCCTCTTTAGAGATATGCAAAGGCATATCTTCTTGCTTATGCACTAAATGTAGTAGAGGATATTGATTTTAATATAGAGCTATCTACTTACTTTGAAGCTGTTAATCGTGATGATTCTGGTAAGTGAATGATTGCAATGCAGAAGGAGATGGAATCACTTCATAAGAATAGCACATGGGATTTAGTGAAGCTTCTTAAAGAGAAGAAGACTGTTCGACGTAAATGGGTATTCAAGAAGAAAGAAGAAACACCAGGAGTTGATGAACCTGAGGTATAGTCGGGTACTAAGTATTGATTTCAATTATGCGTTTTCTCTTGTTGTAAAACACAGCTCGATTCGAGCATTGCTTGGAATTGTAGCCATGCAAGATTTTGAGCTTGAATAGATAGATGTGAAGACAACTTTCTTACATGGAGAGCTTAAGGAAGATACCTACAAGAAACAGCTAGAGGGTTTTGTGGTTTTAGGAAAGGAGGACCATGTTTGCATGTTAAGGAAGTCGTTTTATAGTTTGAAGCAATCACCCAGACAATGGTACAAGAGGTTTGACTTATTTATGACTTCTCATGATTTTAAGAGAAGCAATTTTGATAGCTATGTGTATTTCAAGAAATGTCATGATGGTTCATTTCTATATTTACTCTTCTACATTAATGATATGTTGATAGAAGCCAAAAATAGAGAAGAGATTAATAAGATTAAAATTCAGTTGAGCAGAGATTTTGGGATAAAAGCCTTAGGAGCAGCAAAGACGATACTTGAAATGAAAATTTTAAGAGACAAAAAAATAGGTATGTTGCATCTAAGTCAAAAGGGGTATATTAAATCCTTTGCAGGTTTGATATGATGAATGCTAAGCCTGTTAGTACTCCTTTAGCAGCTCATTTCAAACTTTCATCTACTTTATCTCCACAATCAGATGATGAGCTTGACTATATGTCAAGGGTTTCATATTCCAGTGCTGTAGGATCTCTTATGTATGCTATAGTCTATACATGTTCAGATTTGTCATATGTTGTGAGTGTTGTCAATAGATATATGGCAAATCCTGGTAAGAAATATTGGAAAGTAGTTAAGTGGATTTTCAAGTACTTAAGAGGTACTACTGATGTTTGTCTACATTTTGGTAGAATTAGAGATGGAATTATTAGGTTTGTTGATTCTGATTTTGCTGGAGATTTGGATAATAAAAGATATTTTACTGGGTATATTTTTACTTTTGGTGGCTGTGCTACTAGTTGGAAAGCCACTTTGCAAGCTACAGTTACTTTATCCACTAGTGAAGCTAAATATATGGCTATTACGGAAGCTTTTATAGAAGCTATTTAGTTAAAAGGGTTATTTGGTGAAATTAGTGATGACTTGAAGACCACAATAGTATATTGTGACAGTAAGAGTGTAATCTATCTCACAAAGGATCAGATGTTTTATGAAAAGACAAAGCATATTGATGTTAGGTATCATTTTGTTCATAATGTTATTGGTGATGATGATATTGTTGTGAGCAAAGTTAATACTCAAGATAACCCTGCTAATATGATGACAAAGACACTTCCTATAGCCAAGTTTGAGCACTGTTTAGACTTAGTTAGTGTTTGTCGCTGATTTATCTCCTTTAAGGATTTATGTAAGAGGAGGAGAATGTTTTGTTTTTTGTGTTAAAGATTGGATTTTGTGTTTTCTTCTTGAATTCATGTCAAGGTGGAGATTATTGAATGTGTAAACAGGATTTCGTCAAAGCTACCAGTTTTAGGGCATAAAGCTACTGGCCTTCGTTTGTACACCACCGGCCCGAAGCCAACTTTTAAATTTTCGAACATGTGGATTGTTTAGGCCTTTTTAAAGCCACCGGCCTATATGCCCAATGTTGCTGACCTTCTTTGAAAAGCTGTCGGCCTTCAGCTAGCGTTGAAACTGCAACAATGCTCTTTGAGCTACCATCCTTGAGCCGGATTACAAATACATATATATGTGTGTGTTGTTTTTCTAGGGTTATGTAAATTCATATCAATTGGATCATTTGTCTACATATCCATTTGCACTCCTTCTTCAATAATAGTGAATTTCTCTCCTCTACCCATGTTTTTCCCATCAAGGGTTTCTACGTAAATCTTTTGTATATTTACTTTGCATTTTTTGCCATTGTTTATCATATGTGTTTATAACAAATGTCAACCTAATAAAATATAAAAAAAATTACGAATAAAAACACATTCTATGAAGAACATAGGAAAATACAACTTAGGCAAAATAATACAACTGGAAAATAATATGGAGATGTTCTTAGGTATGCTTCTCATGACAAAAAAGAAAACATATAGAAACATGGGCATGTTGGAGACCATGTTTCTCTTGGAATATAAAAACTAACAACCAAAGCATCTTTTGACCTTGTGCCTAATTCTTATCCTTTCCTAAACTTTTGGGCACAAAAGGAATTTTAGCCTTTAGCCTTTGATCCATATCATTGCCGCCGGGCTTAAGAAGATTTTCCCTCAAATTTAGAATAAGGCAATCACTTGGATCATCCACGAAAATCTCCTCAAAGAATTTGCAAACATAAAACTTAAAAATAAATGAGTAATATGGCCTAGTTCTCTTTGGCTCAGCACTGTATCTAATATCAAGGTCCTCAAACCTATCTCATTAAAATCCCATTTGAACAAGAAACTTCTAACTCGAAGCTATCGACTCTTAGATTAGCAACCACATCATCACAACCATCATCAGCCATACTATGCTCGTGCTATCTATCCCACTTTCTTATGACCAAACTCTTTTTTTTTATTTTCCTATATATATCCCCCTATAAGCACTACTAACCTTAGTAGGATTCATAGTACATAAAGTGATTTGCTTGCTATCTTTCTCAATAGAAATGAATTATGATAGCCATCATGGATCACTCTATGATTAAATAACCAAGGATAACCTAATAAAAAAGAGAGACACTCAATGAAACCACATCACGTGATACCTCATCAAAATGTTTCTTAGGAAAAACAATAGGAACGAATACTTGCTTTGTCACAAGGACATATCCTTTGTCATAAAACCAATGTAAACAATCTAGTTGAGGGTGGAGTGTAGTAGGAAACTACAATTTATCAACAAGTGTCGTAGTTGCAACATTAGTATAGTTACTCAAATCTATTATAACCATGTACACTACGCCATTCACTATAAACTTAATATGAAAAAAATTCTCCTACTGCTTTTAGATAACTGTTAGTGATATATTGAGAATTCTCCTTACAACTCCATTAGTGGGTATCACCTTTCCAACAATCTTCTCTTCATTGCCACTCTCTTCAACCTTCACCACTTCACCTCTAACAATAACCATCTTACGATTTGGACATTGAATAGCAATATGTCCATACCCTAAACATTCAAAACATTTATTTCCCATAAACTATTTAGAGGAACTCTGAGAATTCTAACTCTTTTGAGTGATGTCAGTATCACATTTATTCTTTTCCTTTTTCTTCTAAATTATTTCATGAGTAGCATCTTTATTAGTTGTACTATTAGGAAAAATCAACAATTTAAACATAAGTACTAGATATAGATGTTACTTAAGGCTTATGAGAAGTTTTCTTTCTCTATTGCTCAACCTTAATTGTTGACTAAACCACCTCTTTAAGGGTAGCAAACTATTAAAGCTTTATAACATTGGTGATCTCATAGTTCAATCCAATCACAAATTTTGTTGTGGTCTATTCCAGAAGTTCATTCACCATGCATCAAATCATTAATGTTTCGAATTCTTTAGCGGAGTCCTCAATGCCCATATTGCCTTGCCTGAGAGAATGTAATTTCATGAATGACTCTTGAAGATAATAATTAATAATAAATCTTTTATGTAGTCATTGCTTCATCTTTCGCTAGATAGCCATGTTATCTATCATAATCCCCTTCTTATTAGATAATACATTTTTCAGCTATAAACCTGCACAACAAGTAAATTCTAACATAACAAGTACAATTCTCATCTCTTCATTGTAATTGTCACGTTAAAAAAATTATCAATTCATTCTTATTACTCAAAATAATCACTCACATCTCCTTTTCCATCAAATTAAGGAATCTTCAATTTAATAGTTTGTAAACTTTGCAATTGTCTCTATTGTTGTTAGCCATCATTTACTCCATCAAAACTAGATTATTCACCTCTCCTCGAGGTACCATGTCTTGCCTTACAATATTGATGTCTCTATTTCCTAGGGCATTAGTAACACATGCCTCTAAGGCTTCAATTCAGTTGTTTTGTTTTTGCATAAAATTATGTATTAGGTCCATCATATCATGCATCATTAACTCAATAGAAGATTCAAGCTTATTTATTCTTTTATTTCTCATACTTGTCATAAAACTTGAGTTCACTATCAAGTCTCCTACATCAAAATGGTTTCCATGAGAAAATCTTAAAGAACCCTAGAAGAAGAACCCAAGAAAATCTTAAGGCACCTTAAACTTAAGAACTTTGATAGCAAGATGATACCGATGAAATATGCATTTGAGTTTAATGAACGAAATCCCAAATTTTCACAAAAAGTGGAAACAAAATATTATGTTGTTTTTAGGTTTTCGTATGAATCAAACAAGAAATATAATGATGCTACCCTGGGAATGTAGGGCGTGACAGTTACGCTGCATATATCACCTTCAAGTGATATGTGTAAGGCATTCCTCTATTGAGTGGGTTTCTAGAAAGGTTTTAGTTACAGAAATCATTATTATTTTTTGTAAAAATTCCAAAAAAATGCCGTATTTTTTTTCCATTATTCGGGTTTATCAAAACCTATAAAATTTAATATGTTTAGAAGATAAGTATCACAAAATATTTGTTTATAAATATTGCCTTATAGGGCCATCAAATAAATACAACTAAATTATAAAACTTTTAGACTTAAAGGTTCATATCAAATCAAACAAAAGTCTATGGTAGTTATTTGATTACAATAAAATAAGTTTATAAAATATGATTACAATGGAATATTTTCATGAAAATCTCATAAAACTCATGTCTCGTACATCGCCATCTAATCAAGTTGTCTCGTGCAGCACTCATTATACCGTATCACCAATGGAACCTGAAATATTAAAAAACGAGCTGTGAAGCCCAACACACAGTAATACAATCACACACTCACATGTCACATGCTTCTAATCTAATGCAACAACTATAGTTTAGGATATTTAATTTAAGTAAAAAAAAAAGTATACTTAGCTTCTCAAAAATGTCAACATGCACAAGAACACTCATGATTCTTGCTAAACAAAAGATGTAGGGTTTCCTCAGCAGATGATGCACTGAAAAGGAGGGTTCATTAGGTCCCAAGAACTTACCGAAAAAGAAAAGAAGGAAATAGTTTCGTTCGGATCATCTCTTCACAGGCTGCCACCAACGAGCATAGTCCATTGCAACTCCTCACAACTTTGTACTTGTTCTTAGGTAGCCGCCCGATCTCATAAATTATCATATTGAATACCCGTTGAGCCCAACCACACATCCGTGAGAGCCTAAGTGCCTAAATTGCCACAACATCTTGAAGTTGCAATCAGGCTCGCAACCTAATTCAGTGGTGCCGCTCTTGGAGTAAGAGGCTAAGTAGCATCCAACACTCAATTAAGCCGAGTTTAAATTCTTGGTCTGATTATTAATGCTATCCTAGCAAGCAACACACAAATATTGCATACTTGTTAGTTGGTTTGAGCGTTCAAATCCCTCTCCAAGCTCAAATCCAGTAATTGTTCATAATTAAAGTTGGGAATTAGATCAAGATTTACGACACTTATTTCATTTGTGTTGTTTGTTACATCTAGGTCACTTTAGTTTAACCATATCTACTTAAAGATAATGTTTAAAGGGTCATTTGTTTCATTTAACCAAGTTATCTAGTTAATTATCTAGGTTATGGTAAGTTTTAGGGCTTTGGTTAACCAACCCTTGTGGAATATATTTTTGTGGGTCTCAATTCTTGACCTTTTAAGAATTGGTTTCCAAAGTTCACTAATCCTGTATAGTCCTTAGTGTCCTATTCCAATTGTTAAGTTTGAATTACTTTCATTTATGTGAGGCATTTGGATTTGATGAGTTTAGATGATGTACATCATGAATAGGGTGTAAGTACTTGCTAAATGTTGTGTTTTGAAGGTCTTGAAAGGTTACTTAAGGTTACAGGAGGAACTAAGTCATGTTTCATGCAATTTGAGTGAGAATTGATGAAGTTATGAGAGGCTAGAAAGGAACACAGGTAGTATCCGAGCAAATGTATCCGCATGTGTTCTTTTACATGACTAAATGCTTTAGCCCCGTTTATGTCGTGTTATTCCAATGTTTGGATTCAGGAAAGTACACGGGCAGGTACACAACCTCGTGTACTCCCCGTGCTATTCTGGGATTTAATATGTTTATGATCAAAGAGGATCATGGGTAGAATACAGGTATATGTATCTCCCTATGTTCTTCTGAGGTTTATGTTTAAGACTAGAGAGAAGCATGGGTAGATACATGACCTAATGTACTTGCCATGCGTTTTTGGAATACACGTCCTCTTCGAGTTTTGAAAGTCAAAGAGGAACTAAGGCAGGTGTAAGATCTTGTGTACTTGCTGTGCTCTTCTAGAAAACTAAGTTTTTTCATGTTTTTAGGGTCAGAGGATTACACGGCTTGGTCCACAAGCTCATGCATTGATCGTGTTCTTTTGGGTTTTCATAGTTTTGATCTTAAACTTGATGTTTTCAATGCAAAAGGGTTTTAAGGCAACTTTTGAGACTTCAAATATGTTGGATAATCAAGTTTTTGTCTAAACCTCACCTATAACATCTTCCTTTTTTTTTTGTCTAAAAAACTTGTTTAGCTAAAGTTTACTAGTTCGAATCATTTAGTTTGATAGCAACATCAATTTTTCCCATAGTTCTTTTGCAATTTTGACAAAACCCCAATCCAAACATTTTGTTTTTCCCACTTTCACACTATTAATATAGTTCCATCTTCCCACCTACCTTTACAATATCCTAACATCAAGAGTTGTTTTATGGGTCTTACATTTACTAGGATGTAGTTTCAATCTAGTTGCAGCTGTGAGGAGGCTTCAAGGCTTCAAAATCACTCAAAGGCTCGAGTTCTTGTTACCCCAAACATGTACAAATAAGTCTAAGTCAATTTTCATCATTAATATGCTAAGAAACTCACATTTCAGCCCTTAAAATCTCAATGCTTACCTTATCGCGAATTTATCACATTTTAGCCCTTAAAGTCTCAAGACTCACCTTATTACAAATTTAGTGATGGTTATGATCCATCCTCTCCTTCAAGCACATTTTCATGTCTAAAATCCCCAAGACCAAGTGGATAATCTTAGCTGGTTAATGTTAATCCTCCTCTAATTTAGCTTAATTAGCATTAATTGGAGGCTAGATTTAGAGTAGCTTACCTTAGGGCTTTAGTAGACTTCCTAAAAGTAGAGGTAGAAAAAAGAGGGATATTTATATGGGGGCTAGTAAGGTAGGATCCTAGGGTTTTAGACAAGGGGAAAAAGACCCTTTTTTAGGGTTTTTGCCACATAGCTCAATCTTGTGCATCTAAATCTTACGCATACAAGGATCGTAGTTAGTTTTTAACCGTTTAGGACGTTAATTAACCTCTTGGGCTAATAATGATTAAATATATTAAGTAAGCCTAATTTATTTACAATTTTAAATTTTAATTTGCGTAAGTTTCTGGTTTGGGGTAAAGTCATAATTTTGCAAAATTAAAGCTCTCACTTGCATTGTTTTGATTTTTCTTGTAAATATTTTCATGTAGTGAACTATTATTAAATTCTAATTTACTTTATTTTGAGACTTGAATTGTTTTTTAGTTTTCTAAATTTAGGTCCTGAGTTTGAGGCTAAGGTGGGAATTTTGGAAATTTTAGCAGTTTAGATCCGTGCAAAAGTCCAATTGAAATTCATTGACTTTATTTGATTTTGATTTCATATGATTGGTGTTTGGGTCAGTTCAAGAAAAATAGAGAATATGGACAACTTAATTTGGAGGATATGAAGGCACCAATAGATTAATCTTCATTTAATTATAATTTGATATGACAGGAAAAATTACAATAAGATAGAGTTCTTAAATTTAATTAATCGACATGATGACACAATAATTGAGATTTAAGGGTTTCCTTTCCATGGTTTGAAAAATCATCAAGAACAAAGGGTTTAGAGAAACTTCTTTGAAAAGAGGTTTCATTATTCATTCACCCTTCTAACAAAATAATGTTTACAAGGCCTTAAATAGAAGTCCCTAATAACCTTAGTGGTATAGGTTTCTTAAAGTAATCTTAGCTTAATTAAATATTTAAAATGTTACAAATAAAAACACATTTTATGAATAAACAAGGAAGAACAAAACTTGGGAAAAAGAACATGAGTTGACAAAAGAACACAAATGTGTTCTTAGGCGTGCTTCTCATGATGAAAAGAATACGAGTAGAATCACAAGTGTGCTGGAAGCCATGTTTTTCTTATAATATGAAAAATAACATCAATTTTATTCAACCAAAGCATTTTTTGACCTCATGTCAAATTCCAATCTTATTCTAAACTCTTGGACACAAAAGTAATGATATTCTTTAGCTTTTGATCCTTATTTGTATACTTAAATAGTTAAGGGATATGGAAAAATGTAAGAAGAAGTGCCGATTATAGTGTAAGATTTTTGTACACATGGATACATACAACAAAGATTTAAAAGCTTATCATGAATTGTGGAAGGAATGATTAACTTCTGGTTTAATAATAATAGATGGAAAATGACTTGCGAGTAGCTTTTCTAGAATTGACTAACAACAATGATTATTATGTTTTCTATATAGTCAACTTTAACACAAAAGAGATCTTTTATAAGAGTATCACTTTTAGTTAGATATATTTAGCATGTGTTTGATTGCAATAGTTTTCTATTGTGACATTTACTAGTATAGTCTTGAAAAGTTGAGGCTATAGTTATCAGTCAAACATAGAGAAGATCAAAAGCAAAATTACTTATGAAATGCCGGAAAATGTTGTACAATTTTTTCTTTGATCAATGTTTGATCATACTAGAAACTAAAAAATTAATTGAAAGACCAATATACATGATGGATAATAAATCGAGTTAATTTCAAGAACCTTACATGTGTTTTTACCCATTTGCAAACATATGACCACATGAGTTTTATTAGTGTCTTATTGGCATAAAAAATTAATTTAATAAAAATATTACTAAATAAAATCAAATAACTAAAATATTAAAAATTATTTAAAAAATATATAAAATTGAAAAAAAATGTAAAATTGATTTTCTTTTAAATCGATAAGATATTGTCACATATCCTTATAAAATTATTAAATAGTATTAACACTTTTAAACTAAACTCAAATTGTTTATTTATAAAAAAAATTTACACAGATCATGTATTTACTAATAGACAAAAAAATATAGGTAGGTTTTTTTGTAATTAACCCTAATAAATAAAAGGACGCAAGGGCCAAAACGAGATGAGCAAAAAATGGTGAACCAATGGCATAATAAGAGAGAGAACCGAGACAATAAGATGATAGGATAAGAAACTTCCATGAGTGTAGAAGGCAACTGGACCTATGTCGTTGACAATAAATATGGGAAAATATTAATTAAGCAATATATACTATATGTATGTAAACATGGTGGATAACTATCAATATTTAACACATAAATGGGATGGTAGGAAGTTTTTAAAATAACTACCATCATATGACTATCTATTGAAAAATAATTGGTACTTATAATGGGGGCATGTAATACCACTTAAGCCTTTCTCACAAATATGATGGTAAAGTGACAAATAACTCTAAATTTTTGTCAACAATTTAATCTTGTGATTTGGAGAAGGTAAATAGGGGGTAAGTTGCTAGTTTTAGGGTTTTAATATGAATATTATAATTATTTTTTGAGGTTAGATTCCTACTTTATTTCTAATCTTTACTTGTTTTAACTTTCTATTTTTTTTTTAAATTTTTTTTCTCGGTTAACAATGATGGGATAAAAGGTATTGCCAAGTTGGATTTGAAATTCTATTCATGCTATTGCCTTTTTCTTTAGTTTCACTTTTTATGTACATTCTCTTTCGATGTTACATATAATACATAGTACAAGAAGGTTTTATTATATATGTGTCTGTGTTAGCTAGGTGATTGCTACGTGTGGGTCAATTACATTTTACCTATAAGAGTATCTTTAGTTCTAAGAAGGGTACTACATTAGTATTTTAAATGCTTTTAAGATTTTTTATATTTTATGAATCTTGCGTTAGACATGTTATAAAAATTTGCAATAATATTGACCTGCAAAGTAAATATTAGCTTAATTGCTTTTTCATATTTGTGTTGGAACTTTAGAAATAATAAAGAAGAAGAAGGGAAAAAAAATAAAAGAAAAACCATTCTTGGTTCTTGTGATCATATGGATCTGATAGTAGTGGTTTTAGAAAAGTGACTTAAAATAATACGTAAGGGATGATAGAGGAAGAAAGAAGTAAGAAGGAGTAAGCAGTCTAAGAAGGTTCAAATGCATTAATATTTGGTTTTATAGTTTAAGTCCCATACAATGTGATTAAGATTTTATCAAATCTCTCCCTTTTCTTTTTTCATTTTTAATTTTTTATAGCCATTTATGCAAGTTAAGATTTATCTAAACTTTTAAGGGGCATATAAAGATAACTTGAGAATAAATCCTAGTGTTCAAACAGAATTTTAACAAAATCTTTTATAAACATGAGAAATTGGAGAGTGGGAAGGGGGTGTTTAGGAGTTAATGATGTTAATGTATACAAGGTAAACAATACATGTCATGCTAGAAATGATGGTTTGAATGATTAAGGTTTTAAATAATAAAATTTACTTTAGATAATAAATAATCCCTTTCTCTCTCTCTCTCTCTCTCTCTCTCTTTCACACACACACACAGCCTCGTTATGCAAACCTTAACTATGAGGGGGCGACTACGTGGCTTCCCTCCTTGATTCTTCTTCCTTTCCCCCACCACCCTAAAACCTCATATTTGCTATCACTAATTTTAATATCCACATATCTTCATTTTCTCATTTAATAGAATTTCTCAAATTTTCCTTTTACCATTTTTACCATCATTAATCCATTGTAACCTACCACCACAAGTCAAATTATATAGATTTGGCAAATTTGAAGAAATCATGACAATTAGGATATTGATTCGTCATTTTTTTTAAAATAAGTGTTCTTTTAATGTATTTGTTTTTTTCAACTTTCTTTGCTATTCCTTGGTGTTGGATTATGTTATCTACTTCAAAATAATTTATTGGATAATGTATTACATTTAAACTAATAAATATATACTTAAAAAGAATGTTATACTGTATGTGCTTGTATATTAATCCATCATCCTCCATAACATATCATGAATGATCACTAAATATGTTGTTATATACATTTTTTTCAACTTGAAATTTGTACAGTTCTTAAACATTTCCTCAATTTTTTTAAAAAACATTTTAGCCTGTGGCTAGATCGGCCCATCATAGGACAACCTTTTTTGGCCCGCAGGCTAATGGGCAGGAAAAAAAAATTGGTTGCATCCTACTTTTCTTAAAATAGGCAGGCCCATATGGGATGTACTTTTTAACCCTTATCACGGATAGTTTAACTTTAGAAAGGATGTGCCAATAGAAATGCAATCGAGTGGGTCGTTATAGGGTACCCGACTTGCCCAACCCACTAAAATCCCTAAAAGGTTTCAGGGCAGGTTTTAGGATTAAAAAAAAAAAAAGATAAGTTATCGGGTTAGGTTTGAGGTTTATATATAACCAGTCGGGAAACCCCAACCCGGCATAAATTTAAAATATAAAAAAATTAAAAATATTAAGTTATTAAGGTAAGGATCCCATTTTTGTTCTATATATGTGAAAATAAGTGAGAATGAAGCTTTTGCACTCTTTTATATGATGTTATTATCTAAAATTCATTCTTTCAATATAGGTGTGTGCATCATTAATAACTTAAAACAAAATTCATTCTTTTGCTAATTTTTTGTTTAAGAAAACAATTGAAAATCCTATAATCGAGTCGAGTCAGGTCGGGTCGGTTATGGGTTCCTTAAAAACCTGTTGAATCGGGTTTGGGAATGATAAAAAAAAAACCATAAGGTTTTGCTCGGGCTTTGGGACACCCCATTAAGAATCGGGTCAAGTTTAGGTTTCAAAAGACTCGTCCCAAACTCATCTTAGTTGCATCCCGATGTGCCAATGTATTTGATTAGAATTTTATACCACTATCCCTTTGTTTGTTGGTCTTCTTTATCAATTGTTTTTATCTATTTTTTTTTTATTGAATGAAATTCATCCATAGTGGCAAGTAGTAGTAGTAAATTACATGTTTAATATAAACATGAATTAAACATGGCCCTTAGACCATGGCCAATCATCCTGAATACCCATACTACATATAAGGAGAATTGATCACCTTAATCATTTAGCTCTCGACGACAATAATTGTCCTACCACATCTTTGTCTATTTATTTATTTATTTATGTTGGTTTAGGATTATTAGAAAGAAATAATTCTCTCTTTTTTGCCTTTATCAACTCCCAAATGATAATGAAAAGCTGGAGTAAAGTAGCATATATATGGAATTATTTTCAAGGAGCAAAAGAAAAAGAATAAAGATGAGATTAGATAGGATCAAAACAATCTTAAGTTCAGGTATGACCTTTTTCTTATTAATTTGGAAAATTGTATTCTCAACGAATAAGAAATGTTTTATAAGATAAAATCTCGATAAAAAAAAAGAGTAGAGGTAGAGAGCAAAATACCAAATATCATCACTACTTAATTGTAGCAAGAAGAGTGAAAAATGGAATCTTAGGCCTTCATGATAGTTTGGGGAATTATTTTTTAAACGACACCATTTGAACTCTTTGGTTAAAGATACTTAAACCCAGCTCTTTACTTCTAGTGGAATCTCCTTCCCAATAGATAATCTAATACCTTAAGACATAACTTTTGGTATCATCCCCTTGTGAATGGAAAGTTACATAGCATGAAATATAAGAAAGGGGAAAAGAGATGCATATTGCTAAAGCTTGATTTAGAGAAAGACTAAGTAGGATTAGAGTATGATTTTGTGCATTGAGCATTGAACAATCTAAACTTCCCATAATGATGGATTGAGTTCGATTACATCTTGTGTATCACTTCAATAATAAAGGTGATGTTCAATGGCTTACCCTTTTTGAGCCATGTAGGAGAAATACAGGGTAGATCCCTCATCCTCTTATCTATTTATCATCTGGAAGCAATTCTTAAGCAAATTACTTTAACATGAAGTCTCTTCAAGTACTTGGAGCCAATTCTGTTGATATGCAATCAACAAAAACGATAAAAAAAACATTATATATGTGTGTGTGTGTGTGTATATTTGTTATGACATTAAATGGATCATAATAAATCTACCTTTTTTCCTCCCTAAAGGTCGATAGGAGTTTAAAATCTCAAATTAGGAATCTTATAAGACATAAAGAAATAAGTACTTTTCTTAAGAATTTGGTGTTTCTTTTGAATAATTATCTTTGACCCATTTTAATATTTTTTTTATTAAAAATATCTAGAACAAATTGAGTCAATAGAGGGCTACATTGGATAAACTAGGAAAGAATTATTACCCCAAAGAAGACAGACGGGGCTAGGAATAATCAATCTCTTATACAAAAATGTAGCTTGTTCCATTGAAGAAATTGTGAACTAAAAGTGAGAATGATTTTGTATGTTTATATACCATAGTCTAAATATAGTTATGCGATTAATGGAAGTTTGTTTAAATCTAAAAGATATTCTTACACTACTTGCAATAGCATCCCCATTTAGGGGAAAGCTTAACACGGGTCCTTTTGCTAAGGATCTTACTTTTTGAGGTTCTTAGTAATAGGAGAGGTCAAAATTTATTGAGTTCTTTTTAAGCATATTATATATAAGTATATTGGATCAACAAAATCTAAAAAGATGAAGAACCTTTTGTAAAGAACCTTAGGTATACAGTTATGAGGTTTTTTAGAAAAAGGAAGTCCTTAAAATACTTATATGGTACTTTAAAGACCTCGTAGATGTCTTACGGAATGTGGATTCCCTAAGGAGATCATTGAGGTCCGGTGGTGGATAAAAAAAGAATGAATTTTGTTTATTGAAGAAATGGTATGACTACAATGTTCTAGATAGATAATTGGAGTAGAAGGGGTCTGATGCAATCTTATCGATCATATCAAATTATAAAATCTATAAACCTAAGTTAAATCCTACGATCGAGCATAGGCGAGTATACCTATCTAAGGTAGTGTTGGATTAAAAATGGGTGTTTTCCTCAAGGATCTAAAGAATAAATACTATTATTATCCTTTTTCTACAATTTAGCCTAGTTCTTGAAGTAATATATATTATTGACTACTTATTAATTAATCTAGCAAACCTTAAGATCAATTATGTATTCTTTTACGATATGTAATCAATCACAAGACATACTCCTCATCTTGATCCATCATAAACCCTAGTTTCCTACACTAAAATATCGATTAATGAATTGTTTACTCTTTACACTACATGATCTTGCAATTAGATCAATTACTCCCTCAAGTTAATCAATCGCTAACCCTATATGAGATAGTAGAGACCTCTCCCTTACTAACTCCAAATAAAATTGCAGTAACATTCATGATTCCTAGAGTAAAGATTAAATCTTTATTTAAATCAAAGTTTTCCTACCTCTAGGTGAAACATGTAATCTCTTTATTCATGAAAAACTATCATATTAGATGAAACATCTTTCTATCTAACAACAATCATACATGCAATCAATTTTACACATAAATCAATCATAAGACAATTAAAACAAATGTATAAATACAAATGCATGAACTTTCATTAATCAAAAGACAATTCAAATCACATGGGGGTTTAGGGTTTCATAAGATGTAGGGTATAAAGATTTACTCATCTATGGAGTTTACAATGAAAACAAAAGATCTAAAGAATTATTTAGTAAACATGATGTAACAATAAAACCATTTAGATATCTTGTGATTTCCAATGGTGCTCAAGCAATTCTTCTCTTGAAGTTCAACTTTTCTCTCTTAGTGTAAGGACTTGACTTACCCTACATCTAAAATTCAAGCAAGTCAAATCCTCTAGCCACGTATAATACCTTAAGTATTACATGTATAGGCCTCCTTAAATGATATGTTTATTTTGAATATTGCTAACAAATTTTAAACTTTGAAATCATAAAATTATATTGTAAAACAACTAGATTTAATGATTGAAAATCAAATTTTATAAAAACATTTCGACCTTCTACTCATACAAGAGTGGATCAATCTTCATAAACAAAACAATACCATCAGGTATCTCCTATATCTTTCATGATGGTAAACAAAGTTTTGAAAACTTAAATTACAAAACTTGGGCTCCACCAGACCTTCAAACGAATATTACAAATCTCAAAATGTAAATTAAGTTCTTGAACAAATAGATAAAAGAAAACAAAACCAGCAAACGATCCTAACCCACTCCCTTCATCAACTAAGGATCCTCCAAAGGTGCCTTAAACCTGAGCCAATCAATATCATTATCCACATCATCATCAATATAACACATGGAAAAATATCAAAGAACAACAATAATGAGCCGAAGCCTAGTACACAATAACACAAGTTACTCGAGATGTCACACATGCTTAATCTAAATACAATGCATCAGACAACAAGTTATTATATTTTCTTTAAAGTAAACAAATCACACTAGAGCACTCATACTTCGGAACAATCTTAGGAACCTGGAGGTTTTGAGCAACAATAGTTGCTCAGGGGGTTAATATAGGCAGCCTAAATACCTATATCTCCTATATCTAACTGAAAAGGAAAATAGCTTAGTGTAGGGTTTACAATCGTTACACACACTCTACCCATTACAATCAATAATATAATAGGGATCAACTGGCCTTGTAAACGTGAGCCCTGCTATATTACTTATCATCGATCAAGATACACATTATGTTGATACTATTTACTCCATCAGCTAACTGTTGAGCCACTTATAGGGTCTGTTTGTTTTGGCTTTTTCCAACAGATACAGACACCTTTTCAAACTTTTTTCTAACAAATTATTTATCAAGAATTAGATATAGATAAAAAAAAGTTGACAATTCTCATAAAAAGATCAAATAGAGCAAATATAGATAAAATTTAGATGCAAATCGGATATATTTACATATATCATTTTAAAAAAGATACAGATACAGGTGAAAAACAGACAATCCAAATAGACCCATAAATGTCATTGCATTATGATGGGGGTGGCCTAAGCGTTTAAACTATAGTGTCCCCTTAGGACAAGGTTGTCGCTTTCTAGACTAGATTCAACGACACAAGCATAAGTAACTCTCAATTATAAGAGCTGTTTTTAATTCTTAGTTTATTTAGAATGCCTATCCTAACATATAACACGTAAGTCACTACATGTCTTTCACATTTGAAATCCAAACAGAGGTAGAAGGTAGATTAGAAGCCATTTCAAATGATAAATCGGGTATCCATATCTGTAGATTCAAGAATTTAAACTTATATATGCAATTAAATTAATTATCCACTTATATCAAACTTATTTTATAACCCTATTTGATTAAATACTAATTAGGAACCCTGCCATGGCTACGAAGATCACCCTACTAAGATACAAATAGTTCTCTATTGTTTGTCAAAGTATTTCTTTTCACTTTGATTATGGTCTCTTATTATAAAAACATCATCATGTAATTCATATTCAAAAACATTCATATTCAAATCAAACAAACATTTGGAACAGCATATTCCCTTTGTTAAACATAGATTATCCTAATATATTAATCTAATTTAATTATTAGCTATTAAGTCTATTTTTAACTTAATCATAGCCAAGTTGATTAGATATAATCAGTTAATTCAATTACTAAGTCAAGTTGATTAAACTTATTCAATCTAATTCATTTTAGCTTATTGAAGTTCATTAAACCATGTTGAACTTATGATTATTAGCTAAGTTCATTTTATCTCTAGCTTCTATATTTAATCTAATTATTTATTAAATCCATAAATTCACTAAACTCATATTTAATTATATCAATTAACTAATGTAACATATTAACTATCATTTATTTTTTTTTCATTTTTATTTTATCCAAATTTTCATGAAGAAGCCGGGTAGGTACACGACCGTGTTCCTTCCTGTGTTCCTTCATAAATGAGAAACACACCCAAAATTAATCCAAGATGTTTCACTTGTAAATTTGACTCAGAGAGAAGCACGTCGTGTTTCTTTTTAAGTTAAATATAAAAGGAAAACACAATGCGAAATCAAGTTGTGTTTTGTTTTAAGGAAAAGCACAGTATGATACATTGGGCCGTGTTTCAGTCATGCTTCTCTTTAAATAGAAACACTGAGAAATATATTGGGTTGTGTTTGTCCCATGTTTCATTTTACACATCATATACACAAAGAACAGAGAGGAACATGGGGAGATAAATGAGGCTGTGTATTAGTCGTGCTGTTCGGGAATTATATGCATATTATGAATCAGAGAGAAGTACCATTGGATACAATTAGTTATGTTTTAGCAGTGTTTCTTCTCTTATGAGTATTTTTCAAAAGTTTTCAATGAAAAATGAGGAGCACGATCTCCCATCTCTCCTTGTGTTCATCCCGAGCTCTTTGCTTTGTTTTCATATCTCGAAAATATAACCTATTTCCTACTTATTTTACATCATTTTTCAACATCTAACATCTTATAATCCACTTATAAGCTTAGACCTATCAACTCTAACATATATATTCATGTTTTACTTTATTTAATTTCAAATCATGTTGTGAATCCTTTAACCTATGCATGTATATACTAACATAGAAAACATATATATGTTCAAATATCCATTGTTTACCAACTTTATGACAATTTCTACATGCAACTAACATCAATGTATCATTTATATTTAGCAACAACAATCAAAACACAAATAAAACAATTATACTTAGCTTTTAGTAAATACATGCAACTTGATCTTATTTTCTTGTGGTTTGAGCTACTTTTAACTTAATTTTCACTTCCTATCTTCTTTTCTAACTTTGATTCCTCATCTAGCCTTCTTAAATTTGAGACTAGGGGAGATAAGTTAAAGAAAAGGAAAAGAAAAAGATGAAGAAGAATAGAAAAAGAGAGAAAACGAAAATGAAAAGACAAAGGAGAGGCAAGGAAAAGAAAAAGAAAAGAAAAGAAAAGGTAAAAGGATAATATTAAAGATATTATAAGATATGAGTATTAGGTTTAGAACTTTTAGATTAATATCTGTAGTTCTAAAAGTGTTTAAAGAACAATTTCAGAATCAATAGGTTAGAAATTAAGAACTTAAAATAAGAACTTAATTTAGGAACTTAGTTTAAATTAAATTGATATTCAATTTGAGTTTGACTTAAGAACCGATATTTTTAGGTAAGCAAATGATTTCAAAATTGATGGGGATTAAGGATATTACATGTTGAGCCAAAGTTTAGCGATTTAAGAATCCACTAAATATTTAAACATGTTTAGTAGTTTAGGAAGTAAAAATCTCAAATTTCAACTTAATCTTTTATTAACTTAATTATGTCATCTTGTCTAATTATACCCTATAATTCATTTAACTCATTTAATCTATCTAAACTCCATTTATAACTTAGAAGAATGGGGTATTTCACCTAGGGTTTGGAAAGTAAGCCAAAAGATTCCTAAATATGAAAACAAGGTGGCTAGTTATAGTATAAGATGGGAAACATGTTTGCATGGCTTGGTCTGCACAGGTATGCTTGGAGGAGGGCTGAAAATAGAAGTTTCACCAATATTACAGTTTATAACATATGCACCGCCTGTCTGCATGGCCTTGTTTCCCAGAAGGGCAAAAAATAGAAGCTTCAATTCTTCTCTGTTTGCTCTTTAGATGTTTCCTTGCCTTGTTCCCCGCTTGTGCTGAAGGAAGGGCTGAAATTTGGAGTCCTCTGATTTGTTCCCTTACATTCATCATGGCTATGCACAAGGTAGTGAATGTATAAATTTAGCTTTTGTTCATACTTTTGCTAATTCCGCCTTGCTTTCACCCAAATTATCATCAATTTCTCTTAATATCATCTTTTAGTCCTGAAATCAATAACTAAAGCAATTAAGTATCCTTTTCTTGATAAAATTATAAGAAATAAATATAAAATATGTCTAAATTAACATTGTAGATAAAGGTCGTCATATCTAAAATCTAGTCCAATATCATCTTACTAAAGATATTGAAAAGTTGGAGGTTAGTGAATGGGGTTTTTGATACTTCATGGCATGAAGAGATGATTGGATATCCATCTTAAAAAAAAATCTACAAAACTTATGTGCCTTTTAATCTTGATCATTCGAATAATAGCATATCAACTCGACTTTGAGAGATGTTGTTAGGAAAAATCCAATGTCCTGTAATAACAAAGTAATTTTCCTCTTACCAATGTGATAACAAAATAATAATTGAAAAATGAAACAATCAAAAGGAGCACTAGGATATAACATGGAAAACCCTAATTAAGGAGAAACCATGGGACCGCTGCACAAAATTCTTCCACTATTAACAATAATTAGATTACAAGGCTTTTTTTCACTAGTAATAATAGTGGATCACAAATCTTTACCATAACGGTGGATCTCAAATAATTACAAAAACAAACCTCTCTCTAGAACTCTCTAGGTTTTCAAGATAGCCAAGGTAATGCCCTAAAAGACAAAATAAGGAGTATTTATATGAAAAGATAAAGGAAGACTCGCTGGCAACATAAGCCACATCTACGTAGCTGGCTTTTATGGCCAACATATATTGAAGGCCAGCATAATGCCGGTGGCTTTTGGCCGGAGTTGAAATATCACTGTTCTGAGCAAAAAATTGAGTGCTGGTACTATGCTGGTGGCATATATCCCAAAGCTGGCGGCTTACCTATGAACGTTGGTGGCATTTCCAATGGCGTACAGAAAGTTATAGAAGGCCGACATTAGTGTTGTTAAAGGTTGGCAGCTTTGACCCTCATTTGGCCAGCTTACATTGTTCTAAGTCTTCTTTGTTGCACCAATCTCCTTGTTTTCCAAATCTTCTTTTAAATATATGCAATACTTGGGATTTCCTTTGTTATATGTTATAAAGCCACATGGGTTCTATCCATAACCTTACAAACTCTCCTTCCAACTCATATGGGGATTTCCATCATACCGCTATCTATCTACAACAAATGAGTTTGTCAATGAGTAGAGCTTTAGTCATCATATTTGAACCGTTATCATCAATATGGATCTTCTCCAGCTTCAAAAGCTTTGATTCCAATACATCTCGAATCCAATGATATCTAATAGAAATGTGTTTGGACCTAGAAGGGAAAGTTGGATTCTTACTAAGATGCATAGCACTCTGGCTATCACAAAACAACCTCAAGTCTTCTTGCTCTTGACCTAGTTCCTATAAAAATTTCTTCATCCATAAGACTTCTTTGCAAGCTTCAGTTACAACAGTATATTCTGTTTTAGTGGTGGATATTGCAACACACTTTTGCAATTTAGATTACCAAGACACCGCTTCCCCGCCATAAGTAATCAGATAACCTAAAGTGGACTTCCTAGAATCAAGATCCCTAACCATATCAGCATCTGAAAACCCTTCTAATACAAGTTTACTACCACCAAAATACAAACATAATCCGGAAGCGCCCCTAAGATACCTGAGAATCCATTTAATAGCGGTCCAATGCTCTTTACCTGGATTCGAGAGATAGTAACTAACCACATCAATGGCATGAGCAATATTTGGTCTAAAGCGCGCCATAGCGTACATTAGACTGCCAACTACAAAGGCATAAGGAATCCTTTTCATATCTTCTTTGTCTACCTCACTTTTAGGATATTGTTGAGAATTGAGTTTAAAGTGACTTGCACATGGAGAACAAACAAGGTTTGCTTTGCCCATGTTAAATCTCTCTAATACCTTTTCTAGGTATCTCTCCTGTTATGACCACAATTTTTAGCTCTTGTTATCATGAATAATTCTCATACTGAGAATTTAGTGTGCGGATCCTAAGTCTTTCATGGCAAAAGACTTATTTAGCATAATTTTCAGATCTTGTATCTTCTTGGCATCATGGCTTATAATCAACATATCATCAACATATAATAGGAGAACAATGAATCCACCGGTGCTAAATCTCTTTATGAAAACACAATGATTCAATGCAGTCCTAGTATGTCCTTGATCAATCATAAAGGAGTCAAATTTTTTATACCACTATCTTGGAGCCTGTTTCAACCTATATAAGCTCTTTTGCAATTTGCAAACAAGATGCTTCTTCCTCTTGACCTTAAACCCTTTAGGCTACTCCATATAAATTTCTTCCTCCAAGTCACCATGAAGGAACACTGTCTTCACATCCATTTTCTCAATTTCCATATTTAAATAGGCAGCAATACTAAGTACAACCTGAATAGAAGACATATTCACCACTGGTGAGAAAATCTCATCAAAATCAACACATTTCTTCTGACCGAACCCCTTTATAACCAATCTTGCCTTGTACCTTGGTTGTGCACTATTCTCTTCAATCTTCAATCTATATACTCATTTATTCTTCAATGGTTGCTTGCCCTTTGGCAAATCCACCAAATCATATGTCTTATTCTCACGCAAGGATTTCATCTCTTCTTGCATGGCTTTAACCCATTCCTTTTTCTACTCATGTAACATGGCTTCTCGATAACATTTTGACTATCCCCTATCTGTCAACATCACATACTCATATGGACTATATCTAACTGATGGTCTTCGCTCTCTTGAAGATTTCCTTAACTCAATCTGCTAATGAGGCTCTTGGGGCTCATCAACTGAATTTTCCACATCTTCCCCCCCAATTATTGTTAGAATCTTCAAGTGAGGAACTAGATCTACATTTGTAGGGATCTCATATGAGGATTTTGACTTTTCTAGCTTCTCAATGTCTTTAATAGTTTGGTCTTCAAGAAAGACCACATCTCTTCTCTTGATAATCTTCTTCTTTGCTGGATCCCACAATCTATATTCATCATATGCATAACCTAGAAAAATGCACTGCTTTGAGTTTGCATCAGGTTTTGCTCTTTCATCCTTGGGAATATGTACAAATTCCTACAATCAAACATACATAATTGTTTATAAGAAATATCTTTACATGTCCAGACTCTCTCTGGGATATCTCCATCCAAAGCATGTGAAGGAGATAAATTAATCAGGTCGATAGATGTCTTCATTGCTTCACTCCAAAATGATTTTGGTAACTTGGTATATGATAACATACACTTCACTCGCTCTGTGATAGTACGATTCGTTCTCTCTATTATGTCGTTCTGCTATAGGGTCTTTGGCACTGTCTTCTCCAGTTTAATCCCATATTCTTTGTAATATTATTCAAAGGATTCTCTATATTCACCACCATTATCTACTCAGACACATATCAATTTTCTTCTTATTTCTCTTTTAACTCTAGTATGGAATTACTTAAACACATCCAACACTTAATCCTTGGAATTCAAAGCAAAAGCCTACAACTTCTTGGAGTGATTATTAATGAATGTCACAAAATAAAGAGCACCACCTACTAACCTATCTTTCATATAACACATATGTGTGGACTAAATCCAGTGTATGAGATTTCCTATAAGGTGGATTTCTCTAAAATACAACCTTATGTTGTTTACCAACAAGACAATCAATGCAAGTTTTTAGAGGAGTACCTTTTACATCAAGTACAAATTGCTTCTTAACAAGCATTTGGAGCCCTTTTCTCACTCATTTCACCAAGCCACTTATGCTAAAGCTCCATTGAAGTGTCATCGATCAAATTCTCATTTGCTTTACTTAGTTTTGCTGACATCAAGTAAAGGGTATACTTTTCTTCCCTTTTGCCATTACGAGAGAACCATTGGTGAGCTTCCATTTATCTTCACCAAAGTAACTATAATAATCTTCATCATCAAGTTTCCTTGCAGATATAAGGTTTAGGTGGATATTTGGAACGTGTCTGACATATTTGAGAATAAGCCTACAACCAGTGTTAGTCTTTAAAACAATATTTCCAATGCCAACAATATTTGATGTCTCATTGTTTCCTGTCTTAACATTGCTATATTCACCAGCAGTACAAGTTGAGAGGAATTTATCATGTGATGTCACATGGAAAGAGACACCAGAATCAATAACCTAGTCACTATCATGACATGCAAGACTAATATTGTCATGCCCTAAAAGGTACCCTAGACGTGGCAGTCCACCACATACGGTATTAAAACTTAAGAATGACTTCCCAAAGTCATACGAAAGCTTTAACACCATATGTAAGGTGTCTATCACTAAAATAAGAGACACCAGTGGGATGTATAGTTCGGAATAGTAAATATAGCATACAAGAAATCTAGATAATCATCTAATTTTAACATTATAAGAATATAGTCCTTACATCTTCTTAAGGGCTTTCCTCCTATAAATCTCCAAACAATCATAATATCAGCTTAGTCTTTCACCTAAGGAAACAATATTAAAACCAAAAGATATTAAAGGATATTCAGCCTAAGATCTTCAAAGGATTTCTAGAAGCTCCCCAAAACATAATCCCACTCAAGTATACGAAGCGCTTGGGCATAAAAGATATTGGTCCTGTTACAACAAAAATCTATCGTAGTATAAGCATAAATAGCTTAGTGAGAATATTCCTGAATTAACGCACTTGTGTCAAAAATTTCAAACAAGTTATTAAACAAGGATATGAATGCATCAAGCAAGTGAACTAGCAATACATATGATCTACTGGAAATCATATGTTTGGAATGGATTTACCCCTCCATTTGATGGTTAGGTGTTTCAGGCTCTTTAAAACCCATCTTTGAAATCTAAATTATGTAGTTTGTTTCTGGCTCCTATTCGCCCATCCTGAAATAGTTCTTTCTGGCTCCTATTTGCCTATCTTGCAGACTTATGGCTCCTGCAAACCCTACTACTATACTCTTGTCCCATCGAGTATAGTAGTCAATGAAATGAAACAAACTACGTGATATGCATGAATCAATTAATATATATATATAACTTGAAATATGTAATTAAGGTACTTTAAGGCGATCATAGAATTACAGACATTCTAGCATGGTAATAATAAAACATAATTTGATTTAACAACAATTCACGTCCCGATATGCTTAGTATTCTTTCAATCAATGTTATCATACAAAATTCATTTTTATCTTTTCCTACTTCTAGTGCCTCTAGCTACAAGCACAAACAAGTACGTAAAAGGTAGGAAATAAACTCACTCGGCCATCCTTACTAAAAACTCTTTACTCGTAATGGTCCTTCGAATATGGATCCTCCCAAACTTCGTTACCTAAACGAAAGAAATACCCGAAATGAGTATTTCATGGAATCTCTTCTTGAACTTTCTAATTCTATTCTAGCATTTACGTCATAATTCGGACAAGAAGAAATTCCAACTTTAAACGACAATAATTAGCTCATTTTAACTCGAATTTTCATATATTATATACCGTTTTCTATCTATTCGAAAAGATCTATCCTTTTCTAAGGTTATTTTTGTCATAAAAAGCCATTTGGGTTGCAAATTACTACGTACATAATAGTTACGAATTTCATAGTCACAAAATATGATTTTCCAAACTTTTCTTTACTAAAAAATCTTTAAGAAAAATATATGGATATTTATATAGTTAAAAAATCCTTTGAACATATATTTATACTCATATCGTATTCATGTTTTTTGTTGTATTGTCTCAGTGTTGATATTTCACAAACAATTTTGTTTTTAAGAGTTTTAAAAGATGAAACTTTGAAAAATTTTCCTTTTTAAATTGCTAGAAGGAAACTTAAAAATTCTTGAGTTATTATAAGTGAGTGTTTTTCCTATTATAATTCCATTTCCTATCTTTTCAAAAGTAAATTAATTTCCAAAAATTTGGTTCTTTAAGTTATCTACCAACTTTATTTCTAGTGATTGAAAAATAAGCTTTTCAGAATTTTTTCTTAAGTTGTTGGTTGGTCAAATATTTGGAGTTGTTTTAAATGTATGTTTTTCCTCTCATTTTTATATCCTTTTTCTTCTTTAAAAAATAAGTGTACCTTTAAAACTTTACTTTCTTGGCAAATTTTATTTTTCTAAGTTGGTTTCTAAAATAGTGAGTTAATTTTACCTTGATTTGAAAAACTTGTTTTATTTAATGTAGAATAATAAGAAAAGCTTTCTTAAGAAATAATTGTTAATATTATAAATTAGCGAAAATTTCATTTTGATTTTGAAAAGAGAATAACAACATAAAAATTAAGTTTTGAAGAAACTTTCTCAGTATGTGATTTTTGAAGTCTATAGTGAACCTATTTAAGTTTTATAAAAGATATGGTTGAGTTAAAATTTTAAGTTCAATGCTAAAAATTCTATCTTTATAGAGTATTTAGTTTTGATTTATAAAAGAAATGAGTTCCTTTCAATTGAAGAAATCTTCAGCACTAATACTTTAAAACTAATGATTAACTTGTCTAAGCTTTTGAAAAGAATTTATTAAAAACAATAGTTAGACTTCTTGTTGAAAAATCCTTTGTTGTGAAATCTAGTTCACTTTTCCTTATTTAAGAAAGAACCCATTTTTATTTTTATTTTTATTTAAGACAACAACATTCTAATCATGCATGAATATGATTATGTAGCAATGAAAAAATAAGAATAATACATAATAGAAAGGAATACTCATAAGAAAATAAACGTAATAATATGGTCAAGCATTGGAAACCTTAGCTTCATCAAGGTATCCCGACCATGTATTGGGAGTCTTAGCTTCATCAAGGCAACCCGGGACTAAGAATAGACTAGTCCCAAAAAGAAAAGAAAAGAAAGAAAATTGTTTTGACTTGATATGGATAATCTAAGATTAGAAAGACTAGTCTTAATAATAACATGAATTAAATAAATAAATTGCAAAGCATGAAAATAAATAAATAACAAGAAAGCTTATATGCTCTAAAGAAATATATTTACATAATACTGTATAGAAGTTAGATTAGAGTAAAATTAATAATAACAATAATAACAACAACATAATGTAAAATATGAACATGAACAAAAACAAAACATGAACATATTATTACTTCTTTAACTCTCATGAGTCTAAGAAACATACAGTAAGCTCATGGTAAGTTATATGAATATGATGAGTATGTGTAAGAAATTTACCTAAGGTTATGTGTTTGTTGAAGAGGAAAAGAATGGGTTGTAGTATTATGTAGAAAATGGTTTTATAGAGAGAAGAGAGAATTTGGGAGAGAATTTGAGAGTGTGTTTGTGGAGTAATTTTGGTAAAGCTTTAGTAGGAAATAAGTTATGTGAAAGAATGAAGGAGGAAGGGAATATTTATAGAGTTTTGGAGTGGAAATTAGATGTGATTAAATAAATTGAAAAAAAATAAAATGAGATTGATGGAGAGAGAGGGGGCGCGTTTTGCTGTAGAGGGGAGGGGAATTGATTTATTTTGTTGTTTTGTAATAAAAGAAGTAATGTGTAAAGTGTGATGTGCTTAAAGTTATATGGGGAAGGTAAATTATAAAGTATAGGTATGGTAGAGTGTAAGAATAGAGTGTAAGAAAAAATAGAGATAAAGAAATAGTAGAAATAGTACTATGAATAGTAAACTAGATAATTAAAATACCGGTAGTAAAGAAAATACTCGTAAACGGCCTATATATGATATTTTTAGTTACCGAAAAATTCTAAAACTGATATTTTTGAAATTCTTATATTTTTATGAGTCTAATAGTATTGTCAGAATATTTTCACTATTTGGTGCATAGGAGCATAGTTTTTGAAAACTGATCTCGTTCGGATCTGAAAGGCGCTAGAAAATTACGAATATGATATTTTTATACTTCTCTATATTATTACGAACTCTTATAAGCTATTAACTCAATTTTGTTTTATAGGGTTTGAGAGCGCGGGTTTGCCGGGGTTGAAACTGTTAGATTGTCTTAATCTTTGTTGACTTTTGAAACTCCGGTTTGACTAGGGTTAGGGTTTAATCCAACTTTACCCTAAAAATTGAGAGGTTTACATTAAGGATCGGGTAGATGGATTGTCTCATGTTTGGCTTTTGTGTCGAATGATTAATGAATATTCTATTTTTGTTTTTGAAGATTCTCTTATGAAATTCCATGATCGATATTGATTAAAGTTCGGTTTCAACTTGGGTCAGTTTTTAGGGTTTCGATTTGGTATTCCAAAACCATTCTCGAAAAATTCGGGGTTTACAAACACAATCTTCATCCTTGGCAATAGCTCTACCTACTATAGCAGCAGTATCACAATAATAGCATTTAATATTTTTTCTTCTTGATTTAGATCTTCTCCTAGATTTATCAGATCTATCAAGTGTTCGAGTTTAGAACTCGTACCAAGATCTTTTCTTCTGGCTTCTTTATTTATTAAGCTATCTTTCACTATTGCAATGGTGAGCATTCTATTTGGAGCAGAATTACTAACAGATACCACAAGTGTCTCTTAACTGTTAAGTAGTGAACTTAACAATAAAAGTGCTTGCATTTCATCATCAAACACAAGCTTCATAGCATATAACTGATTCACTAGACCTTGAAAATCATTCAAGGGCTCAATCATATTGGATCTATCCTTATACTTTAGATTCACCACTCTTCTAATCAAGGAGGTTTTATTCAAGGCAGTTTGCTTCTTGTACATGGATTCCAATTTCTTCTATAAAACATCAGATCTAATTTCCTAGGCAATATGATGATACACACTGTGATCAACCCATTGTCGGATATAACCAATAGTTTTTCTATACATAATTGCCCAATCTTCATCAGATTTACCTGTTAGCTTCACAACATCATCGCCCAAAGACATATACAGATCCTTACAATATAACAGATCCTCCATCATTGACTTCTAGATAGAATAATTCGATGAATTCAATTTTATCATCGTACCTAATGATTTCGCCATTCTTGCAAAACCCTAAAACAGAAAACCTTTTTTTTTTTTCCCATCATGAGCTCTAATACCACTTGTTAGGAAAAATGCAATGTCCTATAATAACAAGGTAATTTTCCTCTTACCAATATGATAATAAAATAATAATTTAAAAATAAAAAATCAAAAGGAACACTAGGATTTAACATGGAAAACCCCAATTAGGGAAAAACAATGGGACCGCTGCACAAAATTATTCTACTATAAATAATAATAGGATTACACGGTTTTTCTTCACTAGTAATACTAGTAGATCACAAATCTTCATCACGACGGTAGATCTTAAACAATTGCAGAAATAAGCCTCTCTTTAGAACTCTTTAGGTTTTCAAGATAGTCAAAGTGATGCCCTAAAAGACAAAACAATGGGTATTTATATGAAAGGATAAAGGAAGACTCACAGGCAACATAAGCTGCCTCTACGCCAGTGGCCTTTATGGCTGGTCTATGTTAAAGGTCGACACAATGCCGATGGCTTTTGGCCGGCGTTGAAACATTGCTTTTCTCGACAAAAAATTGAACACTTGTACTATGGCAGCGACATACATCCCAACTCCGATAGCTTATCTGTTAATGCTGGCAGCGTTTCCAATGGCGTACAGAAAGTTGTAGAGGTTCAACATTGGTGTTGTTGAAGGCCGGTAGCTTTGATCTTCATTTGACTAGCGTATATTGTTCCAAGTCTCCTTTGTTGCATTAATCTCCTTGTTTTCTAAATCTTCTTCTAAACATATACAATATTTATGATTTCTCTTATTGTATGTTACGGATTCACATAGGTCAGATCTATAACCTAACAGATGTATACCTTGTTAGAATACCAAAAATGTAAACAAAGCAAATCATCAAAATAGATTTAGTGATTATGTTATAGCTCGGAATTGAAGCTTTTCCTATGGGGAATGTTATAATGAGTATGCACAGCTGGAAACTTGAAGGTTGGTGTATCAACTAATGTACACTGCTCAAGGCCAAGATGCTAATGAAAATCTTTCTCATGCTTCAAGAGATGGGAAAATGTCTTCTGAAGTGCCTACTTTTTTAAGGTTGGGTAGAAGGTGCTTAATGTTTGAAAATTTATAATTTATTGTCCATAACTTTAAAAGTTGTTCAATAATTGTTTCTATTTATTTTTAAAACCATTGAAAGTTTTGTTTATACGGGATTAGTATCCATATGACAAATAAAATACTGATATTACTTTGATACTCCCAAATAAAAAGTTGTAACTTTGCTTAGAATTAATAAGGAAAAGAAAAATGTCCCTTTCTACAATACTTTTGCCTTTTTTCCTTTCCCTTTTATTTTTGCAATGGTATTAATAGGGGTAAATCTTAATTTTTTACAAGGACACTAAGTATAATTTCAATGCTCTTGTTTGCCAAACGAATGTCATTTCTGTTTAAACATGGCGGCTGTTAGTTTTAATAGTAAATAGAGACACTAAATTGAATAATTCTAAAGTCATAAACACTAAATTGTAAATTTTGAAACATTAGGAACTAATTTATCTAAACTTAAAAGTTAGGAAACCTATAAAGCTATTTAACCTTCAAGTGACTGTCAAGAAGTCTCGTCCATTTCCCACATCATCCGACCTCCTCATGATCCTGAGGGAACTAATGAGGATTCGTTGAATGGACAAAGTAAAACAGTATTATTATCAAACGAAATGAATTATCTTCAACTAAACCATCCCGACCACTAAGTTTTTTAATTTTTTAATTGCCATGAGTGTGTGTGTTTATTTAAATGAAAACTAGACATAATATGCTTTTTTGTAGTCAACGATAAAGCTTATATCTTTGCAAAATTTTGTCAATTGGAATGCGAGTGAAGATTTGTGAGTCCTAGAAGTAGAAGGTTTTGTCCATGAGACATAGGACTTTAGTCAATTAGATTCCACCAAAATTTGGTTGAGTTAAGCTAAACACATATCGATTCTTATGTTCTTACTTGCGGTGTGCAATAATAGGGGGAGTAGCAAGAGATGAACGGGGGAGATGGATTTTCGATTTAGCAAGGTAATAAGGAAATTCGACACTTTTAGCAAATTATGGGGTGATCTATTGGGGGAATCGATTACTATCGAAAAATAGTGATTATAGTAAATAATTGGAGACAAAATTCGAACTCAATATTAGCAATTTTCAATTAAGTACTCTAGCTAATTACGAATTTAAAAATATTTAAACGTCATTCTTTCTTATAGAGAAAAACTATCTTAGCTCCAGGAAGTTGAATTGCATTTTATTGGTCAAGAGAGTAATGCGGTGGCTAATGGATTGGCAAGGTATAATTAAGAGATGGTAAGAGTAACGCGGTATAGATGGTTAATATATGAAACTTTATGGTACCCTACCGATAATGTATGGACCGGAGTACTAAAATTTTGTATCAAGAATCTATGTTGTAACACTTTATGCCTACCTTATATCACATATATTGTAAAACTATGGGATACAAGATACCCTATGGTACCAACAAATTTTTTTCATAAAACCTGTATATTTTTTTTCTTAATTAAATTATAATATATGTGGTTTTATGTATTGTGAAATATTTACTATAAACTACTTGTGGAAAGAAATCTAAGAAATAAAATCCTAAAATCATAAGTTCTACAATATAGTGAATTTGTTGAAGTGTGAAAGTTAAAATATCTTTACATCAAGAAGAATAGTTATATCATCGATAGAATAACAAGTGAAAACACAAAATAAAACAATTACCCAATTCCTCTTGTTAAAATTACTTAACCCTCATTTTACAAGCAATTCTATGAATGTATCCTCCTTGTGCTATTCTTGCAAAATTGCAGTAAATTAAGATTTGGAATTAGGAAGAAAAGGGAAAATAAAGTAAGAAGATTAAAAAAAAAAAAAGATTTGAGAAGAGGGGTAGAACACATTTTAAGTAAGACAACACTATACTTTATTTAGAGTTTTCTATAATAAGTGGGTTGGAGATATTTTTTTTCCTAAAACATGTATAACAAAAACAAAAGTATTACTATTTATTTCTTAATTATTAATCTTATTATTTTATTTTTAATAAAATGGGTATAAGATACTTTAGATTCTCTATCTCTTAAACATTAGAATACATGTTTTAAGATGAGTACATAATGAAAACTTTATATTTGCACTCTACTCTAAATTAGGAGATTTTGAAAATATATATCATATTTTATCTATAGTCCTTAATATCCATTCGCACACCATTGATTAAGCAGGGTATAAATAGCTACTTTGTATAATTTATTCAGTGGCTTACTCTTGAAAAGCAAAATATTTTCTTTGATATATATCTCATATATATATATATATATAAACTTTGGGAGCGAAGACCTAAATGTGTTCATAAGTAGCTAATCCGCCGTCTGGTTGTAACTTTATTTCTCTTCTATTTTTGCAAAGCTAATATAAAAAAAAAAATTAAAAACGACAGAGAACTACACAAAATTTAACGTACAAGGGAAGGGTAGCCCTGGTCAAAATCTATGTTATTTTACATATTATATAATATATGAAAAATTATGCCAATAGAAAGTTAAATTACGCACAGAGGATCGAGGAAAGAGACATATGATTGGCATTATCACGTTTGCCAGTGTTTTTGTGCAACCGGGGAAAATGATACTGTTATAATTATCAAATGATGGGCTCATGACATGGTTGGCAATGTCAGCTTTTCTTTTCTTTCTTCAAGTGATTTTATTTGAGAAGACAAAAGAAAAGTCCAAACAATATCAAATAATTTCAGAGGCAAATCCATGACAAAAGTTAAAAAGGCCCCTCCTTAGCTTCTTTCTCTTTCCCCCCACGTCTCTCACACTACTATGCCCACGTCATTTAAATCACTGATCAGTGAATCCCTGTCTCCTCCTCCATCTATTATATTTGTTATCTGCCCTCTTTTTGCCTAATTAGGAGCCCCATCATCAGCTATCTTAGTCCGGACGACATTCAATGGATATGTGCATAGAATTCCTATTGACTAACTTTTCCTCTTTTCCTTTTATTCATGATATAACTCACATAGTAATGTTGCAATAATATGATCCAGCAAATGGTTGCATTGACCCAAATTAATTGAGAAAAGTTTGTTTACAAAACATTCTATATGTTTTTATAAGTGATATTTAAATATCAATCAAATTTTGACATCGAGACTGAGTAGATATTGAGGCTTCACCTTGAATTGAGGTGGTGACCTCATCTTTCTTTTTCTTCTTAAGTACTCATATATTAGCATTTCTATACCAGTTATATGAATACCTGACATGTTAGTATCAATAATTTTTTTTTAAAATTATTTAAGCTTCTAATGATGCTTACACAATTCGCAAAAAATAAATACTCAAGTAATTTGCAAACTATATATATTGTGTTATGTTACCTAATTTGTAAAGACATTAATTATTTACCCTGCAATGGACCATCCCATATTTATTAATCGTTTGTTTGACTTTTATTTTTATATTTCCAATAAATATCCATTGATTGCTGGAGTACTAATAACCTAATGATATATAAATGGCCACAAAAAAAAAAAAATCTAATGATATAAATATTAGACTATAATGGATCAGGTTTTGATATCCTCATCTCTTAATAGCCCAAACATATAATAATAGAGGAAAGGGAAATGAAATTGTCCATACTTGATCCTTGAGAGATGACAATAATGTTAATACAGAATTTTTAACAAGATTGTGATATCATATGCTTTTTGCAAATAATATGGGTATTTGTATGACAAACTTTAATTCTAGTTAAGATGTCTCATCATCTTTTTAAGAAACTCTTTAATTTAAAAAAATCTCTTTACTTTATTCCAAGTTCTTCAACAGTTACTTATGTTCCATTTAAGGTTTTATAGGTTCCGTACTGTTGTTACTTTTACATTTTTTATCAAGTTAATTTTAGTGTAAATAATAAAAGATTAAATAAATTACAATGCAAATACTATATACGTATATTATTATTATTGATATTTAATATTATATACAAATGCGAAAAACTTATACTTCCAACTGTTTCGATTTACACATAGAGGAAACAAAAAGCTGGAGTTTCTCGGTTTCTTGTTAGAGAAACTAGGGAAAAAAAATAAAAATTAAGGACCCTTATTTATTACTAAAAACCTTTCCGTGGGGTCCTTATTCATGGAAACAATGCTAAACAACTTGCATTAAAGTTGCACCTAGTATTTCTAAGTCCTTAGATTGACGAGTACTAAAGGACACAACATAAAGGATGCTATCAACTATGACACAATGACATTACAATAGAATGATTTAAATAATTATTTCATGAATGTTTTTGTAAAGTAGCTATGGTATGATTCTATGCATATAGTTCGTTGGTTTGATATCTGTTTGGCATCTATTTCATATTTGTTTCAATTAAATTGAAGAATGATGTGAAGTCTTCACCAACATCTTATTTAGCATGTACAAATGTCGAGGGGATAATTAAAAAAAAAAATTCTCAATCTAGATATTGTTTGATTTGCATAAACATGTCCCATGGTTTTATTTTTCGACAATTATTTTTACTAGGGGATCATTCATTCTATCAGTATAATTTTTAAAGTTAGTTAATTTTTAGGGTTTTGACGAATTTTAGATCTCACTAAATAAAAATATTTAGATATTTAGAAGTTTATCTTGCTTGCTCTACTGAAGGATGTTCCTTACATAATATCATTTCATTAATTGATGATGTTTTGGGGAAAAAAAAATTATGGTTTGCTTGCTTTCTGAACTGATTCAAAGTCGAATTGGTGATATCAATAATTAACGCAGGAAGTTATGCATGTGTGCCGCCACGCTCTTTGTCAAGACCCCGACAATTACGCTAAAATTTGAAACAAACAAAACATTATTTTATATTACAGGTGCAAGGATACATGTTTTTCTTACAATCTCCTTCTCCTTAGTAATTTCTAAAGATATACAGTACTATATGCTAGATCTAAGATTAACCAAAAAAAAAATGAAAAAAATTCAATAATATGTATTACATTATTCCTTATACACATTTAAAAGAGCTTAAAAACAAATTTCAAATATCATTTCACAAACTCACTTTTAAGAGTAACTACTCATCATATGAACTGTAACTGGAAATGAAAAAAATAAAATATATATATATGTATGTATATAATATACGTAGATTTTATGCAGCGACATATATGATAAATTCACAAAATTAATAAACAGTGTCTCTTGCTATACATTCTTGATTAAATTACAGCCAAAGGGAATTGGAATAAGGTGGGAAAAAACAAAAACAAAAAAAAAAAAAAAAAAAGAAAAAAAAGCAAAAACCAAGTAATTAAACGAAAGCGAACCACATTGAGAATAAAAATAATACCAAACCTCTCATCAGCAAAGATACACAGCAATATGGCTCATAATTATATTCCAAAAAACTTCTTCAAGCTCAAACTTCTACCGGTTTTTAATTCGATATCGGGTTTGGACCGCTTGGAACGGCATGAGCAGCGGCTTGGAATCCGGCCCGAGCAGTGGTCGATCCGGAAGGGTGATGGTGTTTTGTCTTTTGTTTGGGATGAAAATCCAAATTGACACTAGAAGTTTGTGTGTGTTTGATTTCTTTTGAGTCTGAGAGAAGCTTTCTTGGGTAAAACAAAGTACTAGAAGCCATGTCAAGTGGGTTTTTTGGTTTTTCTCCTTGAGGGTGAATCGTAAAGAGGAAGAAAAGGAATAAGACAAGCAAGGAAAGTGAGAGACAGTTGATGATGGAGGGATAATAGAGGTAAGGTTTTGAGTGTTTGTTGGCTTGTGCTAAGGTTGTTGATGATGATGGTGTTTTAGTAATTGCTGCCATGCAATCTAAAAGAAGATACAATTGACCACCCCCCAAGAGCCCTACTGGGATCAATATCCATGAACCAGCACAAGGCTAGCTTTGTGTGTAGAGAGACAGAGAGAGTAAGAGAGAGATAGAGATGGCAAAAAAGAGAAGGCAAAAGGGTTCTTTGAAATAATGTCTCACACAAATGTGGAGAACCCAAAGACCAACTTTAGTATGGAAGTCTTGGTTAAAGGTGCTCTAAGGAGGTGAATTTACTAAAAGCACCCTCTTTTTGGAATTTGACCTAAGCATTATTTTAGTTTGATTTTCTTGCTATGAACACTATTTCCTACCTAAACAATTGTATAATTTTGGTGCACAGATTGTAAGGAGGAAGGATCCTTAATTACATAGGAAATAAAATTAAAGAATTTATATCATGACATGAAAAATAAGCGGACATGACATAGTTAGAATAAGGATTGAATTTTGTTATTAATATATTTATATCAAGTAATTCTTTTATTTTTTTGGCCCAATTATATCAAGTAATTCAGCTGTAAATGATTTTAGTTGAAGTGTTTAATAGCCCTTGGAGATAAAAATGTTAAATAAAATTTATCAAATAGACTAATTATTGTCATAAACTCAGTGAAAAGGAATAAAGTAAACACAAGCCAAATGCCATATGATTTTACTTGAGGCTTGAAAAGCCTATTAGCTTGTTTCTTACCTTAAAATCTTTTGAGGATACTCCTATCAAAGATTTTGTATCTTAATTGCATAAATATTGGTTTTCCAATGGGATAGATCATATTGGGTTTCCCTTTTCTCAAAGTTACGATATGTAATAGCAAAAGATAATAATATAAAAAATCCTACTTTTATTCCAATAATTTTGGGTTCAATTAATAAAATTGATGAAAAAAATTTCAAGTGCATAAAAAGAAGCAACATGAATTTGATAAGCATTCATTATTCATTGTGTCAAGGAATAAATGATGCATACTATAGGGAGATTTTCTACGTGAACTTGAAGGAAAGGTACATTCAAAAGTTTAAATTGCTACTTTATGGAAATAAAGCTTGCAAAAGTATAAAAAGTCTAATCCTTGCGTATCTATCTTCTAAACTAAGCACTGTGTTTCTTTTATGTTTCATTGGACCTTGACGATTCTTAGGTTAACCAGTCTTCTCATAAAACTTGGGCGGTTTCTTAAAATACGTAAAGATACGTCCCGTGATGACATACTGTACAAGGTACGAAGTTTTTGATTTTCTAATAATGTTTGTTCTCATTTCTATTCCTGTAAATCATATATACATTTAGAGGAAGAATTTTTATAGAAAAATTATTATCATTGATTCTATTTGTACATATAAATTTTTTTACCAATGTTTTGTTGCAAAATTTCTGTCACTAAAGATTATATCTAGCACCATTATGTTCGAGAAGCTAGGGTTAAACAATGAGAACCTTATATATATTCAAACATATTGTATGGTTTAATTATACACTATAAAGAGAAGAATAAGCAATTAAGGACAAGGGTTAGTTTGTTATCACATCTCAATTAATCAGCTAAAAAGAATTAAAGATCGGGCCATATAAATCCAAATAATCAAAATATTTAGAGAATCTTGAAAGAAAAGGACAGTAGCACCAAATTGAAAGAAAGTGAGAAAAGAAGGAAAAGGGGTTAAAAAAAAAAGGAGGAAGTGGAAGGAGAGAGGTGGTGGTGGTATGGCTTTTTCTTGCTTGGCTGTTTTCCCAACATATCTTTCTTTGACTTGAAAAACACCTAGAAAAGGTGATATGTTTAGCTTTGGCACTTTTTCAATAGGCGCGTGTTATGTCCCCCCCCCCTTCCATCCTCTTAAATTATTTCTGAAGTTTGTCATGGATTTTGTTTTATAGTGTGAAACAACTTCGAGTAGTACATGACTCTTATGTTATGCTATATATGCATTGCTTGGCATAATCTATGTGGAGCTTGGAAATGGGTAGCTATATAAGATTTTTAAATATATGCAAATGCTTTCATGAAAAAGGTGTAAGTTAAGAAAATTGATGAAATTAAACTTCCATGTTTATTAATTGAATTTTTCCTTGAATTACAAACTATGTTGTATAATATCGTGATGGTGATATCTTTTTTCTTAGTATAATTATTGATTGCATATATAGTAATATCTAAAGGAATAAATTTGATGGAAAAAATCACAATTGATAGGTCGAAAACATCATATCGAAATAGTTTTTCGAAACACATGTTAATTGTTCTATAATACATCTGGCACTGTTTATTACACGTAAATCCACTTAAATTACACCACATCAGTCGATGGGAGATCTTTCGAGCAACGTTTAGGATTTTTTTTTTGCCTTTTTTAAATTTAGAGAAAAGAAATGAAAATGATCCATATTTCTGGTAGAAAGGGGTTTGGCCATTCATCAACTGCCAAATTGTCATTTTTCAAAGAGGCAGCCCTTAGGGTCGCTCATCCGTCGGTCTTCAATGGTTCACCTTCAACCCTAATGTATACGATGTAAATTATGTAGCCATTACAGCGAGATGGTGACCTCACATATAATAAAACCAAAAACCCAAATTCTAGAAATACACGACAGTCTGGTACAGGTTTTGTGGCCAATTTCTACAAGAAAACAAATCCTTCGATGTTAACTATAGGTGCATTCCTTTCGAAAAGGGTATTTTAAAAAAAAAAAAAATTTAGAATTGTTAGTTAATTTTACAAGTTTATATTGGTTTTATATAATCCTACCGGTTTTATTTGATTGTACCTAGTCTATATGTTTTAATTTTAAGTGAAATCATGATATAGTCTCATAATGGAATCGATCAATTAACATCCTTCCTATTATATTAATTTTAATAGACAGGAAGGTCTCATCCTCACATAAAAATCCCCATAATAAATAGTCAAAAGACAGAAAAACCAACACATGGGATATGTCTGGTTTAAGAGAGTAAGTGGAAGAGGTCTTTTAAGGAGAGTGGGTATGTATCTTTGTTTTCTGTTCCTAAAAACAAAAGAGATGGGAAAAAGCATGCACACACACGGAAACCAAAGCATATTATTGAATTGATATTATATCTCTTTTTTTTGCCTGAATCATAATTGCTTTCAACTTTGTTTATAAAAGGCAATGACATGTTTGTCTTCCTGATGGGGCGATGTTTAGGTCCCCACTTTCAGCAATATGTAAGCCTTTGTTCATGGTGTCATAAGAGAGGACACTGTACATATGTTGAGGTTCTTTAATTTTCCTAACTTACCATGTCAGATGACCGATGAACATATGTACCTCTTATATATAAGAAATATTCGGTGGGTATTATATCTCATTATACATTATTTATACTTATTATTGATATTTTAACACGTGGATATATAGGGTAGTAGTTATAGTTGGACTTTCTTAGAGTACGGTAGTCTCAACTTGGAATGGACATTAAATTGTGAACTTAGTTGAATAACAGTAAATCAAATTTTGTATAAAATTCTTCACGGTTTGATTTGAAAATCCAATTATTAAATATTTGCAATTTGTTCTGGGGGCATTAAGGTGAGCCAACTGAATTTTAAGGTTATATCTATATGATGGTTTACTCAAAGTTCTAGTTCCTATTATGGCTTTAGCATAAATTAGTTGCAAAGGCAAACTTAAATTTTTTTTATTAACTAGTAACGACTTGAATAACATCTTGTGCGCTGCAAATGTGTGTGTGTTTGTGTTTTTTTGTTTTTGTTTTATAAGCAAATCAAGTGATTTTAGTCTTAAAAGAAAAGGTAAATATATATATATATATATATATATATAAAAACTATCTTGGAAATTATCTCACATATATATAATATACATCCATCTAACATGCGGTCAGCCCTGATTCCACCTAGCCTAGCAATATCCAACTTTTTATTATTGCTAAGTGCAAAAAATTTGCACAAGTTTGTCGTTTTGATTTAATCACCCCACAACATTTGCACAAGATACTCGTGCAACTCATTTGTCTGCAAGAAACAAGTAATAGCTCAACATCCTTTTAAACTTAAACTCTTTTTTCTAGCAATTAAATTGCCTACAAACAAACTACATTGGGATCTTAACAACAATCTACTCATCCCTACTCTAGCTGTCTTGAGTAGTCATGAATCAAAATGCAAGAAAACAAATCCTATTCATAATAAAAATTCTATCGACTTCCCTACCAATATATCTAAGAAAACATAAGTGCTTATTCAATAGCCTTCTTAACCATCGACTTCATAAGTCCACCTACACTTTGATCCTACTTTAGGTTGAAAACAAGATAAGTCAAGACAACATGAGCTCAAACTTGAGTTTAACTGGAAATTTTAAAACTAGAATTCAACTCAAGTTTGACCAAATTTAAAATTTTAAGTTCGAACTTAATTTGAAGTAATACTTGACAAACTTGAGCTTGATTCTACTGAATTCATATTAGGTTTGATTTAACAAAGAATATATTTTATTCCTTTTAAAACAATAGTGGTATCTAAACTTAATTCACATTCGATTAACATTTAAATTCGACTTGATTAGCTTGGATTTGAGCTTGACTTGACCACTCTTGAGCCAAAATCCTGTAAATGTTGAGCCAAAATACAAGCTGAACTTGAGTAACTTATGAGTATTTTGAATTGTTTACACCTCTAATCTACTTACAACAAACCAAATTTATGTCTTTATTATCAAATTCCTCAACAATATTCTTTTTCTCTTAGGTATGTAGATTAAAACACTAAATCAACATTCTCCTTATATTCATTGAGCTTTTAGCATACACCTACCACCAAGTATCATTACATTATCATCAGGCTTTATTGAGATTATTGATGATTTGCTGAAATTGTCAAAGATTGAATACGATTAATTTTATTTTCTTATAAATGTGTGAGCAGGTCATAAACATTGAATAGAAGGTTGAATAGGCAGATTTCTAGGGAACTAATTAGGAAATCTAACCTTATATATACTTTGTATGTTTCGGCTTATAATGACTAATAAAAAAATATACATTAGTTTGTCATATTTGTTTTCATGGTATTAGAGCCACGTGAGGTTCTAAAAACCTTTGCCACCCAAACCTGGAAATTCATTCCAAAATTCTATTAGAAAAAAAAAAGTTGAAGCTTTTGCCATGGTTTCCTTCCATCGACATGGTCAGACGTCCTAAGATCGACCCAAAGCCACCAATGAAAAAAAAACTCCAACAATTCAAACAAACCTACATATAAATACACTCATTGCAATCAAATAAGTCATTCAAAAAGCCCTCGCTTTGAATTGATTGGATATCCAGATTGGTGGGACCTAACACGACATCGAAATTCCAATCACCGTTCTACTGCTACAGTTGCTCAAACAAAAGAAGACGATGCGTCTCCCAAATCATCGGCATTGCTTACCACTACAAACATTGGAAGTAAGGTCTTCACCACTTCTACACTTGTTTTGAATAGTACATGGATAATTGATTCTGGTACTACTGATCATATGACATTTGATGTCTTAACCCATGCTCCCAAAATTGTCTCTCCACGACTAATGGTAATACCACCCTGGTTGTTAGGGAAGGGTCATCACATCTTACTAATACTTTACATCTTGATTCTGTGTTAGTTGTTCCCTCCTTAGATTATAACCTATTGTTAGTCTCTCAAATCACTACTACTTTATCTTGTGTTATTATTTTTTGGCTTGATCATTGGGTGCTTAAGGACATTCAAACTCAGCAAACGATTGGTTATGGTATTAAGAGAGGGAAGCTATATTACTTAGACTTGGAGTCAAAAAATTCCAACAGATTACAACAGGCTTTCTCTATAAAAAGCATTGGTTCTTCAAAGAAGATAACTGAGATTTTACTTTGGCATCGACATTTAGGACATACCTCATTTGGTTATTTAAAAAGGTTGTTTCCTAGTTTGTTTACGAATTTGGATATTTCTATTTTCAAATGTGATGTATGTGAACATGCAAAAAGCCATCGTGCTTCATTTCCTTTGATTTTAAATAAAAGTCCTGTTCCTTTCATAATTATTCACTCTGATGTTTGGGGACCATGCAAAGCTCCCACATTAGGAGAGTCACATTGGTTTGTCACCTTTATAGATGATTGTACTCGAATGACTTGGTTGTGTTTGATGAAATCCAAATCAGAAGTTAATTTGCTGTTTCGAAAATTTTATATACCATTTGCACACAATACAATGCTAGAATCCAAGTGCTACATAGTGATAATGGAAGGGAATATCACAGTTTAAACTTCAGAAATTTTTGGACTCTCATGGCTTAATCCACTAAAAGTTTGTCCAAATACACCTTAATAGAATGGTGTGACTGAACGCAAAAATACACTTATTGGAGGTTGTTTGTGCTTCTCTCATCAAAACTCACATGCCTTTTTGTTATTAGGGTGAAGCTCTTCTTTCTCAGCATACCTCATCAATCGTGTTCCATCTCAGTCTATTAGCTTCAAGACACCCTTCTAAGCACTTGCAAAAGCTATTGTTGCACCAATAATCTCAAACCTTCCACCTCGTGCCTTCGGATATGTTGCCTATGTTCATTTCACCGGACACCAATGCAATAAGTTAATGCTTCGAGCCTTGATATGTGTATTTGTTGGATATGCTATTCATCATAAGGGATACAGGTGCTACCATTCCCTTACTAGATACTATGTATTTCTCTAAGTCTGACTTTCAGGGAAGAATATTGAGGAAATCCAAACTCTTATATACAAACTTAAGGAAGATGTTGTGACAGTATCTGATCAAAATATAGGTGACCCTACTGGTCAAAATTTGGATTTAAGTGGTGATACCCTACATAACGAAACGATAAGGATAGAAGTGGATGAGTCGGAGCATAATTGTCAAACCTTGGATCAAAGTGAAAATAAGTCTCTCTTAATTGATACACTAAACCAATCATTGCCTGAGGATATTCCTTATACGATGCCAGAGTCATCTAGGAGAAAGTGACCACAACGTCTCACTAGAGATATTCTAAAACCTACATATGAACCTTAGTTGTCTAGTAAAGTAAGATATCCTATGAACCATTATATGCCTACACATTGCTTGTCACAAACAACTAAGCCATTTGTCAATCAATTATCTACCGTATCTATACCTAATAGTATACAAAAAGCCTTAACTGATTCGAGATGGAAACCTGTAATAAATGAAGAGATGGTCTCCTTGCAAAAGAACCAAACTTCGGAGCTAGTTGATTGTCCCATAGGAAAAAAACCAGTTTGGTGTCAATGGATCTTTACTGTGAAGTACAAAGCTGACAGTGTGATCGAACGTTTTAAGGCGACTTTGGTAGCAAAAGGATATACACGAATTTACGGAATTGACTATACTGCAGCATTTGCACAAGTAGCCAAAATCAATATAGTTTGGGTCTTGTCATCTTTAGCTGAAAATTTTGTTTGGCCATTACAACAGTTTGATACAAAAAATGCATTCCTCCGTGGTGAGCTCTCTGAAGAAGTCAATATTGATCTCCCACTAGGATACATGGTAACAGAATGACAAAAACAAAAGGCATGTAGGTTGAAGAAATCACTTTATGGATTAAAACAATCGCTTAAAATATGGTTTGGAAGATTCAGCAAATCCATGACAACCTGGGTTATAAATAAAGCAATTCAGATCACACATTATTTTTAAAGAGACAATATGGGAAAATTACTGCACTCATTGTATATGTAGATGACATGATCATCACAGGCAACGACCTAGAAGAAATGAAAGCTTTAAAGGAGTATTTATCCAAGGAATTTGAAATGAAAAACTTAGGCCCTTTAAAATACTTTCTAGGAATCGAAGTATCTCTATCAAATAAAGGTATCTTCCTATCTTAGAGAAAGTATGCCTTGGATCTTCTTCATGAAACTGGTATGCTAACCAGCCATCCAGTTGACACTCTAATGGAAGAAGGTCTAAAGTTATGTATTGAGACAATTCAGGTACTTGTGGATAAGGGGGGATACCAAAGACTCGTTGGAAAACTAATGTACTTAGCTCACACAAGACTAGATCTCGCTATGCTCTAAGTGTTGTTAGTTAGTTCATGCATAATAAGTGAACAACATATGAATGCAGTCATGCGCATTTTAAGGTACTTAAAATCTACTACTAGAAAGGGAATTCTATTCTTTAAAAACATAAAAAGCAAAATATCGAGATATATACTGATGTTGACTAAGCCGGAGTGGTTGATGATAGGCAATCAACTTCGAGATACTTTACCTTTGTAGGTGGAAACTTGGTCACATGGAGGAGCAAGAAATAGGATGTTGTTGCAAGATCTAATACAGAAACTGAGTACAGAGGAATGACCTTAGGAATTTGTGAAGCACTATGTTCAAAATTTCTCTTACAAGATCTAGGCTATCCCTTAAAGCAACCAATTCAGCTTTACTGTGACAACAAAGCAGCATGTGGTATAGTCCATAATCTAGTTTAACATGACGCACAAAGAATGTCGAAGTAGATAGGTTCTTCATTAAGGAGAAAATGGATGGAAATTTTGTGTAATTACCAAAGATCGAGTTAGAAGATCAGTTAGCTGATATCCTTACCAAAGCAGTATCCAATCGGATGTTCTCAAATTTCTTAGACAATTTAGGCATGTGTGACATATATGCACTAACTTGAGGGAGAGTGTAGAGATGATTAATGATTTGTTGAAATTTTCAAAGATTGAATACGAAAAAATTAATGTTATTTCCTTATAAATGTGTGAATAGGTCATAGACATTGAATAGAAGGTTGAATAGCCAAATTTCTAGGGTACTAATTGGGAATTTTAACTCTATATATACGTTGTATGTTTCAACCTATAATGAATAATAATAAAAAATACATCAGTTTATCATATTTGTTTTCAGGCTCACAACAATCTACTACCTTACCTTTACCTCTAGTAACCATCTACTATAGCTCTATCCTCAACCTTTCCTAATCTCAAACTTTTTTTCAACCATTGTTCCCATAATAGCTTCTTAGACTACATGTAACCTAGAATCAACTAACACTTTTATACACTTTTGTAAGAGATAAACAAATAGAAGAGAAAATAAAAACCTACACACATGAGATAAATAAGTAGAAAAGAGAGATTGTGACACATAAGATTTAATATTGGAAACCCCAAAACATTAAAAAAAATGATGGACAAGAAGACATAAGATACAATATTGTAATGAAAATGAAGGAATAAGCCAAACCAAAATTAATCATTCTCATTAATCAAATGATATATAAAGTCATTTATTTGTCATCCTAAGCTTGCTATTCCATCGTGTTTTTATGAATAAATATCTGACAAATGTCAAGTAAATTTAAAAAACAAAAGAATCTCTAAAATAAAGAAAGAACTTCATGATATGTGTTAGATGTTTATTTGTAAGAACACGGCTGGGACAGTAAGCTTGTGATAGCAAATTTTGATCTCAAAGAATGTGTATGGATACCGTATATCGTAATATGATATGAGTGTATAATATTTCCTACTCTATTGATAGTAGAATTTGTTAAACATGGCATACTTACTATACAAAGATTTAAGTTCGAAGGTATCTATTGTGAGGTATGGGGGTAGGTATGGTTATTTATGTTAAAAAACAGTGACTTAAATCCCTAAGAAATATATTAGTTATATAAGACTTTCCTCCATTGAACTCCGATACTTGGCTTATGTCAGATTGATGAAATTTTGGTACCTGCTAGGCTAGTTGAGGTTATGTTCAATTTGTCCTTGATTTATTATATTATTTTACTAGGCTAAAACTAGACTGGGTTGATATATATATTTTATGGAATTTGACTTGTGATGTAAGCTTGAATTGATTTCTCTTATCGTTTGATGCATTTATTGCCTCATAAGAAAAGGATATAGATGAGTAAGGTTCTGAAATGATATAGATCTAATGTTAATTTAATTTATATATATATATATTTTATTTGTTTTATTTATTGAATTTTATGAGCATGTTAATTGATAAGAGGCATGTGTTGTAATATTAATATTGGAGTAGATGATTTGGTAATATGCTAAATGTGTTTAAATTAGTATATCTTGAGTATTATATATGTGTATGAGCAATATAATTAATGCTTGCATTGAATGTGTGTTATTTTGTATGTGAAGTGTTTAATTTGTCAAAGTAAGCTTAGAATCTAATCCTAACATAGCATAATTTTTGCCCCATTTCAAGCCCAAAAACATCCCATTTTAAGACTCAAAATGAGCCCAAATCCATGCAAATTGAAGCCCATGTTTAGGCTGCCACTAAAGTCAAACTTTAAGATAATTATAAACCTTATTTTTGTTCAAAAACACCCTTTCTAAAGCAGCCTAAAAATCTACAAGAATTTTCTCTTCTTCTTCTTCTTCTTCTTCTTTTTGCTTTGCTTCTTTGTTTCTCAAAACTATACATTCTAAAACGCTTAGCAAGAATAAGTCTTAGGTTCTTGTTCTATTCATCAAGCTAACGCTTCCCGAAGGTAAGTTCACGTATGTTTAAAAGTTCTTTTACATGTTTAAGTTTCACTTAATATATGAGTTTCATATGCTATGTGAATATATGTTGAAACGAGTTCTTGAGAAGTTTCATGTGTTAGTTGTGTGATAAGTTGCATTTTGATGTTATATGAACTTGTAATATATGTTTATGTGTAAGTAGAAGTGTTGAAAGTTGTTGAAGTCATGAAGAAGGGTTTATGCATGCTCAAGGTGATGTTGAAAAGTGAATGAGTTATTGATGAACTAAATGGTGTTATGAGCATAAAGAAGTGTTTGGTGTGTTGAATATGAAGTGATGAAGTGTTTAAGTGGTGATATTTGAGTTTGGTTTATGTTGAAGTTGAGTAGTAGAATTGTGCATGAGTTTGGTTGCTTGAGAAGTGAATTGAGTGATTGGTTTAGTTAATGTGTTGAAGTAGTTAGAAGTAGTATTTGATGTATTTGATGTATTTGATGCTATGAAAGTGAAGTGTATGCATGTTAAATGTTGATAGTATATACCTAGGATGTTTCATTCAAAACAATATATATCTCATATGCCATAGGGCTTACATATATATAGGTAATCTTGAAAGTTGCCATAATTGAAAAAGGACTAAAACCTATTAAATAATATTAAATAGCATTTAAAAGGAAAAACTAAAACTGATATCCTATTAAAAGACATTAAATCCTAAAAACCGACATCCTATTAAAAGATATTAAATCCTATTTAAAATCCTAATAAATGATACTAAAAATTATTCTTTAAAAATATTAAATGATATTCTAAAGGCATTAACCGCATTATTAATTACAAATTCAAAAAACTCAAAAAACATGTAACGTACGCCGCTCCAACACCGGCAGTGTAGAACTAAAGGCTGGCAGCATAGGTTGCCGACATAGGATTTTCCGTCTCTTCATCCTATGTTGCATCATCCTCTCCAGGCTGGATAAAATTCGACCTCAAATTTTAACCATGTTATGCAGTAAGTCCTCGGCTTATCTCCTTAACGCTTCATGTTTTGTAGGGCTCATTTGATGACGATGACGATTTGGAAGGGTTACACTTAGTTTAGGATCGATTTGGTGTTGTATGTCTCTTAATGGGGGTAACCCATCTAGCAACTCTTCAAAAAACACATCCTAGAGCTCCTTTACAACCACAGTTGCAAACTCCGATATTGCTACCTCCTGAGTAACCTCCTTGTGTACTAAAGCAAATATCACCTTAGATTTCTACTAAGTAGTATGAAAATCAAATTTGATTCACCATTTCATATAGGATGAAAAATATCTTTTTCCAAAAATTCTTCCTCTTCATACTCCTCATCAAAAATAGGTTTTCCATCTCCCTCAACCTTAAACACATCATCATATTTTGTGAAAATCTCTTCTTCATCATTCTCAGTGTCGAAGATAGGTCCTCCATCACCCACGGCTTTAAACATAGCTTCTTCATCCTCATAAGTGTCAAAGATACATTCTCCGTTACAATAGTCCCTATCAATAGAAGATGAATCATCATCAAACATCATCTTAGGATTAAGGTTCTTACCCTTATTTTGATTTAGCGCAAACGCTTTCATTCTCTCTGTAAGCTGATCCACCATAACACTCAACCATTGATCCATTTTCTGCTTGATCCTCTTATCTAGATCATCATAATCATAGATCTCATCCACATGTCGCTGGTTTGGTTGTCTACAAGGTGGCATCGTTACTCTAGAAACGAATGCAGCTCTGATACCAACTGACGCAACAGAGGTAAAAGAAACTATTGCAAGACGTTGATTCGTGCACGAATACTCGTCTTGTGCTCTTCAATATCAATGGATTCTAAGAATACCTAGATATTTGGCATCAAAATCGAAATCTACATGAAGATGACGAATTTTGGAATAGAGAGAACACTCTCAAAGAAATTTCATTCAAAACAATATATATCTCATATGCCATAGGGCTTACATATATATAGGCAATCTTGAAAGTTGCCATAATTGAAAAAGGACCAAAACCTATTAAATATTAAATAGCATTTAAAAGGAAAAACTAAAACCGATATCCTATTAAAAGATATTAAATTCTATGAAACCGACATCCTATTAAAGGACATTAAATCCTATTAAAAATCCTAATAAATGATACTAAAAATTATTCTTTAAAAATATTAAATAATATTCTAAAGGCATTAACCGCATCATTAATTACAAATTCAAAAAACCCAAAAGACATGTAATGTATGCCGCTCCAACACCGGCAGTGTAGAACTAAAGGCTGGCGGCATAGGTTGCCGACATAGGATTTTCCGTCTCTTCATCCTATGCTGCATCACTATGGATTCATTTAAATTTCCATGAGTGTTAAGCTTAGGATTAGTTATGCTCTATGCATGACCTAAAGTGTTTATATTGATTTGAATTGAATTTCCTTGTAACAGTGATAGATACTCCTTTGAGTCATTCTATTGGTTCTCTTCATGATACAAGTCCGTAGTGACTTACTTGATTGTTTGCTAGGTTCGGCATATTCTAACTTGACTTAATTCAAGATGACTTAAGTTATGTTTGTTTTAGTTGTAATTTTCGTCGTTGAATCCGGTCCGAGGAGCGGCACTATCTTCTTAATGTCATGATGCAATGACATGTTAGAATAGGCGCTTAGACCACTTGTCATGATGTAATGACTTTCATTAGTGGCTCAGCGGGTAATCGATAGGAGATTTGGTAATGGTGTAACATTCGCTTATTTTTAAAAGGAAATAATATGATTTAATTCAAGAGTTTATAGGAACATTTGAATTAGATGATGTTATGGATTAAGTTAAGTGAGTTGAGTAACGACTAGGAGCCTTAAATGAGATTACTTTTTCTTTTAGAAAGTTTTGTAGGAGATATAAGTATTCGAGCTACTTATATCAGCCTCTTGGGCAGCTGATGTTACTCAGGACCCCTAATATCCTTGTTTGTTTCAGAGTTTGAATACTCCAGTGTTGTTTTGTTTAATGAATTCTAATTAAAGATAATGAAATATGAGTTGTTGCATTGCACTAGATTAAGTTTGCTTACCATATCACTTTTGGTTTTGTTACTGTATACTAGGCCTTTGGCTCACTTTTGCTAGTTTTTAGGTGATGGTGATTGTTATGATGATTTGGGTTATGAAAGTGACTGGGAGAAATTCCTGGATGAATGGGACAGATAGGAACCCGGGTTTTTTCTTGTGGCTTTTCAAGAAAGTTTTTGTTTAAGATGCTTTGTTAAAGGAAATGTATTTTGTATTTTGTTAGAAAGCTTGTTAGTTAAGCCTTATGTTGTAAAAGAGATTTCAAGTTTATTTTCTTTGTTAGTTTGAGAATAATATGTAAGTTTGGTTGTGCCATCTATTAGACACAAAGTTTGTAAATATTTTCTTATAAATGTTTTATATGTGTATAGATTACTCATGTGAGTAAACCTTTTGTGAAAAGTCTTTATATAAAGTCTTAATGGTTTTAAACAAATAATTCAGATAAACAGTTAGAGTTAGGATAACTTTACATATAATATGAAAATGTTATTTGTGGTTGGGGACTTGATTTACTTAATATTAGTATTAAGTGGGTCGGGTCTTTACAGCTTTTATGCTAAAAGAAATAAAATGGTTTTCACTAAAATTATTATTTGATTTTAAAAGTTAGGTTTCAGAGCATTTATAGTTGTAAACTTTGCTAGCCACTACATGTCATTTCAATTAAGCTAACTTTGTTAGGTTTCAATTAGGTTAGCTTTGCTGGGTATTAACAAGGCCAGCTTGCTTGGTTATAGGGGGCCTTACTCCTAAGCTACTTGTTGTAGTTAGATTCTTTCATTGTTTGTCCTAATGTTCGACAATATCAAATAACCAAATGAAAACTAGATTGGGAGAGAATACTAATACTTATATATATAGATGTAGGCACTGGCTCGATACCGAACTAAACCGGAATTGCCAGTTTCGGTTTTGAAAAATGTGGAACTGATAATTCCGGTTCAAGAATCGAGGGACCACCAAGGTTGGAATTACTATTATTTTTTTCGTAATAAGATTAAGAAAAAGAACTAGGAACCACCGATAATTAAATTCTTTCATAATCGAGGATATAATTTGACACTTTGTCCTAACCCGAAAGCATGTAGAATCTATAACTTAATCCCAATGACTCAATAATACTAAAAGTATGAAACCCTTATTGTTGAGATATATTTTACTCAATTTATATTGGATAAAACTTGGTCAACTTGTTATTAATTTTATAGAAATTATGAGGAATTGGTACTTAATTAAATTAATGTTATATTTTAGGTTTTTTAAAGTGAATGGAAAGATTAAGAGGAATTAAGTACGGAATATATACAGAGGAGTCATGGCTGCCGACCAACACATAATGGCCGCTGGCCATAAAGCTTCTGCACACTCTCCTCACGTGATGGCCGACGGCCAACATCAAAGCTGCCAGCCGTGACTACGCGAGAAAACGCCCAGACTACGCAAGGCCGGTAGCCATTCCAAGATGGCCGGCAGCCATCATTATCCTATTCGTTAAACACATTCATGGCCGGAACTGGGAGAATCATGGCCGCCGGCCATCACGCATGCACCACTTGTTTCGTGATTAATGGCTGCCAGCTTTGTTGCGACATATCTCCAGCCATCTTTTATGCGAAAAATACTCTTTATATCTGATGTTTATCTCACATATATAAAGAAGTAGGAGAGAGAAAAGGGATTCATTATTCATTATTCATTATTCATTGATTGTTCTTGTTCTTTATACTCTCAAGAAACCTAGCTTTTGTTTTCTTGATCATGAGTAACTAATTACTCAGTCTAGCCAAGGATTATTACGGGATCAATTCATCAAAGATTGTAGATCTAATTGATTTATTGAGTTTATTCTATTTATGAGTATTCATATTTCATCTATTTGAATTGTTACAATTGTTTTGATTGGTCATTACGAATTAGGCCTATTTGTTTGATTGTCAAGCAATTGAAGTTATTTAGAACATCAAATCCATAATTATTTGATTGTTCTAATATCAGTAACACAATAACGTAATTGGTTGCAGAATAAGTGATTGATTTATGTTATGGTGATTTATGATCTAATTTAAATAGTTCATGCTTTTGATCTATTGATTAGAATTGGTAGTCTCTCTAATTATTAATGCTATTGATAGATTAAATCTTATAGAGCTTATTTAGGGTTGTCTAATCAATAAGGGAATAATTAAAGATCGTATCTTGATTATCAATACTCTAAGGAGAGATAGATTTTCAGAGCTTGTTGAAAGTCATAACCAATTTATTTATGAATGAGAATGACAATCTTTGCATCAATGATCATCTCTATGAATTGACCCGTGATAATTCTTTGGTTAGAACTTGTTGCCATTGAATTTACATTAATAAACATATTTGCTAGTTTTAGAAATAAATTATTCTCTAAATAATCGTTTATACAAACCCCCAATTTTTCTTCTCTTTTTGCTGATTATTGAAATAGAGATAGATTTTCCTAGTCCCTGTGGAGACGATCCTGCTCACTACTATTTACAAAATTTTAAGAGTAGGTTATTTAATTTTGTTGGATTCAACACCCACCACTTATGAACAAATTCCTTTCCTAAACAAAATCATATATGTGTTTTCTTTTTCATTTTTTTTTCTTTTCAATTTCTTTCCTGAACAAATTCATATATTGTAATATAAAAATAAATAATTTATAATGAATGGCAAAAATGTCATTTATTGATTAATAAGAGGGTTTTATGGTTCGCCCTAATACATATGTATATATTATATCAAATGGCAGACACGTGAATATAAGGAGATGCAGTTATACACTACCTCAAAGCCACCGGCCTTTGATGCTTATGCTGCTGGCATTGGAGGCGGCCTTCACGGGCACAAATTCAATTTTACAAGTTTAGGACGCCAGCTTTTGTACTTAGGCCACCAGTCTTCTCCTAAGCCACCAGCCTTCATACTAGCGTATAGACACGAAATTTGAAGGGTTTCTAAATTTTCTTTATAACCTTAGCCTATTCCTTCTTCTCCAAAATCATTTCCTCAGCCTAGATAACTCTAAAAATCTCTCTCAAAGCTTTTAAAAATCCTAAGGTATCTATCAATAGCAATCTTTCTCTTGGGGAGATCAAGATTCAAGATTTAAGGAACTAATCTTATAGGAGTTTTGGAGATAATTATGAGTCATTATTGGAGATTTCATGTTCTACAATCAAAGAGGAAGAAGAATCAAGAAATAGGTAAGCTTGATCCTTTTCAATACTTCTAGGGATTTAAAAATGAAATCTTTTTGGAATTTCTTTATTAATATTTAAAGGAGTCAAGTTTTGGAGAAATTTTGGAGAAAACCCTAAGTGCGGATTGGGGATTTTGTGGTTTCACAATCAAAAAGAGAAAGGTGTGTACAAATCTAGAAATTTTAATTCTTGTGGTTTAGAGTTTGTTGTTCTTTTTGGAATTTAAGGTTTTAAACGATGATAGACTTATGATTATTTCATGAAAAAAATATTTTGATGGAGTTTTTTTTTTTTTTTATGATCAGGTATTATTGGTGAAATTAGGGTTTCTGTTCCAAAAGTGATTTTAGGTACGACCTTATCTTACTTGTTGCTTGTGATTGTAGGATTAGTATTTGTAAACTGATGAATTGCTATCCCACTTTTAAATTTGATTTGTTGCTTGTCTATGGCTGGGTCTAATAGATCGGGAGGACCGTTGCTACTAAGATGGTGCCCTGATGATCTATGTGTCATTGTCTCGAGTGGAGTCATGCACAAAGATGATTCCGGTAGTCTAAGGGTGGTGCAAAAATGGTACTCAGTGTGTGTGGGAGTTCTCAACACCAATGTATGTATATATTACTATTTTCCATACTGGTTGTTTTTACGAAGTCATGGGTTACTCCGGGTTTAGGACTAATGGCTAATAATTCTAAACTGTGTTGTTTGCCGACTAATCAAAGATAATAACTTGTTGATTGTTGCATATATTATTAAATTGTACGTGAAATCTGTATTATGCATGTTCATGCACATGCGTTTGCGTATGGCGTATTGGGCCTTTATGCTCATTCCTTTCTATTTTTTAGAAACAGATGATGATCCAGTAGTATTTTATCTATCAGACTATGATGTCTATATGGACTATAGGAAGGACGATAGTTGACATGACTTTCTTACTAATGTTTAGATATTCTAGTTTGAAGATAGAGAAAATTGAAGATTTTATAAAGTTTTATAATATTTTTATAAATTTAAAGTTTTTTTGAGATTTTTTTTAAGATGTTTTAGTTTGAATTGAGTTGGCTTTTAGTTATGCCAACTAAGTTGTTTAGAAGTTTCATTATATGAAATGTTTTTAAATAGGTATTCTTTATATGAGAGTTTGATGTTATATGGCTCAAATTTGTGGATTAGTTTAATAATAGCCTTAGTGTGTCCATACCTAATGAAGACATATAGTGGGTTGTAATACCTTCAAATTAAGACGTTACATATATATTGCTCTCAAACTTTTAAAGATCTTATGCTCTAAAGATATTGTTAAATAATTTGTCTATATAAATATTTATTTTGGACACAACAATTCAAATAGTTTTTGACTTGAAGTGTAAGAAGGTTATGAAAAATAATAATACAAAACAAACTAGATTTTTTTTTTTTAATAAACCAAGTAGGAACCACTAGTTCCACCGGTTCTGCTAGAACCAACGTTTCTACCCTAGTTCCTGTTCGGTTCCCAATTTAAAACGAAACCATATTTATGTCTATATATATATGTGTGTGTGTTTGTGTGATCACATGCATTAACATGACATCTGTGTGTTATATACGTATTCGTAAGATAGGATCTTGAAGTAGGGTTCTGGGTATAAGATCTTGTAGAGATAATATGTTGTACCAAAGGCTTTAAAGTCGCACCGGAGAAAGATTGCTTTGTTTTGGAGATCACCATGTTACGTAAGAGGAATTACAAAGGGATGTAATATAAAGGGTATTCTATGCTGTATTATGTTAAGTGCAAAAGAAATAAACTATGATACGCTAAACGAATTTAATGTTTTGTAAAATTTTATTAAGATCTCTCACGTTAAAGAAGGGTAGCTTAAATATAATATCCATATTTAGACATCATCACGGGTCAACTCCAAACCAAGAATTAACTTGAGCTGTCATAAGTGATTCCTGAGCTAGGAACTGGCCTATGAATGGCGGGTCCAAACTAGCTAAGGACCTACTCATTTTGGTAAGTTCATACGCTTCCAATCCCAAAACTACCTGACTAATGATTTTGGAGCCATCAGTTCAAGAACCATTTAAAGAACCGATAGAACTAACGATTCCTACGGCTCTATGCCATAAAATTAAAAAAAAAAGGAAAAAGGAAAGGAAAAAAAGAATAAAAAGAAATTTATAAAAATATAGTTATAAAAAACAACAAATATTTAAAATATTTTTACGTAAATAGTAAAAATATATTTTCTATTTATGACATTTAATGTGTTGTTACTAACAATACAAGTAATAAATATATTTGAATTCATATGTTGTTGAGTTTATATAAACTTCTAACTAAAGTAAACTTTTCTTTCTTAACAATGTGAGACTTGTATTTGTATTTGTATTTATTGGACTTATTGGTTTCTTAAATATTTTATAATGCTACATTGCTAACATGATAACTAAAAAAGTGCACTTGATTGTGTTATAAATAAACGTATATCTATAAAATTTTCTTTTAACTAATGAGTTATAAACAATTATTATTAAAATCAATCTTATTTCTTTTAATTAGCGGTTCGGATCCGATTTCGGATTTGATCTATCCATCTTTATTGAGTTTGGTTATTAACAAAGCCTCATCTTTAACTTGGGAATGATATAACGAATTGTATCTCCACAAACACTTATTAGGAAAACATCGAGTAAATGGCTTGGAGACAGGTTGTCGTTTTGAGCTTTTCTAAGTTAAGAAAAGATGTTCTCCTAACCTTATATTTCCTCATCTTTTCAACGAAAGTTTTCTTCAAGGAAACATACCGAATCAAAATACTTCTATACAAGGTCTTCCTTATCCGTTAAAGAATTAAATCATTATTTCTGAAACTCAATGAGAATTAAACTTAACGATGGGCGTAAGAACGATCTTTATATACATGAATGAGATCAGCCTTTCTATACATTGAGGATCAAATCAAACGAAAAAGGCTGTGCATCTATTTGCGAACTACTTGCGACTTGCTTTAAAATGTTTGCCTATTTTGTTTCTTTAAGTTGAGTGTCTCTAGAGGAAATTTGGTGGATGTAATGAGATTATATATTTTTCGTAATGGAAGTTTAGGCTCTAACACATGTTTGAAAAGTGAAGGAGCTCTGTGATTAGTGGGTTAAGGATTAAACTAAGCCTAGGGAGAATTTGGAGATAATTGAAGAAGGGGCAAAAAAATATACTCAAGAATTTTCTGAAAAGAGTTGTATTTATGTGAAATTCGAACGTATAAATGCATTATATCTATGGATGATTCGCATTCATCTTAATTTCAAATGTAAATTTCAAAAAACTTTCTTAATTATCTTGTCCAGACACTTGCACGAGGTTGATACATAGAACCTGAGGATCGTCTTGAACGGGATTCCTATATCAATTACTTTCAACGTTTAGGTGTCAGCAAGAGTACCATCTTGTGACTTACTGTGTCCATACACGCGTCATGGCATACTGGTCGGGTTTGAAACTAGAACCTGATTGGAAGAGCGTGGTCGGGTCCTCATGGTGTCGCGACTGATCTCTACTCGTGTTGTTGACTTCTTCAGCTTTGCCTCCCATAGTAATCAAATCCGATGTCTAATAAGTGATAGCTGGTGGCAGCTTTTTGATGAAGATCTCCAATGAGAAAAAGTCAAAGAAGATGAGCTTTGAAACTTTGACATATGTAATCTCTTGTTCAAAGACATAGACCCAATAATCAGGATTAGCCTTTTCTCGTCAATGGAAGCCCTCCCGAAATTGACAATTTCATTTTTTATAATTACGAAGAAATATATTATACACGTGGTGCAGTTTGGAATATCAGATTTTTTATTACACCTATTTCGGTATGAAGCAGCATTTATAATTTATCAGTATCATATTGATATTGGTTCAATATCGATTCTGCTAATACTATAAGTTTTTCATCGATATCAATTTATTGATAAACATTAGTTTCAAAACGATACAAGAGTGATACCGAAATGATCTAGAAATGATAAAACAAAACCAAATCAATCTTTTTTGTTTATAATGTAATTATAATAATCTTCTAAATCGATTAATTATCCTTTTGACATATATTTATCGATGAGATATTATAACAATGTTGAGAAAACTGTCAAATCAAACGATGTATAGGAATAAGAGAAAATAATTCATGTAAGAGCTGGATTTGAAATGGCATTAGAAAAAAAAAAAAAATTTCCGGTGCCAATAGTTTTTCAAAGAAGTTTAAATATTGAAATCGGAAATAAATTTGATATTTTTTAAAGAACGTTATTGTAATTTATATTTTCGTTTTCTGCGCTCAAAATGTTCCCTCGAGCCTCAAGTCATTCTTTTATTTTTTGGTACGATTCTTACCATAATCTTCCACTGTTTTGGAAATGGTCGTATCATTTCTACATATAGAACTGATACTAATCACTTTACTGATATTCGCGCGTCACGTATTTAAATAATTGACGTGCATCTACTAAAAATATTTTAATATGTGAATAATCTTTTAAAACTTATCTATGATAACCGTCAATCATTATTATTTTACTAATACTGATACATGGCATGTTATTAGCTGTGGATCTTTTTTCATAATGTAGGGCATGTAATTGTGACTTCTACCCAGCTGTGTTGCTCTCGATACACAATTTTCCAACTCAGACATGGGCTGGCACACGTAGAATTTCGTAACTCACGTTGGTACGGAAGCATATCTTGAGGAGAACTGTGCTTTTGTAGGTGCAATTATTATCTTTGTGCAAAAGTATGTAAAGACAATAAAGTATATTGGGTTCTTGGCATGGTAAATAGGTTGTGATACGTATAAATCAACACGTGGGCAATAGGGTTGGTACGGCACGTGAAGAAAAAAGATAAAAACACGAGTACGCGTGGATCAGCACATCAGACATGCAGCACGCGAGACACATGAAATAAATGGATCGGCATTGCATGTATGCAAGGCACACGAACTAGCACGTGGGCTTTTTTTTAAATAGTAATATAAAAATAGTGATTTATTTTTTAATTTACTTTAAATTGTATTTAAATAAATTATTTTTATTATTTTAATAAAATGTATTTGTCTTCTTAAAAATATAATAAATTTTGTAAATTTTATTTGTTTAAAATGATTTCAATTGTATTACTATTAACATATTAACTTCAATATTGTTTACTTATTTAGGCAATAAAAGAAAATGAAATTATAAAATAATTATAATAGTAATTTATTTATATGCTTTTTTAAAAATAATAATATAAAAATGATTTATTTTTTAATTTACTTTAAATTGTATTTAAATAAATTATTTTAATTAAATATATTTGTCTTCTTAAAAAATATAATATATTTAGTATATTTTATTTTTTTAAAATGATTTTAATTATATTACTGTTACGCCCCAACTAGGGTCAAGGCATATCTAGTTTTACCACGTATAATGATGGAGCATCATACGCAAAGGCAAACCGAAAAGACTAATTTATTTGATTCGTTTGCTAGCCAATTTTACATTTAGAAATCATTCATTTAGTTTTGAAAACTTTAAATGGTGCAATGGAAAATATAGGTTTATAAGATATCCAATAAAAAGATCCTCTCATGAGTAAGTAATCATAAAAATAGCATCCAATAATATTGATAATATCAGTCTCAAAAGTCTCCTTAACCATCCAAAGGAGATTTCAACTGTAAAGAAAGTATCTAAAAATTACTAGAAGCTCTAATACAAATTCAGGGCTCTCAGCTATACTTGAAAGATGATAAAAAATCTGAAAATGAAAGTCCAAATAAAATCAAGATGTGAATCATAATCCAAATCATTAAGCACATCCAGCAACTCCTCAAAGTCGGTCACATAACCATGTCACCATAATACTCGTTATCAGAACCATCAGTATATAAAAAATGACAAATGTGAGCCGAAGCCTAGTACATAGTAACGCAACCACATGCGATATGACATATGCGCCTAAACTAGATGTAATGCAACAACCAACATTTTATGTTTATTATTTAAGGTGATTTAAACAACACAAGAGCACTCATACTCTAGGCAACAAGGCATAGGAATTTAAGGGTCTTGAGTACCAGCAACTGCTTACGGGGTTGATTGAATATCTATCAAGAAAGGTTAATTTGTATAAGTATTGAATATATAAACTAATGATTCAAGTCACATTGATCAATCAATATAACGTAAGGCTTTATGTAATATAAGGCCTTTGGTTTATAATTGAGCTAGATCCAATTAGGATAATTAAGCTTAGATAATTTAGACTAAGGCCATAGAATTCAAATTGAATATATTATTTAGATGTATTGGGCTTTTAGGGATCATAAATTAGGCCCAATAAGAAATTCTCTAAGTCTTTGGAAAAAAAAAAAAGAAATTCTCTAAGTGTTTAGCTTTTCAGGATAATGAGTCTTTAAGGTTTAGGAATTAAGCTCATTACGAAATATAAATATTAAAATACCTAGAATCGGGTTTTATTTTGAATTTAGGTCCAATTAGAGTAATATTGGTCATTGACCTAAGAATTATACTCAAGCCCAACTGGAATTTAATTTAGACCTTAAATTAAGCTATTAGGTTTCTAATATCCTATATAGCCCACTAAGGATATTTTAAGGCTTTTGGGCCAATAGAAATGATTTGAGCTCAATGAGGTATTTCAATACCTGGAATTTGATAATGGACTTAAATATTTGGAAGTAGGCCCAATTGAAATAAGTACAGGTATTGGGCCTGTATTATGGAATTTAAGCCCATAGAGCAAAAGTTAGGTATTGTCTATATTTTGAAGGTTTAGGCCCTAAATCGCTAGGGAAAACTTATTAGGATTTAGTTTGGGCCTATTTAGTACAAATAAGCCTAGTTGGCTAGAAATTATGTTATTGGGCCTAAGGTAGTGTTTCTAGATCAATTTTATCTAATTAAGTCCATTTCTAGGTATTTAGTTAAATTGGATTCTATTTTAGAATTTAAGCCTATAACCAATTATTAAAGCCCAAAATTATTAATATTAGCCAGGTTAGACATAAATTCATTTCTAAGTCAATTTTAGGTCTTTTAGGTCAAGTTAGACATATTTTTATTATCTTGGCCCATTTTAGGTCATTTCTATCTTAAGTCCGTTTATCATTTTAGCCCATTTAATCCTAGAATATTTAATAATTAAATTTTATAGCTCATGACATATTTCAAATCCATTTAATTACCAATTACCTATTTTAAGCCCAATTAGTTAATCAAAACCTATTATAACTCGGTTTGGTATATTTAGTTCTATTAAGCCCATATAATTTGATTTGGCCCTAAACTATTATCTAAGCCCAATTTAGCTACTAAAGCCTATAATAATTTAGTTGTATTGACTTGGGCTCATACTATATTCAATTGCCCAACTTTACAATTAAAAGTCTTTTACACCTAATTAAGCTAATTTAGCACGCCAACCTATATATATCCAATTTTAATTTAGCAAAAAGCCTAATAAATCAAAATATGCCTATATTAACTAATTATAACTAACTATACATCAATCAAGCTAGTTTGATAATTATTAAATTTAATTACATTTGGATTTCATAATTTTTTTCAAAGAAAACAGGGCTAGAAAACAGGAGAGGTCTGCACACCGGTTTATTTTTTGACCGGTTTTATATAAAAACTAAACATCCTAAGCTTTTAAATAGTTATATTTTCATTGGAAAAGAAAAAATAAAACCGACTAGTTTGGCTTACGCAAGAAGTCTGGTTCAAACAAAGTTTTGCGCAGTATATCCGAAAAATAAAAATCTAAAGAATATTAAATAACCTTAAAAAATCCTAAAAATCTCCAGATCATATATAAACTTATTGAAAATCATTCCTAAAAGTTTTGTGCAAAAATAATTATGTTTGGTATTTTATTTATTTTTCTCAAAAAATAAGCCTATTAGGCCTTTAAAAATAGTAAATAAATATGAAAAATTACGAAACCTTCTAGTTTATATCCTAAGATGATATACTATCATTTTCATAAATTTTACATGAAAATAAATTCTTTTAATACCCTAACCGATATTACATATCGTGGCAAACAACACTTCTATTTTCTATCAAGTAAACATATTGTTGTTTTATTCAATTTTCATCATGAAAAATTATTACAAAATCATATAGAACACATCAAAACAGATTACATAACATGCTAATTCATTTTAACCATATTTACACCATAAATCCACTAAATAATACATAAATAATGCCAATATCAACACATTTTCACCAAACCAAGTAATAGATGATATTTCACATAAATCATAAATTCCATATTCTTAATTTTTTTAGTATTACATCATATTATTTACTAATATATTTTACTAATCACACTATCTAATTAAATAACTTACTTGTAGTAGCAAAACAAGCTTTGAACCTTCATTACTCTACTCCTAGGAATTTGGTGAAGCTTCTTTTGCCTCTAATCCAAGATTCCTCTTGATAAACACCTAATTTCAAAAGAAAAAATAGAGATTAATACGAGCTTTAGGTGGCTCAAAGAAGATATAAAACATAGAAGACTTAGTACCTATTAGGGTTTTGATAAAGCAAAGAGGTTTGTAGTGTTTTTGGATTTGTTTGGAGAGAAAAATGGGATGAAATTTTTTGCTAAGCGGGGAGATAAAGTGGTGGCTATTTTAGATGCATTAGGTATTTCATTTTGCAAAAAGAGTGTAGGACAAAATAAGGACATTAGTTGGCAATATTGTGAAGGTTAGAGCTCTATAGGTTGGCAAATAACAATTTTGAATAAAATTCTGCTAAAATTATTAGGATAAGAATAGTGATATGAAGGTTTCTAAAGATTTTTATGGGAGTTTAGAGCTAATATGGTTAGTGGGTTGGATTAGCAATTTGATTAGGTCTTAAGATGCAACTATATGTCAAATGGGCTTAAGAACCAGTTAGATTAATTTAGGAATTTAATTTAGCAAATTTTAAAGAAGAAGAAATAATTTTAGTTAATAGATGGTTGGATATGTTTTGATTAAAATTAAGGTATTGAAATTTAGTATTGAAATTGTAGAAATTCTCGAAATCGGAAAATTAGAAAAATTAAGAAATTTATAACTTAGGTAGATGGCTAATTTGATATTTAAGTTTGATTGATTTATTTGGTATAATAAAATGGAGGTTTATGGTTTAATCTCTATTTTCCAATTGAAATTAATTTTTAGCTTAAATTTATTAATTCACTTAACCATATTAAGTATTTCATTTAATTACTTATTGAATAGTATAGTTATTATTTTATCATATATATATATTTTTTTTATTTTAATTTGGCTCAAAATTTTCTCCTATTTCCTCATGTTAATTTACATTTGACTACTTAGGTTATCGTAGCATTTGGGAAATAAAAGAAAATGAAATTAAAATAATATGTAATAGTAATTGATTTATGCTTTTTTAAAATAATAATAAAAATAGCGATTTATTTTTTTATTTACTTTAAATTATATTTTAAATTTATTTTAATTAAATTGATATTTTCTTCTTAAAAAATATAATATATTGAGTATAGTTTTTTTGTTTAAAATGATTTTAATTATATTACTATTAACATATAACTCAATATTTTTAGGAAATAAAAGAAAATGAAATATCAATAATATTGTAATAGTAATTAATTTATGCCTTTTCTAATAATAATAAAAACAATATAAAAATAGTGATTTATTTTTTAATTTAATTTAAATTGTATTTAAATAAATTATTATTAATTAATATATATTTGTCTTCTTAAAAAATATAAATATAGTATATTTTATCTTTTTAAAATGATTTCAATTGTATTTCTATTAGCATATTAATTTTAAGGTAACAAGGGCTATAACCCTCATAAAGATAGGTTATCAAGCGGTGCATCATCCATCACCACCCCCATAAGGGCCACAACCATCGTATCACTATCAACTCCCGAGCGATGTAGATGATCACGGCGGACAACAAGGTCACCATTATCACATTTGCACCATTTTTTAAAATTAAATTAATATGTAAAGAATAATGTAACGCATATTATTATTAATAAAGTTAAAAATAATTACTTTAGTAAATGTCTAAATTTTATTTATGTTAATTGTTACAATCAATAATTTATTTGTAACTAATTTTAATAATGAGTTTAATTAAAATTTTGAAAACCATCGGAAAAAAAACAAAGAGACGAAAATAATAAAAAACTAAAAATCATGT